>CM031579.1:8439547-8662230 GCA_018467065.1 Ephestia elutella | reverse complement strand
GTTAAGATCAGATTTTTTTTCAGTGCATCTAAGTGCTGCATTATACTTATGGATTTATGAATTTAACAATAATATAGCAACCTTATTGAAAATACCTTCGTGTATATACCTTCGTACAAAATAATCTAAGTCTCCGATTACTGTACACCAGTCTATACCTACACTCTCCATAGCGGCTTAACGTGTTCCAACACTAAACCCCAGAAATCTCGAAACTTTAAGCACTTGACGAAATAAAATTAACCCTCGCGATAGTTTTAACGTTAACCTCACAAAACCCCTGTCGTCATATTAGTTTATAATGACAGTTTCGGAACAGAGAGCCGGCATCAGGGTCCAGGTAGACCCGGGATAATCCAAGGATTAAACTGATACTGTTTTGAAATATACGATCTCTGTTTAAAGTACAATGGGCTGTTGAAAGAGTAATTCTAACTATAACGTTGTCGTGATTGCATATCCTTGCTAGATAATAATATGTACCCCAATAATATAGCTAGCTACTCTCTAAATACCTATATCTAATGTAATCTTGATAAATGCAAATAATCTTCTTCGTCGTGTCGACCTGAATTATTTTTTATTCTGAACCATTTCATTGTGGTTACTCGATCACAAACATAACATGTTTTGTTATATTATATTTGTTTCTTATATATTTTTTTGACTGTATATAATCTAGTGTATGTATAAAGTAGCCCCTTTGGCATGTTAGGCAACCAAGACTGTTTCATGAGTTTTTTTCGGCATTTCTTTTCAGCAGTGGTCGTTCCGAAATGCTAGTAGTTTGCAGCTTTGAGATATTATGATTAAATAATTAGTTTTTGTCGTGAAAAAGAGCCTTCTTTGAAGGCCAAGTTTCAAAAAAGAATTTTTGATTTTGATAATTGCTTTATTTATACTAAACTATATAATATTTTAGACGAAAAATTTGCCACGGCCACTACGGCCAGCCCGGTCGTCTGAATAAAAATGCCAACATTCAAGATAATAAAAAATATCGACTCCCTATTTATTATTCAAAGCACGAAAGAAAATACTCTTTTAAACTCATGGATCCTTTAACTCGTCTCCGTTATCCTTTGTCCAGATAATCTGGAGTCGGAAACTGGAGTAAATAACTAGTGCTATGGACAAGACGTCTAGATAAACTTTCGGAAAATATTTTCTGTCATAAATTCCAATATTCAGGGCGTAAAAGAAATATAGTTTGTGTTCCCTGCTTTTTTGCAGATCGTACAATGGTCGTCGATTAATAAATATGGTAAAAGAATTAACAAATTTGACTTGATCTTACAACTGATTTAAATACATAGAAGTCTGTATTTAGTAATTATCTCTACTGGTTGGGATTTGACATTTGATTGCATTGTATTTGACTTTAAACACTGTTCAAACATTTTTACCGGTAGCCCTCTGGCAATAATTTAAGAATTATTATGAATTCTCCAGCATAAGGCTTACAGCACAATAATCTGATAAAATATTTTAAAATATACAACACTCTTTAATATCATGATGTTTATTGCAATATGTATATTAATATAAAAAACTAACACACTTTAAATAATCACAATTTCGACGACTTTTCAACAAATGTATTTTTATACTCTGACACTAATCTTATTCTTTTTTAATAAATTTAAATTCAAAACCCATAGACAAAAATTCCATTAAAATTCGACCTACAACATAATCTAGATAACAAAAGCACATACACTCTCTCTAAAAAGCTACATACAGTCTCTCGATAATTCTCGTAATATTATAATATAATTAAGTCTGGCTACGATGAGCACTTCATCTTGAAATATCATATATCCTATCAAGAAACACCCCAATTCGAAGCTAAAATATATCTGAAAAGAACACTCATAACACCCAATTTCTATACCTTCAAAAGATCTCAATCGAAGCAAAGGTTAGGGATAATTGCGTACAAACCACGATATAAATTGTAAGGCTCTGGCTGGCCCGTAATTAGGGAACACAAAGAGATGTATTGCGATACAGTCAACGGCGGAAATTGATGGGAGCCTCCTGCACAATACATGAGCATGTCCGGTGCACACACAATCCGACAAAAGGATATATACCGATATAGGGACATTGGTTTTTTCAAGTTAGCGTCGGGTCATATCAGAAAGTAAAACAGTTGGTAATAGAAAGAGTAAAAATGAAAAGGAACTCCTCTGACATGAGCTTCTCTCTTTTAAATTTAATGAATCATCACATCATCTTCATCATATTTATTTTATCGTTATCATCAGACAACCAACCGACCAGTCTTTTTAAGGTTTATATTAGATCAGATAAGTCGAATGTGCAACGCCTAGACAAACCATAACATGGTTTTAGGCGCCATAGCGTATCATATAGTATTGTTTTATGTTTTTTGGCTAAATAAATATATAAGATAATGATGGTTATTTCAACTCACTCTAGAGTTTATTTTTGGATTTTTGAGCATCGCAGATGCAATTAGTAGGTACTAAAGTTCTTTCATATAGAAATAAGATATGGTGAGTGGTGGTGATGGTGGCAAGGTTGTATAAAGACCTGGTCGCAGGTTCAAGTCCTGCTCGCATGGATTTTTTCACCATATCTTATTTCTATATGAGAGTACTTTAGTACTAATTTGCTTTACACACTAGAGTTACTATCGGGTGCGATCAACAGCATTTTTCTTTTTAAATTCTAGTTCTAATTCTCAATAGTTAGCGAGAAATTCTTTCCTTGGACCAAATATTTAAATAAGTAGGTACCTACCGACATAGTTTTATTTTGCAGAAGTAAATACACAATTTAACTACCTTTTTATTAAGTACTAGCTTTTGCCCGCGGCTTCGCCCGCGTGAATTTCCCACGGGAACAGTGCTATTTCCCGGGATAAAAAGTAGCCTATGTGCTATTCCAGGTCATTATCTACCTCTGTACCAAATTTCATCGAAATCATTAGCTTTCATGGCTGCTTTAAAAATTGCTCTTTTTTCTCTTCCAAGCTGATTCGGGGTTTGATGTGAACGAAGGCTTTAACATAAAAATACTGGCGCTTTCTTCCCGCGCATATTGTAACACAAGTCTGTTAATAGACTGGGCGTAATTAATTTCTAAAAATAGCTTGGAAGCCTGACATTTCTTTGACAAACTTTAAACATTCTCTCAAAATGACCTTTTTTATGAATAAAAATGACTCTGGATAAAAAGTGGATGCTGGATGTGGTTCATGAGTTACCATTGAATTATAAATAAATAAAGGGTATTGCGTGGAACCATTTTTTTGGCGTTGTTATAGTTCTATGGTATATTAGTTCGTTGCGAGTTACTCAATCACGCGAAATCCTAGACTATTGAATCGTTTCCTATTATAGACCAAGCCTATGACTCGCAAATCGTGAGTCGTGACACGTCGGTGCATCGCGTGGTGCATCTTTTGACAGTTATATTCGATAGTGATGATACATGTAAACTTTTAAATCATTAATCATGCTGTTTTTTTTTAAAATATTTAATTTCGATTATAATAAAATAGAAGATAAATAAAATATTTGAGGCCTGTTTGCATTTTTATTTTGTGTAAATGAACTTTATACATTACTTTAAACTATTTACATACATGTAACAAATGAAATCCATATTTAAATGAATCTATTTATTATGATATATTTATGTTCGAGTGTCGGCTGTGCCAATCACTAATACATCTATCTTGTCATTTGTTTCTATCTTGTTTATGAATTGTCTGCTCACGCAGAAAACAAAAGAACTTGGCCGATAATAGTCCTCTAGTAGTAGGGGAAAATCTTTGAAGCTCTATGCGCGAAATCTACTGGACGGATTTTGATGAAATTTGGTAGGTACACGAGTAGAAAGACCAGAAGTACCAGGAACAGCACAAGGGCTACTTTTTATCCCGAAATTCCCAACGGAGTGAAGCCTGCAGCTCGTATAAAACACAATAATAGCTAAAATATTTTATTAAATTTCTGTTTACTTTTTCAGTTCATAAAATATAAACTACTCGACGTAAAATGCTGTCCTTTTCCCACGGGATCATTCCTAACAGGGTCTGACATTTGCATTAACACTTTTGTTTAACCTTGCCGAGACGTGGGTTCCTGAGGGACGCCCATGTATACGGAATACGACGAACGGCAGGAAAACACACCTTTACATGAATTATTTAATGATCGTTTTAAAATCCTACTTCCTACTAATAAATAAACGTGAAAGTTTGTCAGGGTGTTTCTTAGTCTTTCACGCCAAAATGACTGGGCTGATTTCAATGAAATTTTATATATGTATGTCAGTTAGATAACTTTTTATCTTGAAATTTCTACGGGAGCAGACTCCTGGGGTGCAGCTAGTAAATTATACTAAGCTAAGTGCAGATTTTTTCGAGAAATAGGCTCATAATAGTAGGCCAGTTGATAATACCAAAGGCGAGGAAAAGAAAGACAGAGGATCATGAAAAGTGAAATTGACTTTTGCCTAACAGTTGGACATATTGCTGTCAACTTTATTTTCATTGTAAGTGAAAATAATATTGTAAACACCTTGATTTTCCTTCGGATTTTCTAATAATGTAAACCGAATTTAAGCTTTGAATAACTCGAGAAAATCAAAAGCAGATGCCAAAAGACAAACAGCTGGTAACAAAAGCCATTGTACAGCATCAACGTACAATAAAAGCCTTATTTATTTCGGCCTCGATCGTCGCACGAAGCTTAAATTAGGTACCTTTATTGTATATTAATTTAGTTGAGGAAAAGGACTACAGATTTTATATTATTTTAATAAGTACGTTAACATAAACCTATTTTTTTTATAACATAGGGCGGCGAACGAGCAAGCGGGTCACCTGATAGTAAGCAATCACCGCTGCCCATGGACTACTGCAACACCAGGGGTTTCACAAGAGTGTTGCCGGCCTTTCAAGAAGATGTAGACTCGTTTTTTGAAGGTTCCAATGTCTTATCGGTTCGGGTACACCGCCGCCGGAAGTTGGTTCTGCTTCCAAGCTGTGCTTGGTCGTACGTGGCAAGAAGTTTCTTTTAAAACGTACGGTGGTTGACAGCCAGTCGTCCAGGTGTTAAACTTTTAACCGAATGACGCAGATACGAATCTTACGAGTATGCGATCAGGCATGCACCCCTTTCTCTCCCATCTGAGCACTTTCCCGGTTGCATCCTCAGCGTACGCGTCCGAGCCCAGGATTCGCTTTCCAATTTTTCTTCTCCACTTCGCAGGGTCTTTGACATCCTTAGTTATAAGAACATTGGATGCACGCAAGCATATCATCCTTGACGATATCAAGCTGAGCTCAACTTGGGTTTGCTCCTTCTGCCAGGATCGCTTGCGGTTGATGATAAATTTGATACCGTACAGCCTTTTTCATCAACCACAACATACAGGGAAATAGCATGAGGCAACTTGCACACTAGATGACTTCACTAGTGTGTATACAGCTGCTGTTACTATTTGGCAGTTGGTAAGTCACAACATGCTGAACTTGTAAATCGTCTGACACCAGTGTTCGCCGTAATAGACTAATTAACAAAGCACCTATTTATTTATTCTCCACAAGAGTAAGTATCATCACTGGTCTATTTCACGAAATCTGAAGGCTTTGAATTCTCCAGCGATTGGTTACAATAACGACAATGCTATCAACACGATACCGCTGTATCGTACAGCGAGAATAAAAAGGATACCCGCCACCGTGTCATATATAAAGTTATATTATTTCACTTTTAGTAATGTGGTGAAGTTTATGTAGGTTTAACTCTACCTAGATTCTACTAGATTCTCTTATCGAGGCAAAATATAAGTTAGGCACGCATATATTGATAACACTACTAGGTGCAATAGATATACATTTGTAGGATTAGGTTTTTGTATTGATGTATTGTTCACGCGAATAATGATTCGTTAATACTTATTATTTTCTTAGTCTAATGTTAAAATAATTGTTACCACAATAATTAACATTCAGATATAATTAAACATACATTACATACTAATGTCACCACAAAATTAGTACGTACTTACCTCTCAATCAAAGGTCGAGATGTCTTTGTAAATTTGTTGTTTATTCATTCACAATATAAAATGTGAACAATAAATACTACAGTTTCTTTAGCACACATTTTATCAAAGCTTCAGATAGTCTTGGAACATTGTGTTCGCTCATCTTCACTGATAACCACTGATCTGTCAACATAGTACCTACTAAGTATCCACAATCTCTATGAGATATCTCATTTTTTACACTGTGTAACACCTTTTGCGATTGTTCGTCAGCTTTTCACATTTAAAGTTCACGCACAATGAAAAATTTATAAAAAACTGCCAGTATTTTGGATTGTGTTTTGTTCTATTTTTAAAAATATGTTACTACAATGAAAATGAGCCGGGGAGGGTCCGCCATGTTTGTTCGAGATTCACGCATGCGCGTCATTTATTTCGCTAGAACACATGCGCTATGAATTTTCGCGATGAAAAATTAAAATTGGCATTGTTTTGGTTAGGTATTTTGCTTATGAAAAATTAAGGGAAAACCACTTTCAGCCAGCGAAGCTAGAGGGAAAAAGATAAGTGTTCTTTTTGCCAATCTTCATTGAAGCACGGAAAGCAGAGGAAAACAAAAATGAATGTTTGAACGAAAATGGTTTTATTTTGTGCGTCTAAATCTAGAAAAGATTGAAACGGAAATTGAAAAAACTCGACTGAGTTTGAATTATTTATGGACTTTTATATTCATTTAAATAATGATGTTTACGAATCTTCTTTTTACACGACTGACCAAAAAAGGAGTGTTATGTTTTCAGGGTTCATGTATGTATGTATGTATGTATGTATGTATGTAAGTTTCTTTATTCCACCATAAGTCCTGAACGGCTTAACAGATTTTGATGTGAAATGTATTTTTAGATTCCTTGCATTCCTCCGAGTGACATAGGCTATATGACGTCATCATAAAAACAAAATGGCGGATTATATATGCGATAAATAGCAGACCAAAAAAATAAAATTTGATCAATCTTATCGAGTGGGGTATCAAATTGAAGGGCTTTAAAAGGCGATTTTAAAAATGTATATAACTTATATGTTTGTATGTACTTTTTGAGTAAAAACTTGTCAGTCGTGTTTTTTATTTTTAATAATTAGCTTGTTACGTTTTTTAGATCAGTTTTAGTTTTTTACTGTGGACTACTTAATTATTTGAGGGTTTTGATTTAAATTTCAATGAAATTAATGATCTTGCATTAGTATTTAATATTTTTTACTAAAAACTCATAATTACAAAGCAAATTTGATTGATGATAAAAATAGTACATTGTTAACGAGTGGGTGAAAGTAACTTTTTTAAGTCCCGAGACGGCGTGGGCGCCAATAGTTCGAGGGACTTCTTTCACCCGAGGTAAACAGTGTACTTTTCATTACGAATACAAGCAAAGTAAAAATAAAAACATGAATTAGCTAAAGAAATGATGAGTGAATTATACGGAAGCATAAACAAAACTCTAAACTTAAAAAAAAAGATCGGATTACGGCTTTAGCTTCCAGCATATTTTTTTTTTCTGTGGCCGACCAACTATTTAGCTATTAGATTCTTTTCATTTGGTTCCATCATTGAAAAAATAATAAAAAATCTATATTATAAAAAAATATATTCTTTAACTTCATGTTATTTCAATTTTACAAAATATGTTGAATGGCTGTACCTATAGAAAGTTGGAATATGGTTCAATAGAATAACGTGAAAATAGAACTAGTTTTTTTTTTATAATTTGACAGCTGTCAGCTGGAAACGATTCTCCCTAGGGCTGAAAAGTATAACTTTCTCCACTCTCCTCAGGCAACTTCAGACTTACTTTCAGAGTATGAGTAATGAAAAAAACGTTTTTGAGTTATTTTTTTATTATTAAATATGGGTTTGCTCTTGACCACAATCTTGCTCGAGGACAGAGATGAGGTCTACGATGTAGCGAGCTTACCCAGAAGCAGCCTATTCACTCTGGTTTTGAAGAGAGTCAGGTTGTACGTGCTCGGGAACACAGACGCAGGCAGGGAGTTCCAATGCTTCGCTGTGCGCATTAGGAATGATGATGAAAAGCGCTTGGTGCGAGCGGGGGAATATAAACCAGGAAGGGATGGGAAAAGGGGCAGGCGGTATGAGTTCATGCAGCTCATGAGCACACTCCCCAAAGTACACTCGGTACCAAACCGACAAACAAGCAACTTTTCGATGAAGAGATAGGCTGTGGAGTTACTAAGTTGAACAAAATATGTGTTAAGTAGGTATATCTATTGATACCAGCAAATACAATATAAACCCAATAGAACCGACAGGTAACATACTAGACATAGTATTATCATTAAACTAATGTATTATCAAAATTCAAAAAAAAATTATAAAGATACTTGGAGGCATAACCTAACTTCAGTAAGTCACTAGAAAGCCACAAATCACTGAAAATAGCATTGTTTGCAAGAGGCCAAAGTGAAGAGAAGCTCAAATATTTGTAAGGTGTGTATCAAAGACGAACGAGAAATGATTTCCTCCTTTTTCAGAGAGAGCGCTATACAAATCGCTAGAAGTGAAAATTTTCAGAATATTTTCCATTTACGAACATTTTCATCGACCTCTACCTGGCACACTACAATAATTATGTTTGTTCTCTAGAGATGCCTTTCGATGTTGAATATCACAAACGCAGAATACCAACTTTACCTCATATTATTATCATTATTATTTATTTATTTCATTTTATATTCAATTGTCATGCCGTTCATCAGACATATTGTCATGCCGTTTGCCGTCACGGCATGAGTTGATTTTACTGCCAAGCCGCGCCAATAGATGTACTCGCATACTTCGACATTGGGTACTTTAGCACTAGAATACGTTGTACTAGAATACTTTAGAACTAACGTACATCGCACTCGCAAACTTTAGAACTAACGCACAATATACGTTTCGTACTTAGACATTCCGTAGCGAAGTCATGTTACATTAGAAATAAAGATTTTTGAAACAATTTTTTTATTTATTAGGTTTACCCTCGGCTTTAATTTAGTTTTTTACCCATTTCACATTTGCAAAATAGGTACCTTTCTTAATGCTCGTTTGTTTACACTTTATGATGAACCAAAAAATGATGCAACATTTCAAGTTTCTTCATTCAACTGTTTCGCCCTCTCGTCCTTTCGCCCATTCGCCTATTAGAGCATGTGTTTATTATATCAGCAATATCACATTTTAAAGAATATAATGTCACATCTAGTAGAATTTATTGTTGCGACAAAGTCGAGATTTTTAGGGTAAGCTACCGTTGTTTACGCTGTATCAAACGTAACGCAATTTGATCGCAGCCGCAAACTGTTTGCCCCAACATTGGCTGCTTTACCCTACTACTTACATTTTCCAGGACTCAGTGCTATTTATATAGCGCAAATCCTTGCGTAACATGTTATCTAGACAACTTTTCAACGTAATAGGTTTATGTTTTTGTTAATGTACATTAATATTAGCTGTAAAGAAGGATTTGTAGAAATTTGGGGTAAAGACACCTAAGATAGTATCACTTACTGAAACTCCAATATTTTCACAATAAGTAAGTCGTTCAAGCCCACAAAAATCTTGTCAGCTTTATACATTACTTAATGAGCGATTTTTCTGACAGCTAATTAAGAAAAAAAAATCAGTATAAAAAAGTATCAACAGATAGCGTTTTATGAAAGCCGAGTCGTAATAATGGCTGAACCTATATGGTGCGCTTTTTCTTGTCAACCAGAGGCAGAATAACAATCACTGAACAGTTTGACAGTTGCACAAATCACAATATTGATACTTTTTAGTTGTTTTTTTTACTAAGTTTTATTTTTTTAACTTCAATCCCGTGAATTTTTTGCTTTTTGTATGGAACTTTTTCTCTTGCCTTTGATGAAGCGCCATCTATGTAGTCATCTGGAACTATTTTTATTTTTTTATTTGTGTCTCGGAAATCCCTCATTGGCACCATTATACCCTACGCGTCCTACAATGGTGGTAGAAATTGGTAGGTTTGTTTTAAAATAAATATGACAATCCAGGATTTTTTTCGAAAATCTAGATTTCTATTTACTCTATTACTTAATCCAGGAATTATGTTTCCTTATTACAAAGATTAAGTAATAATCCAAATTGCCTCTGTAATATTAAATATATAAGGACTGCTGCGGTCAAATTGACACTGACAAATAGAGTCCCTCATACATTTTCGAATGAGAGCATTAGATGTCAAAGGATTTTCAGTGGTCCCGCATGTGTGTACTTTGAAACTGGTTCCAATCTGCCTGAAGCAAGTGTCTTTGGCCCGAGGGAATGGCAAACGGGAATTTAGTTAGCTTCTATTTACATTAGTAACCCTCCCTTAATATTTGATGTCGCTTAAATGAATAAGGAAAATGTTAGTCCTGTTTTTTTTTTAACTCATTTGAATTTTGAGTCAAATAACTATGTAGTGGAATTTTGCAGGAATAATGGCTTCAATTTTGTTTTATGATACGTAGGTAATGATTTTTCGTCTTTATTTTAGTTTTTACACGACTGCCCAAAAAAAGAGTTATATTTTCAGGCATGTCTGCATATGAGTTTTTTTTTTATTCCTAACAACACATAGAAAAGATACGTGAAGTATCATTGGATTGCTTACGTTATAGTCTATGTAATATCTAGAACCACAGTCGTGTTTTTTTTCTGTAAAAATGTTATTTCAGCCTTTCTAAATATATCTGATGCTCTGCTTTCATTTACTGATAGCAGACTATTAATATTCCCTAAAATAAAATAATAAATTGCGCCCAATTTAAAAATATCATCAATCGTTATCCATAACAGAACTAACCTACCTGAGACATTTTAAAAGAAGTTTAACTAAACGCCGATTGTAAGCAGATGGTGGATCTTGCTTAAAGCACCCCACAATTAGTCAAGTCTCATTATCATATATTTAAATTTAATTATTTGGGCGACCACTGCCCGGAACGGATTTGATTAAAGAAGTTTAAAATTGTTTGGTATTCCTGGCTATGTTAGCCAGGAATATCAAATAATTTTTAATTTTTATTTTAGCTAGCCAGGTATAGTTAGAGTAGTTAGAGACCGTAGGCATGGTCTGGTCACACTAAAATCTACAGGGTGTTTTTTAAATCATTGGCATCCTTTCTACTGGTGAAAGTACTCATGAACATGAGCAACTTTTTGTATGGGACCGACTCAATCCGATGGAAAAAAAAATCAGCTGTTCCATACATTTCGGGTGAGTAGGTATTGGAAAATAGTATGGAACAGCAGATTTTTTTTTTTCCATCGGATTGAGTCGGTCCCATACAAAAAGTTGCTCATGTTCATGAGTACTTTCACCAGTAGAAAGGATGCCAATGATTTAAAAACACCCTGTATAACGTTATGATGGATTTATAAATAAACTTAGATACCTACCTCAAATAAATTCACAAATCTTATTTATTACATTACTAATTTTCTGTAATATAAATCATTCAGGATTTCTTATTAAATTGATTAAAACAAATGACAATAAATAATTCCGTCAAGTTTGTTTTCAATCAAAATCATAAAATATTCTAGAATCTAGATCAATTCTGAATTATTCAATGGCAATTTTAATTAAAGTCTGCGCACTTAAATATTCACTTTGAATGCTTGCGGCAAGTAGAAATTTAGTTTGATTACGCAGTAGTAATTTATATAATGACTAGGGTTTTTGTTGAACTCATCAGGAATATGTTGAGAAAATGTTTCTGTAAAACAGAAAATTGGATGCGCATGGATGCGGGCAGCGCAGGACCGGTCGTTGTGGAAATCCTTGGGGGAGGCCTTTGTCCAGCAGTGGACGTCTTTCGGCTGAGAGAGAGAGAGAGAAAACAGAAACGCTTATTTAAACTATCATGGACCCGAAGCTTCGTTCCCGTGGGAAAATCACCCACCCCACCCCACCACCATCCACCACACCATTCCCTACACTCCCTACAGAACCTACATGCTAAACATCATCCTACAACAAATAGTTTTGACTGTGCGCTGTGCGTTGTCTGTCAGTCACTCAGTAAGTCAGTAACGGAAGAGTTTTATTTATAGATATATTTATTGATTAAAAAGGTAGGTATATAAACTCGTTCTTAGAACATGAAGCCTTAAAATAGCAAATCAAGGATGTTTGTTACTCGATCACGCAAAATCTACGAGACAGGTTTTGATAAAATTTGGTATAGGTATAGAATATAAATAGTTATCACTTTTTTATTTTTGTTTTGAGTTAGGTATCGTAAATGGAAAGCCACAAAAATATCACAAGTATTTTATAATTTCAATTTGAGTATTAGTTCAAAACTTAACTTACTTACTACGGTACTTAACGGTTACATCTGTCATTACGAGTAATTAGCTTATAACTGTCAGTCTGTTGTCCAACTGTGGTGTTACTGGTGAAAACATTTTTATATAATTTTCTAATATTTCCGAATCTTTTCCGACGTACGTTACATTTCGCCCATGTTCTGGAAACATCTGGAAGAAAAAATGTCATTTTATAATTTTTTTAGTCAGTAGCGGTGACCAAAAAAATTTGAAAATATTAAAATTTATTCGAAATTGCGAAATTTAGACAAATTAGACCAAGCATATCGTTTCAGCAGTTGTTGCTAATAATTGCCAAATCTTACTTTAAGCCTAATTGTAACTTTAAAATATATTTTTTTTTAAATATTAATTCATTTACTTAATTGAAAAATGTCAATTTTCGTCACTCAATGTCTAGTTTTATAGTAAGGTGACAATATTATAACGACTGTTTATGTCAAAATAAAGCGAAAAAAATCTGCTAAAATATTCGTTAAATAAATACATAGGTACCTTAAATCCATTCTTTCCTCTATATAAGAAGTCTATAGTGATCACTTGGTAGTCTCGTTCTGGATCCAGAGGCACATACTGATCTCCTTCCTTCACTAAGACTTCAGCGGTCTTTGTTACTGTATTCAAGGTAACACGCATTCCTTAAAAAAATATATATAAATTACCCTTGTGAATTGTAACACAACACACACACAATTACTATAATTACATACTACAGAAGATAAACTTTATATGTATAAAATATGGACTGTATTTAATTAGCAATCTAACAAAGATGACCTACGACATATTTCATGCTAAGTGATAGTCTAGATTCTCTCTCAGCCTAAAGACGTCCACTGCTGGACAAAGGCCTCCCCAAGGATTTTATCCTCGGGTTGGCGATCGCAGTGTGATAGCATAGTACGCGGAAAGATGCTGCTGCCCATCCTCCGGTGTTTTAGATCCCTTAGTCGCCTCTTACGACACCCACGGGAAGAGATGGGTTGGTGCTATTCTAGGGCCACACCACAGTCTAGATTACTAAGAGAGAATTTTAAATTGAACGTTTGCTTTTCTTTATTTGTTTATAGAATACATATACATATGCTTTGTATTGTGTGAACAGTGTAGTACATGAAAAGATACGTTACTACATGGTGTCTAAACTATCTTTACCTTCTAATTCAGGATGTTAATTTGACAGCAGGATAAACTGATACATGACAGAGAAAATGTATTATTTTAATACTATTTCACATCTGTTAGAATTATCATCCGAAATTAGACAAGGTATAGGTTCAAGTTGGACCAAATAAAATTGATACAGACATTGTAAAAATTTAGTAATTTTGGAGTACATTGTGGACAGACGTCGTCGTGACAGACCGACGGACGACAAGATTATCGGGTAAAGAGTTTACGGGGAATCCAAATTGATCCTTAATCAGGAAAAGTGTCGTTACTTGTTTCTTAAATAATATCAAGATCGATACTCAAAATCTTGAACGTATATACCAAAAATTTAGTACATAAGTATGTGGTAAACACCGACCCATCACTAAGAGCCATAATGTAATAAGCTAACAAAGTTACCAGCAACTTGTGGCATCCAGGGCCCGTTGAAAGGTCTCTCCTCCCAATAAGTATCCATGCAATGTTCCAACGCTTCTACTAGGTATCTACCAGGTAGTACCATCGTAATTAACTTATTGGTGTAGGGTAGGGCGTTTATTATTGCCCCTCGGGTTATGTCTGGAACAAAATGGCTTACATTTATGAAGAAATCAAAAGTTAGATTTTGACAGAGTGTATAAGATTTGTGTAAAGTTTTTTTTTAAGATTTAAAGATGCAGTTTTTCCTTTCACACCAGTTTGATCATAATTATAATCACAACATTTGTGTACTTAAATAAATCTTTAAATTAAGTCTTAATTTTTTTCCTAAAATACAAACTTTGATTGACAATAACTTTAAATTTAATCCAATCAGACACATCTTTGAGTCACTTGAAATAAATCTGTTTACTTTATTATAAGTCTACTCAGACTTATAACGTCGCTTTTGAGTGTTATTATAAGTCTGATCATTTTGCACGTCTCGTAACATACTCGCGCAAAAACTACTGAATGAAATTGGATGCGGTTTTCAGAGTTGTTTTGATGAAGGTCTAACTTAAAAACTGGCGCAGCAGGTTTCATCCTGAAATATTCCGCTTAAATCATGAGATATTAACAGTAGTAAATTCCACGCGGACAAAGTCGCGGGCAAAAGCTAGTAGGTAGTCAATAAAAGGGTACAACTTACTTCCATGTTCAAATGCACCTCGGATCATATTCCGTAGTGATATAGTTACATGAGGTAGGTTTGACACATTTAATTGTTTCCCCTGAAAATGGACACATCACATTTTAGGAAATGACACGAAGATTTTTTTAGGAGTGGTGATACTTCACGTAATAGTCAAATAGATTGTTCTAATGATTTTGATTAATCAAGAATTTTCTTATGAATATATTTTTCTACGCTGCTGTACAGTCTTAGAACTTTAACCAACCTTTAACAATGCAAGCGCACATTTTTTGCAAAGAAATGTGCGCTTGCATTGTTAAAGGTTGGTCAAAGATAATGCCGACACACAAGCTTAACTACGTACACAATCACAAACAGTATGAGCATGATCATATGACATTTGGCAAAGGAGGATGCCCAAATGCCAGTAAGTAGACTGAATTTACTATGTTGCTGCAAATAAATTATTCTAAATTCTAGAGAATTTTTCCTGAAATACCTACCGCATACAAATATGAATCCGCCGTCAGATCTCCAAGCTCGCACTCCTGAGCACCACACTTGGTGCCGAGGAAGTCCCCGGTAGCTGTCCCTATCACCTCATTCACGAGTCCATGGATATGGTCCGTGTACGGTTGCAACAATTTTTCGATTTCTTTATCTGTAAATATTAAAAGTTAAGTTAATTATTGGACTAAATGGACCGTTAAATTTCAAATTTAAGTACTATATTGTTGTTCCATTCCATCCATTCCATATCATTTCCATGATATTCCTCAGAGATATTCCTCATTTCTGAATTTATCATTTTAAAATTTGGCAATGAGAATGTTAACCCACCAAAAACATTTTCACGTAAAATGTTGCCAAGATGAGACCATATGGCTAGCACTTGTGAAATAAAAAAAATATTTATTATCATTATTTAGTGTCAAAAATTTATCAGTCGTAGAGCCAAGTCATTAACTCTACCACCCTAACTCTACAAGCCCTAACTTCACAAACTCTACACCTTAGTCAAAATATGGAGGTAGTCCACTTAGAGCACTAATCCAAACAGCACAAGGCCTTGTCCACGAACAGCACAATTTTATATTTTGGCATGTGCTGTTCGTGGATTCAAATTTTTATTTTATTTTCGTCCACAAACAGCACGTATATAACTATTATACTTACATACATTGATTTGTAAATACTGTTGGAACCTAGTGCTGTCTGCTAATGTGTTCCTTATACAGCACGATATTAAATAAAAGATATCGATAACATCACTTGATCGTTTATTAATTACACATACTTTCGTTGGTACATACCAACGAACTGTTTATTTATAATTCAATGGTACATACGAAATGTGTCTAGGCGACATTTAGTAAATAAAATTAATATCGTCCAGAGGGTCTAAAACGGCCACTTTGATGAATCGGAATATGATCCATTTCTCATTTCCTAAATATTTAAAAATGAACTTTATGATACCACTTAAAAGGTTCATTTTTGAATATTTAGAAAACGAGAAATTAATCATATTCTGATTCGTCAAAGTGGCCTTTTTAGACCCTCTGTATAAGGAACACATTTAACAGACAGCACTAGGTTCCAATAGTATTTACAAATCAATATACATAATATAAGTATAATCCCACCAAAAACATTCTGTAAAAAACTAGCCAAGTCTCGATGGAGCTGTTTGTTTATCTCTAAAAAGTAATGAAATCCAGACAAAGTCGTTCCAAGTCTAAGGTTCCTAGCTGCGATTTCTTTATTATTATATTTAATGTTGTGTGACTTGGCCGTTGAAGGGTACACAAGAGTACCAAAACCAGGTGCTCCATGACACCATTGCACTAATCTGTCGCCAGAACCGCTACCCATTGACGATGGAAAATTGCCACTTGGAAAACGTTGATTTAATAACCAGTCAACTGTAGGCTTGATAAAGCCACTAATGTTCGACTGCAGCAATTAACAACGTCGGATCTCCATTTTAGCGATTTTTTTTTTATTGCCCTAAAGGTCTTAAAATATCCATATATTTGACATCGCAAAGTTTCAAAACTCAAATCGGATTTAATCACCATTTTTCAGAAGGAAAAATGTAGTATGTTTTGCGATCGCCCATTTAACACTGTAGCAAAATATGTTAAGACCTTAGTAGCGGCACGGGGGAGGGGAGCGGATGCGCGTGCACCGCGCGGATCTGCCAGTTCGGACTTTGTTAGCGGAAGGAACGTACGCGCCGTGTTCAAATTTTTTTTCTCGACTTTTAAGTCAAACAGTTGTAATTTCGCATGTATAATGATGTCTCGGTCCAAACGAATATTAGATTTAGCACAGCAGCATGATCTGGCGTATGAAATACCACCCAAATCTAAATCAACCGACACCGGTGTTCAAACGCGTATCACCCAGAAGAGAAAAAGTGAGTAAAAAAATACTTTAAATAATTTAGTTTAAACACATAATTGATATATAATGTATTCTAGTTCTATTTTGTTAATTAATAGTATATTTTCTCACCGGAAACGTTTTTTTTTAAACTTGACAGATAATAATGTAGTATGTGCTAGATACTACAATGTTAACGGATTTTTATTTAGTTGTTTGTGTCGAATGTACCACATACCACATTTTTATTTGTTAGTAGTTCTTGAACTATTGTCGGATATGGTATTACCGACTTAATAACCTGTTAATCTTGCACAAATATTTGTCGTATATGGTACTACCAACATTTTTATTTGTTGATTATTTACAAGTATTTGTCGTATGTGGTAAAACCTACATTATTATTTGCAATAAGTGGTAAACTTTTGGTCGGATATACATATATTGGAAAGTTAGGGTGCAGCGGTATGTCCACTGCTATCCAATCTCGCTTAAAAAGTGTCCGAGATAAAACTCTGCCCATTCATAGAATGGAGACTTATTGATTTGACTTTTACCTATATTCAATTTAAGGGCTAAATTAAAGTGAACTTTTTAGTACATCATTCAGACATTTTTTTGAGTGACTTTACGTGCGTACTTTGAGTGCGTCTAGTTGTTTTAATGATCATTAAAGCCACTGTCCACATAACTCACCGTGCAATATTAAGTTTTGTCGTAAGTAATTATTTTTTTCTGATACTTTTCTTTGTTTTAGTATTTAAATACATATTTATTTTTTTATGATTTTTATAGGACAGGAATCCCCACTTCCTGATGGATTTGAAGAGGATCTTGTACAATTGCAAGATTTGCTTGGAGACATCTTCAGCGATGTCGTGAACCCGACAGAAGATATGCCATATGACGTGGATTCACAAATTATTTCAGAATCAGCAGCAGCCACTATTGAAATTTTGAATCCAACTTCTATTGATCATACCTTAAACCATAAAAAAGATGAAAACTGTACTGCACCGACCGAAAAAGACCTTTCTTCACCAATTGCACAAAATAACATGGAGTCTGTACCCGATTCTAGGTCCGATTATGAAATCGGCATTAATAACAGCTCTGAGGAAACTTTTGAACGTATAACACCCATGCCATCACCAATTTCATCACACGACCATTGTCAAAATCAATTTTGTGCTAGCTGTGCAGAACTTATAACTTCACAGGGTGATTATGAAAATATAGGGACGCCGTCTGAGATCTCTACTATAAGCAACGTTCCTACACCTTCTTCTGTAGCCAGCTTGAGAACCAAAACTTATAAGACTGACAAGGGAAAGAAACGCCTCGTTCATAAAGATAAATGGATCGTAAACCAAAGAAAACAAAGAAAAAATTACGGTCAAGAATTTATAAATAAGAAGGGTAAAGTAGTAGAGGAAAAAAATTAAAGAGCCATGTACCAATAAATGTCGATTAAAATGTAATGAGAAGTTTGCCCCTGAAGATCGTCAACGAACTTTCAAATATTTTTGGGGTTTAGGAGACAAGAACCGACATTGGCATTTTGTAATAAAAAATACTAAGAAAATTCCAAAACGTCGTCAAACAACTGAAGTGACAAAGCACAATAGACAAAACACATACAAATATTTTCTTCCAAATGCTGATAAAAATGCAGTACAGGTTTGCAAGACTATGTTCCTTAATACGATATCTCTAAGTGAGCGTGTAGTAAGCACAGCATGGAAGAAATACGACAGGAACACTGTGGTGGAAGACGATAAACGAGGATGCTATGAACACAAAAAACGTGTTTATACTGATGAGATGGTTAGAAGTGTTTGTGATCACGTAAAAACTTTTCCTGTTGTCGAGGCGCACTATGTTCGAAAATCTTCAAGTAAACTGTATTTGCAAGGAGTAGACAGCGTTTCCCGTATGTATAAGCTTTACTGCAAGTGGTTTGATTCTAGCAAATATTCTGCAAATGCAAAAACAAAAAGACAGTATAGAGAAGTTGTTAACTTGAACTTCAATCTGGCATTACACAGACCAAAGAAGGATAGATGCGACGTTTGTCATGTATTTGAAAATAATCCTTCTTGTACCAACGAAGAGAACATCAAATATTCGAAACACCAAGAGCGTAAAAATAGGGCTAGAGACTTAAAAAAAGCAGACAAGGAAGAAGCTAAAATCAATAAAGAGGTCGTTGCAGCCACATTCGATTTCCAGAAAGTTTTGGTGACCCCATATAGTGAGGTGAGCGTGCTGTACTACAAAAAGAAGGCTGACTACTTTGAACTTTACTGTTTATAACATGGCCGCCAAAGTAGGTACTTGCTATATGTGGCATGAGGGCATTGCTAAGCGAGGGTCAGTCGAGGTGTCTAGCTGCCTTTTTGAATTTTATTCAACACCATGTTGAAAGAGGGGTTAAAGAATTTCGGTTTTGGTCCGACAACTGTGCGGGCCAAAACCGTAATCGAATTGTTTATTCACTCTATATGTACGTAGCAAAAAAATTCGGAGTCTCTGTAACTCATCGTTTTCTAGAAAAGGGCCACACGCAGAACGAAAGTGACAGTGTTCATAGTACAATCGAACAAGCTTGCCGTGGTAAAACTATTTGGGTACCAGACGAATGGTATTGCTTGGCTAGATGGGCCAAATCGGAAAGTGATCCCTATATAGTGAAGGAGCTGGTGCAAGATGAGATCTTTGATTTCAAAGCCTTGCTGGCTAATAAAAACTGGAAAAAAATACGGCAAATGAAAAGGTTGCATGGAATTCCATAAGAGAGATCAAAATTTGTGCTGAACAGTTTGATCGAATAGAGTACAAATATGATTTAAATGATGAACCATCTACCTTAATTGTAATAAGAGCGGGCACACGAAACAAGAGACGTCTGGCAAATGAATCTGATTTGAATAGGATGTATGATGGGCCTATACCTATCAGCAAAGAAAAGTACAAGGATTTGTTTGATCTCTGCAAAGCTGGAATCATACCACAACGTTACCACAGTTTTTATTTTAGTTTACCTAAGACTGATGCTGCCAATTTAATAGATCAGGATACCCAGGATGTGTGGGAGTGGGATTACTAGCTGTTTTATGTATTTATTTATGTCAAACTTTTTAAATATTTAAGTAGCTATTATTGTAACTAAAGTTCCATAATAATAGGCTATGATTAAAATTACTTTAGTGGTTTTAAGGCTGAATACGTATTTGATACAAAAAGAAATTTTAGAAGACTTACTATTATTATTTTTTTAGAAGAAAACAATATCTTTTGATTGAGATGTTTATTGATGTTTTGCATCAGATTATATGTTTATTGTTAAGATTAGCATGCTAAGTAGTTGGAGGAAGAGTGATCTCAGTATTTAGAAAATATGTTTTATGTTTATTCCAAGAATTTTTTTGTGTTGATTAAGTTTGAAATTGATCTCGAAAAGATTAGTTATTGTCATTTAAGTATTTAGTTTTTTCAATAAATTCTACCAAGTTGATAGTAAATGTCTTTTTGTTTGCTGAATCACGTAAATGATGGTCTTTTGTTTCTACTGTCAAGATACTTTGCTATTGCAGCACCTCATTTAAGAGAGAAGGTTGGGTATTAACCGCACCGGTGCTAAGACTTAGAAAATAGGGGTAATTAACTTAATAAAGTAGACTTATGTTGTAACTGCAAAGAAAATCACCACTTTTTCAAAAAAGCCGTGAGTTACTCAGAATTAATTGGAATTCATCAGGCGATAAAGCATTATAATTAGTATTATTTTCTTTATTACCCGATATAGAAAGTGAAAATTCGTTTAACACTGTTGGATGTCCCACTTGAGATTTAATCTCAAATCGAGACTCCAGTTAAAATTGTAGAATCTACCACTTCCGATATATTTGAGAATAAAAACGCCAATTAAGAATGTATTATCTCCCACTTCCAACATAACAGCATCGTGTTATTACGATTAATAATGCAGCATGTGACTTTTTCACGATTCTGTACCATTAATACACATTTTAAGATTGTGATATTTTAGAGAATTTAAAACAATAACATCATTCCAAATTTTATGTTGATACATGGTTTTATATCAATATTATTCATCTTTGAAAACTGTTTTGGCCATACTGTAAAGTATTGGTTTTTCACTTACGACATTGTTAATTGCTGCAGTCGGTATAAAGAATGTTCAACGGCCAAGTCACACAACATTAAATATAATAATAAAGAAATCGCAGTAAGGAACCTTAGACTTGGAACGACTTTGTCTGGATTTCATTACTTTTTAGAGATAAACAAACAGCTCCATCGAGACTTGGCTAGTTTTTTACAGAATGTTTTTGGTGGGATTTCACTTCTTTTTGTAGAAACGTGGACATATTGATTTATTTAATTAAATTTTCTTATTTGACAAAGTTTTTTTCTTTTTAGGAGTAGTTTTATTATTATTATTACAAATCTTTCTTTTCTTTTTTTCCGGTTCTGTTTCTTGTACAGTAAGCAACAGTTTTTCGTATTGCCCATTCGCGTTCATTATTTAATCTTTTAGACGGTTTAGACCGTTTAATTTCTGTAAGATCGGCGCGGTATTTACGCCTAAGCCGGTTGTATTCGGTGATCGCTGAAGCCTGAGCTTTTATACTCTTGAAGTCTTTTTATGAGATGAACCCACAGAAATATTTTTTTGATGAACCATACCATACCCATGAAGATTGGTTACTAGAATTTTAGACCATAGAGCTAGCAAAAAAATGTTTTATTGATATTTTTTACACGACTGACCAAAAAAGGAGTGTTATGTTTTCAGGGTTCATGTATGTATGTATGTAAGTTTCTTTATTCCACCATAAGTCCTGAACGGCTTAACAGATTTTGATGGGAGAGGTATTTTTAGATTTCTTCCATTCCTCCGAGTGACATAGGCTATATGACGTCATCATAAAAACAAAATGGCGGATTATATATGCGATAAATAGCAGACCAAAAAATAAAATTTGATCCATTTTATTGAGTGGGGTATCAAATTGAAGGGCTTTAAAAGGCGATTTCCAAAAATGTATATAACTTATATGTTTGTAGGTACTATTTGAGTAAAAACTTGTCAGTCGTGTTTTTTATTTTTAATAATTAGCTTGTTTCCTATGTCTATGTTCTAGAAATTTATTCCACAGAATATTGCAAGGAAGTGGTAAGTACTTGGTTGCACAATGTACTTATTACTTCCATGGAATATTGTAAAGAATAACTGAAAATTAGCTCGATTCCAAGGAAAAAATAAGAACTTCATCGAAGTTTTATTTTTCCCGTGAAATAATACAGCCAGTGTTCTAAAAACCAGAGACCAAATAAATTAAAAAAAAATGGTTATTGGCTGTCATTCTTGGCCTATCACGAGCAGGGTTTCCAACTTGTGGCTTACCCCAAACAAAAGTAAATAATATTTCGTTTGTTAATTTGATATGTAGGGATTTTTTTATTTGACACTTGATCAGTGTTATCAAATTGAGGGTTTTAGCCCTAAATTAAGGGTCAAAATATACTTGATGAGTATTTTTTATTCATTCCTCAGCACTTTGACAATTTAAATGTAAGCAGCGTATCGTTGCAGCGGAAAGGCAGTCGTTCTCTCAAGCAAAGTGCATTGCCTAGGAAAGAATCCGATGGAGAAGCACTAAAACTAACACTTAGATGAAGAAGCACTAAAAATAAAAATGTAATTATTATGGTAGTAATAAAACTAATAAAAAATGTAATTACTCTTTTAATATGATTAAGCAGAAAGGGAGACATTCGCTCAAAAGTGGGACGCTATAGGCTAGATTTAATAAGATGTGTCCCTTTTGACTTGTGCAATGACAGTCGTTTTTTTTTATGTAGCAATAGAAGGAGGCGTTGCCATAGAGATATGGTAATCTCTAATACAGCTGAGACCAGCTGAGGGTTCTTCATGAGATACTTCAGACCTTCGATTTTTGACATCAAATGTAGCGGCCCACCAAGTTGAATATTTTTTGTAAAGGCGGTATGTCGATCTCTAATAGTTTGGTTGGGCTCTTGTGTTTTCTAATCAGAGTCACCAGGTACTCCAGATCTTCGATTATCCTAGTTTTTATAGTTTTCCCTTTATGTGGCCATTAAAACCTAACTCTCTACCAAATTTCAGCTCTCTGAGTTTATGGGAAGTACTAGTTCTATTTTGATGATCATGAGTGAGTGAGTGAGTGTCGAAAATGCGAAACTTTGCTTTCGCTTAACTTCGGAACTAAATGACCTACAGACTTGAAATTTTGGATTTTAAGTATGCGATTATAGCTTACTGGATGACGAAAATTTCTTCGTTCTGGTCTTATCCAGAGGTTCTCAAATAGGGGCCTGAAAATGCGGCGAAATGGTTCCAGTAAAGGATGGTACGGCAGTGTTTGCTTCGCGCTCGACTTGGCGGGCACTATCGTGCCCCCTGATAGTTGTATGTGCTGTTCGTGGACCAAAATAAAATAAAAATTTGAATCCACGAACAGCACATGCCAAAATATTAAATTGTGATGTTCGTGGACAAGGCCTTGTGCTGTTCGCGTTTGTGCTATTCGCGTTAGTGCTCTAAGTGGACTACCTCAAAATATGTGGCGTTTCGAGAAAAGGTAGGTAGTTTGGCGAGAAAAGGTATTGTAGTGCCCTTGCGCTTCGCTTGGCTCCCGTTGGCGGCGACACTACCCCAGGCTACTGTGCCAACAGATGGTTTGATTTCTCCATTTCACACACTCGCAGTGCGACACAGAGAGTGTGTGAATGTTTTCCTTCATCGAAATTAATTAGACACGATTCAACCTCGGACTTTACAACCACTGGTAGGCAACATACCAATGGAGGCTGCATGGAGCATATAATTATTATCCTAATAAGTGAGTTTGTTTGTCATCTCTTCACACTTTATCTTCTAAACCAATCTTCCTGAAATTTCGCATACACATAGTTCGAAGTTACTGAAAAACATAGGGTACCTTTCATCCTGGGAAAAAGCACTGTTCCCGTGGTAAAGTAAAGCGGGCGAAGCCGCGGGCAAAAACTAGTAATAAATAAAAAAAAAATCTACTTTACCCTCTGGTATTGACCTGTTCAGGTAAACTGGCTTGCCGTCATAAGACTTCATGTCGCCATTTTTGTCAAAATACACAGTAATGTTTCCTAAGTATTTGGTAAATGCCGATGCTGTCACAATTATAACCTGTTAAAAAGATTGTGTAAATAAATGAATTTTGTATTATTTTATTTTTTTGTATTTATTTTGGCATAAACAAAAAAATACAGTGTTATAATAGACCAAACTAAATTACCTGTAATTCAAGAGCCAGGCTATATAATAGGCTATTCAGAATATATAAATTCCCACGGGAGCAAAGCCATGTGGCATAGCTAGTATCTTAATCTTAATCCTAATTATACGCGGACCAAGCCGCGGGTAAAATCTAGTAGGTATATAAATGGTCCGTCTGATTTTTTAATAGATTTTTCTGCAAAATCTGATGCAATCAAATTCAAATATAATTGGTTCAACAAGAAGCACTCAACAAGAAGTGCGCTTGAGTTAATAAAAAAATCAAATTTTGGACCAATATAAATAGATGAAGGCTTGTAAATACTTAAAAGATAAAACATTTCTGAAATTACGCTCTTTCCAGAAACGTTTAATTTATTATAATGCCAATTTCAGGAATTAATTATAATTTTGTTTCCTTGATAAGTCAGACCTTTGCTGCTATCTTTAAATAAATTTGTGGCAAAGTCAATCGACCAAGCACATTTTGGTTGAAGAATGTTTGATCTGCCTTAGTTGCTTTCATTATACTTTGTGTCACTTTGAGTATGGGTTTTCTTCATTTTACTTACCTCATGATTAGGATTTTTGAGGCTCTTTTCTATGATTGGATAAGGCCCAGATACATTTTCCTGACTAGGCGGGTCTCCATTCCAAAGTAGACTATGTGTATGACCTCCCACTATAATGTCTATATTTTCTCCTACTTCATTTGCTATTTTTCTGAAAAAATTATCAAAAATAGTAGGTATATATATAAATTGTTATTTATTAAACAATCCATCCTGGCTAGTATATAATATCTCGATGATCCTGGCAATGTAATATTCAATTATAGCTTGACATTGGCGATGAGTATAATAACTGCCTAGGTTTTATTTATTCAAATTTTCATCGGCAACAGTTGGTTGATCATCAATGGAATCCTTGATACACCTTTGCTTGTTGTGTGGCTTTCCTACTGCCCAAACAACGACCTAACTACTGATATGAACCGTTTACCACCCCTGACGTATGCCAACACCAGCCCACAGGAACAATATACAAGGTTTCTAAGAGAATACTGGTTATTTCTTTATCTTCTTTATATTTTTACTTAGCACTAGCACTAATACACAACGACACTTGGCCACAGATTATTAATACCCTAGTACTTGGCAAAGATACATTTGTATAAAAAACGCTTTCATATTTTAAAAAATATATATGGCATAGCGAATATAGGCCTTATTAAGCTAAGGCCTATAATAAGTGTTTAGCTAACTTGTATTCTTGTGAAATTACAGCCAATTTAAATGCAAAGATGGTAACCATTAGCCTCTATATTTTCCAATAAAGATGTCACACTATAAACTAAAGGCTGGCTTTCCGAGGATAAGGGGAATGGGTAAAATATGAAAATCGTTCAGAATATCGAAATAAAGACATGGTTTTTATTTTCTTCTGGTTGGTTCCTAAGGATCATTTTAGAGCTTAGAACTACATACCGAAGGTATTTCTGTTAGTAGGTCTATTCTTCGTCGCTGTTTTAGCTGAGGTGTTTTTTTGTTTAAATGCGCTTATCTCTAAAACTGCCTGTCTGATTTGAAAAATTTTTGTTTATAATGGCTATAGGTTAACCGAAATCCCGAAATATTCAAAGAAACGACCGATCAGATGATTTTTTATAAAGATTAGTAGGTAATTACTTCTCAAGATTTTAATAACTTACATATCTACATCTAAACCACAATGTGATAATACTATGATAATATCTACTCCCTCGTCTGTTAGCAGCTTGGCTTCTTTTTCAGTTGTTTCGATTGGATCTAAAAAGATCACGTCATTTGAATTCGATGTCGACTGCAAAAGAAATAAACATTATTCTATAATCATGGTTCCATCTTAGGGTTCCATGATCTTATCATGTTGTTTAATCATTCGGTAATAAAGGAACCAAGGTTTTTGTTTGGACTAGGAACTGGGCCATTGAAATCAGAATAATATTATCGACTCAAGTAATATATATAGTATATATATATATATATATACTGCGTATATTTGTGTCAATCCACGGGAAAAGGTACCTATGTGATTAATAATTATACGTCAACTTTGTCATTATATGTACATATAACATCATAATGTTATTAGTACTTATGTTGATAATATAACTTAATCAACATTATATGCAATATGTCATTGTAATATATCAGTATGTTTTGGCACAAATATGTTAGGTATATCATTTTGACATGGGTGTACTCACAGCAGTGGCGGTAGTTATGAGTCCTATGATTCCTATTTTCCTTCCTTTTCTTTCAATGACTATATGCGGCTTATAAAGTCCATTTAAAGATGGTTCTTTACTTGTATCCATATTTGCTGCTAACACGGGAGCGCGGAGTGCCGCAAGGTACGGTGCTAGGCCCGCCGGACCACCATCATACTCATGATTTCCAATGGCCTGTAATGATTGGATAATTTTCATAAATCACTCTGCCAGATTAATTCAATAGAACTGTAAACCTATCTATAGGTCAGCGAAAAATTGTGTTTACATAAAAAAATTGTATTTTATTTGCGTTACTGAATCTCTTTTTCATTTAGATTTTATATGACCTTTCAAATATGTTGTTTCACCGGTCACGGTTATAAAGAAATTTACAAAGAAAACTGGATAGAGGAAAAAATTTAGAAAGCAACGATATGATTTGCATATGAGACTGGGTAAAACAATAATTTCGTAACCAATAAGTTAAATAGAGTTACCAGAGTTAAATTCAATGTCGTTTCTGGTAATGAAGAAAATAAGATTCAAATTGCTTAAGGAAACAACAAAATAAACTTACATGGGCATCATTAGGCAGCATATTAATAAACTTTTGCGTTACATTCCATTTCATGAGCGTGTACCAATAAGTGCCTTGAAATACATCGCCAGCATTTAATACAAGAGCGTCTGGTTTCTCCTTAAGTAGCGTTTGGACCTCCTGGTACAATCGGGCGAAGCCGCCCAAACAATTTGTGTCATTTGTTGTGCATACTGGGTAAAACAGTGTAGTCTCCTCGAATCTAAAATTAGAAAATTATTCTAAGTGATGGCTTTGTCCAGCAGTGGACGTCTTTCGGCTGAGAGAGGGAGAGAGAGAGATGGCTTTTTACACGACTGACCAAAAAAGGAGTGTTATGTTTTCAGCGTTCATGTATGTATGTATGTAAGTTTCTTTATTCCACCATAAGTCCTAAACGGCTTAACAGATTTTGATGTGAGAGGTGTTGTTGGATCCAAAAAAGGAGTGTTATGTTTTCAGCGTTCATGTATGTATGTATGTAAGTTTCTTTATTCCACCATAAGTCCTAAACGGCTTAAGGAGTGTTATGTTTTCAGCGTTCATGTATGTATGTATGTATGTAAGTTTCTTTATTCCACCATAAGTCCTAAACGGCTTAACAGATTTTGATGTGAGAGGTATTTTTAGATTCCTTGCATTCGCCCGAGTGACATAGGCTATGTGACGTCATCATAAAAACAAAATGGCGGATTATATACGCGATAAACAGCTGACCGAAAAAAATAAATTTGATCAATCTTATCGAGTGTAGTATCAAATTGAAGGGCTTTGAAAGGCAATTTCAAAAATATATATAACTTATATGTTTGTATGTACTTTTAGTTCTATAAATAAAATAGATAGTAAGATCAACACCGTTAGATCGTCAATGTACACAAAGAGTCCGGCCTTCGACCTCGCCCCCGCTCTTTGCTCACAAGCCCTGAGCTCGGCCTTCGGCCTCGCTTGCGTGGCTGGCAGCCCTGGAGCTGCGTTCAGGCCAGGCCGAAGGCCGAGTCTTTCGTATACATGGATGACCTTATGATTTCATTTCAAACGGCTCTTAACGTCGAGTGGCCGAGGGTCTCCTATGATGGCTCGCCACCCGTCGATCATACGATTCTAGTTTCCGTGAGCAGTACCCCAGATCCACTTTGGCGCGCCTTGCGCCCACAAGGCAACAGTCCAGAGCTTCGTCTAAACTACCACCGGCTGTGGTCGACGCCAGGGTTCTCTATGTCATTCGGTCGAGCACCTCCCCCTGCCTATATATTATAGGTACTCTCCGCAGGCAGTACCCCAGGTCTACTTTCAGGTCTATTTTGGTACTGTTCCCGGTGCTGCTGCATCTGCGTTTAAATCGAAGGATTAGCTTTCCTTCCCCAGCCGCATCGTCTCGTGAACAAAGTGCAGGACGAGGCCTAAGGCCGAGCCCTTTGTATACATGGATGACTTTTATATTTCATCTCAAACCTCCAGTAAACCAAGGACCCTCCCCCCCCCCCCCGGCCGCGCAATCAAGGCCACAGCCCGAGCTGCGTCCAGGACAGGCCGAAGGCCGAGTCTTTCGTTCGTAGTATACATGGATATGGATGACCTTATGATTTAATTTCAAACGGCTATTATCGAGCACCTCCTTTATATTATAGGTACTCTCCACAGGCAGTACGCCAGGTCTATTTTGGTACATTTTCCGGTGCCGCTACAGCTGCGTTTACATCGAAGGTTTAGCTTCCCTTCCCCCAGCCGCGCCGTCGGCTATGACTGGCTGTGGTCGTCGCCCAGGGGCCATTGTAATATTTGGTCGAGCACCCCCCCACCCCTCCTTATCTATCTTAGTTTCCTCGGGCGGTAATCCCAGCTCAGGTCACTTTGGTATATTTCCCGATGCTGCTGCAGCTGTGTTTAAATCGAAGGCTTAGCTTCCCTTTCCCCAGCCGCGCTGCCGGCGTTTCGAGAATAAAGTGCAAGACGAGGCTTTAGCCTAAAGTCGAGCCCTCTGTATACAAGGACGACTTTTATATTTCATCTCAAACCTCCAGTACACCAGGGGCACACAACCGCCCGAGCTGCGTCCAGGCTGGGCCGAAGGCCGTGCCGGAGCACGATCACGAGACGGATCTCGTGAGCATAAAGGGGGGCGAGGCCGTAGGCAGAGTCCTTCGTATACATGGACGATCTTCCGATTTCATCTTAAAGCCCCAATAATCAACCGAGATACTGAGGCCGAAGGCCGATTCGCCTTGGTCCGCGAAGCCGATGGCCGAGTTCCGTGTATGAGAAGCCGAGAGGCGTAGCGAGTCCGAAGGCCGGGGCCCGCCTCCAGC
This sequence comes from Ephestia elutella, assembly GCA_018467065.1. Taxonomy (NCBI): domain Eukaryota; kingdom Metazoa; phylum Arthropoda; class Insecta; order Lepidoptera; family Pyralidae; genus Ephestia; species Ephestia elutella. The sequence goes on along the minus strand of CM031579.1, from coordinate 8,632,682 downwards.
CGGTGCAAGCGAGACCGAAGGCAGATTTGCAGCTTCATAGCAAAGAGCTAAAGCGAAAATAGTCTTTCGGCTCTTCACCTAGGCTAAACCGACAACTCTTCTACGTTGATGACTTTTTACCTACCTCTTTTCTTCAACATACTCGAAACTGTTAACTTTTGTTAAATTGTCCTGCACAGCACGCTAGGTGCTTTAGCCTCGCCTCGCCTCTCGGCTTTGTGTAATGTGTAACGCAGCTCGCCCATCAGGCCTTCGGCCTCGGCCCCTCTGCTGGTTTGAGATGAAATGAGAAGGTCATTTATGTATACGAAGGGCTAGGCCTTCGGCCTTGTCACTTGACTCTCTGCTCACGAGACGGAGCTCGGCCTTCGGCCAAGCACAAGTTGTCAGTCGTGTTTTTTATTTTTTAATAATTAGCTTGTTACCTTATTTTGGTAAGTATCATTGTGCGCTCATGTAGTTATAAATTAAACAAACATACATACCTAGCTATTTTTTATTTCCTTTTAATTTGTTTTTAGTTATAAATTATTAATTAGTTCTACAATTTATAATACTTAGTTGTTAAATAAACATTGACATTAGATACGTCTATAATGCAAATAGGTACATGTGAACGAAAAAAAAATTAAGCTAAATACGGCTCCAAGGACATCTATTATCCTTTGTTGAAAACTAGATCATACAAGTATAATAATGGGTTCACAGAGCCCACCACATCGGCATCATATTCCGATCTCAATTTCTCTTTTGTTCAATAAGGTCTTAAGACGCTACCCAAGGCTAATCTGAGGGCGTGAGGAGCGGTACGTAAGCAACGCCTTAAAGCAGACACAAAAAGGTTACTTTTCGAATTTTCTATAATTTGTGTTTTTGCTAGCGAGTTTTCGTCAGGCTCATAGGGTAATTATTTTAGAAATTTTCTTTTAATTGTGATAAAACACTAAATATATTTAAAAAAATAAGCTGATATCGTTTTTCAATAATTGTATTCTTTATTTAATTCTTTTAAAAAATTCTACTGTTATCGCTTAAATTACGGTGATTTTCGACGATAACGAAAAAAAAACAGGATTATGTATTATTATTTTTTTATCTAGTCTTCTTTATTTTATTTGTAATTTGATTTGATATATTTTAGTTTAGTATTTTTCTCTTTACGGGATATTTTTCCTGCTTCAGTACTTCTTTCTAACCTATGTACTTACTAATATTAATTCTGTGCCTATGGTTCACATTTGACGTTTAAAGACGTTTTCGGAAAATCCTGATTGGGTATGCCCTTAACACTCGCATCGCAGTCAGTTTCTTATTACACTTTTAAGTTTCTCACATTTTGAATTTTTGACAGTAAGCTAAAGGAAAAATAACGTCATAAAACTAGGTAAGTATTTATAAAGGTCTCCAGTCCACTCATTGAAGGTTTTCTCTTCAGAATAATTTACAATTTTCCTCAATCTTGCATATAACATGTGAACACGACATTATTGTCGAAATTTGTTCACATGTAGTTATACTATACGTATACATGTATGTGTTCGCTTAGCGAGGTAATTTTTTGTAACTTTAATGTTATCATTGAAGTTACAAAAAAATTCACTCGGTCGTTTTTATTTTCAATGTTTTTGCATCCTACAGAGTTGTTTGACATGTTCGTATATTCTTGTGGCATGTAATGGCAATCATGACGTTACTCATGGACCCAGAATTATAGCTAAGCGCGTCTAACTAACTAGTCTAACAGTTAACTACTATGGACACGAAAATCCATACTAATATTATAAATGCGAAAGTTTGGATGTGAGTTTGTGAATTTGTGAGTTTGTGAATTTGTGAGTTTGTGAATTTGTGAGTTTGTGAGGATGTTTGTTACTCAATCACGCAAAATCTACTGGACGGATTTCGATGAAATTTGGTACAGAGGTAGATAATGACCTGGAATAGCACATAGGCTACTTTTTATCCCGGGAAAAAGCACTGTTCCCGTGGGAAATTCACGCGGGCGAAGCCGCGGGCAAAAGCTAGTAATGAATATTTTGTAAAATTTATTTGTTAAGCTGAAGCGAACTAAAATGATTACTTGAGATTATCATAATACACGTGATGTTACTCGTGACTGCAATGATTATAGCCACGTTTGTGTCTATCGGTTTGTTTTGCTAAAGTCATCGAGATATACGCTCATAAGTTTATGTCGAGATATTATTAAAGTAATTAGTAATTATTTTAATAAGAATATTCCCAAATTTTTGACATTATAACTAGGTATCAAAAAAATCTCTAATGATTTGTGAAGACTGCACATTAATTTTAATCCATACTAATATTATAAATGCGAAAGTTTGGATGTGAGTTTGTGAGTTTGTGAGTTTGTGAATTTGTGAGTTTGTGAGTTTGTGAGGATGTTTGTTACTCAATCACGCAAAATCTACTGGACGGATTTCGATGAAATTTGGTACAGAGGTCGATAATGACCTGGAATAGCACATAGGCTACTTTTTATCCCGGGAAAAAGCACTGTTCCCGTGGGAAATTCACGCGGGCGAAGCCGCGGGCAAAAGCTAGTGATAAATATGTACTACAGTCAGCTGCAAAGAACCCTATATAACCTCCGAATCCTATCTCAGGGTCAATTTTCTCAGCAGCTGACTGTACATAAACTACTTAAATAAACGCATTTTAATATTTATGAAGTGTTTATTTTTAAGTGCATCTTACATCTAGCTACTTACAGTTTGATTTTTATTAGGTAGGTAGATACACTGAATATTTGGCAAGTGAACTAAACAGGCATCCTTACGATGCCTTCCTTCACTGGTCGAAGTCAAAGGTCAGAATGTTTCGCCGACTCTGAAGAATATATTTGACGCAACTGCTGTTTCTAACGCAAGCCGAGCGCACAGGCAGTTTGATACCAACCTCAAATAGGCTACATTACCGAAATGAATTCTTTCAATGCAGAATCTAGTTACGACACAAAGACCTATTGTTGAATAACGTGCCCAATTTATTTTTAAGATTTTAAAGTGCCTTGCGTCACTTGTTACTGGTGAGTGAAAGATTAAATACTTCACTTTGAATTCCTAAGGCGATTTAAACTCTCGGCAAACTAATTTAATAAGATATGGAAGGGATCAGGTAACTATAGTTACTTATGATAGTTTATACTACATAGATTGATGAATTTTAACATTAATACGAATAATTTAAAAAATCACAACACGAATGTTACTTTACGAAAAATGTACCTACCTAAGTAAACGAAAGAAGCAAGTTTAGAAAATCAAAAATTTTTGATGCAATATAAGGAACAAACTTATAATAAAAATCAGGGACCAGCTTAGATTAAGAATATACTAGGACTAGGACCAGTCAATCTTTATCAGTTACATACATACATACATATAATCACGTCTTTATCCCTTACGGGGTAAACAGAGCCAAAAGTTGTGTGACTCGAAGGTCACGCTTAGCTAAATAGTGGGCTCTCTGATGGAATGGAATGAATCTTTATCAGTTGTTTTGTCAATTATAAAAATGTAATGGGTCCTAGAACCCAATTTAATTAAAAAATTCACCTTTCATCTCCATCTAATCAGCTCTTTTTTATGTTATCAATAATATCATTTTTGCATCCAATTTACACATATTTATTTAACCTGAAGTGGGTCAAGTTTAACTTTAGGACTGACAGATGTAAACACAGGGACAAGCAAAAATAAATTATATTATATATTATATTATTACTATATTTGGCATATGTCTCTACATTTCCTTCCAAACTGTCCCTTCAAAGAAATAGTCGTATAGTACAGGGTATATTTTTCTTTGGTACAGGTATATCTTGTACAATAAGGGACCGGACAAGGTATGAGAATTGTCAAACTTATGTAATTTTATGATAGAATACATATAATTAAACACATTTTGCGACTTTTCAGCATGAGTTTATTCTCCTGGGCTATTATTAGAGCTCAACTTTTTGGGAAAGTCAATTTTCTACGCGTGATATCATATGGATGTACGTTTAGTAAGGGGCGTTTTCGTATCGTCCAAATGTAAATTGTTTTTCGTTGTATCTTGGAAAATACTTTGGTTACTGATGTGATTCTTTTACCGATGATTCTATTATTGCAAAAATATTTTAAAAAGCATTTTGTAAAAAATTGTCCGATTGGGGATATACCGTATTGTGCATTAGTACAAAGATAATGTAATCACTACGTTTTAAGAGACGAGACTCTATAAGAAAAAGTGTCCGATACAAATGTCAAAACGAGGATTCCGATAGAGATGCAGTTATGCGAGGAACTGCGGGTATGAATGAGATGGAAATAGTAGGCCATCATCAAAATGCTTCCCCATTTCATAGGTCAGTTTTTCCCTTTGAAGTTTCGGCACCCTACATTGGTAAATAATTTTTCTCTCTATATATTCTTAAATCTTCGGCTACTTTTTACGGTTAAGATATAAAACTCATTCAGATCATACGTTTTCCTCTATTTAAAGATACTTTCTCTTAGTGAAAGGTACAATATCATTCTTCGATAGACGAATTACTTACTCGATATAGATCTAAAGAATAACAAATCGCATTCTACTCAAACTATTTTGTGATATTATAAAACAATAACAAACATTCAAAATTACTTTTGGAAATTTTGTAATTTTACTATAAAGTATTTTTGTTATATTTTTTATTGTATTTTTACGATAAATATTATGAACGTGAACTCAAGGCTGATTTTGCAATAAATGTTGTAACAAAATAATAAATCAATAATCTATATAACAAATGAGTTTATTTATAATTTCGATTATGTGTATTTTACTTAGTTTACGAACTGCCTAGTAAATGGAATGAGTGAATTCCCCTCTAAATATTTATTTTTCACTTTGTATAAATAAATTATCAAAAAATAAAAACACGACTGACAACTCACATAGCCTATGTCACTCGGAAGAATGCAAGGAATCTAAAAATACCTCTCACATCAAAATCGGTTCAGTCGTTCAGGACTTATGGTGGAATAAAGAAACATACATACATATATAAACCCTGAAAACATAACACTCCTTTTTGGTCAGTCGTGTAAAAAAAAATACACACATCACTAAGATTAAAATTTTCTTGTGAATTTAAACTGAATCAAAACTTGGGCTATCCACGATACACGTAAAATTAGTAGTTCCCCAAGTTAAGTAGGTACCTACAGTGCCATTAGGTATACCTAATCACTAGGAATTTGATGTTTTGCACACAAACAGCCGTTCAATGTAACGATAAAAGTAATTCCGATAGTAATGGTTTGGTGTCTAATGTGATAAAATAATTCATTCTCGGATACAAACCTTGCATGAAAATCATTATAATGAATAATATCCACTTTGTACAAATCATTTATAACACCACAATAAACCTCACTCAAAACAATAACTACACTTAACAAAAACAGACTGAAATTCATTTTATCTAAAAATAAAAACATTAAATAGAAGTTATTTTCTAAAATCACATGATTGATCGTCAGGCTAACTTCAAAGTTGGAGTCATACTAAGTTAAGAATACAAAACACTGACTTTATCATAAATGATCAGTTCAATTAAAAGAACGGACAAAAGGAAATATAAATCTTACTGTGATAAATTTAAGATTGAAAATATATTTGTTCCAATCAACTTATCTACAAAGAGTAGAAATTAATTCATGAGTGAAATAAGCCACAACGTTGTGTTAAAAATATAAATACTTAACTATATTTTTTAAATTTGAATAGTATATGGCTGTCCTCCGTCGTAATTAGTGATTTATCATTCAAATGTACATTTTAACATATCGAAGTATTATGTACCTATTTTTGTAATCGCTATTCATTGCCCTTCATTTTCATACTCGATTAGTTTGGTTTCATGATATTTTTCATACAAACATGAACCCTGAAAACATGCATAACACATCTTTTTAAACTAACAAAAATAGGTTTGTATGAAACCAATTCGTGACAAAAATGAGTCTATTTTTACACCAACTAAATTAAATTTTCCTAGCATAAATTAGAGGTACCTACTTCTTTTTTTTCTAAGGCTGACCTTGGTTGTTGAAAGGCGAACATAAGGCATTAACCCAGATTAAGCGATTGAGCGAAGCATTCTTAGCTAGCTATACGTATCTTGCGTGCCTAATAAAGTGTAAGTATCATACTTTTGTCAATGATCTATTATTTTTTACACGACTGACCAAAAAAGGAGTGTTATGTTTTCAGGGTTCATGTATGTATGTATGTATGTAAGTTTCTTTATTCCACCATAAGTCCTGAACGGCTTAACCGATTTTGATGTGAGCGGTATTTTTAGATTCCTTGCATTCCTCCGAGTGACATAGGCTATATGACGTCACCATAAAAACAAAATGGCAGATTATATATGCGATAAATAGCAGACCAAAAAAATAAAATTTGATCAATCTTATCGAGTGGGGTATCAAATTGAAGGGCTTTAAAAGGCGATTTCAAAAATGTATATAACTTATATGTTTGTATGTACTTCTTGAGTAAAAACTCGTCAGTCGTGTTTTTTATTTTTAATAATTAGCTTGTTTATTTTATTTCCTCAAAACCTTTTTAGGTGTATGCATTTTGACAATTGGCCGTATCAATGTTGTGTATAAAATGGCCGTATAAAAAGCTGTTCACAATTTATTTAAAAACCTAATAAAATTAGTGATAATATTTTATTATTATTTTCTGCTACAATTCGAAATTATCCTAAAATATTTACTTATGCACCAGACATACCCGAGACAGGGTGTTCCCGTAAAAAATCCACGCGGGCGAAGCCGCGGGCAAAGCTAGTCTCCTATAAAACATATTATTATGACTTATCAGTTTTTGTTTTGTAAGTATCTATTTACAAAACAAAAAGTGAGTAAAACGTATTGTATCGAAGTAGTTTTATTTCCAGCGGACGTTGTCAATGTCGATATATTGACAACGTCCGCATATATTTTCTATTTTTTTATATATAAAACAAAACTAACTAACAAAAGACTAAAATTAACTTTCGGCTATATTTAGAAGGCTGCCTTTGCACTTGACCCGTGCATGCGCGATTGTTAGAATGTACTTTGATAACTACAATGAATTATGTCAAGAGCAATAGGTAATTTACTTGCACATTGTAATTGTGTTGGTAATAAAGAGTCTAGTAAGCTGAGAGAGAAGTTATCGAAATAAGACTATACCTGAGTTGGAAATTGCACTTTTTCGCAAGTGAAAATCCATGTTTAGGAAATTAACCCTGTCAATGTCATCCAGAGGCTAAAGGATATTCTTCAGAATTTATTAAGTAGATACTTTCTAATGTAATGCTGGTTCCAAATATATAATATCGCGCTGGGGCCGGTATGGAATGTATTTTCATAGGCAATATTTCGGCCATATTCGTCATAGTTTAAATTCGCAGAAATTTGAATATTTTTGTGGTAAAAGCCTTATTCTCATCAACTCACATGCTTCAACAGTATCATTTACTGCAAAATTAGTCCAGAGGTAAACAGGTGTCAAAATATAGGCCCCCACTGCACTCCCATTTGACATTATTCGTGGCCCCATTTGGCTGATGGAACTTTTGTTTTTGCCTGAACAAGCACACGTTTCAACGAGGTGTCGGAATTTTGGTTTGAGATTTTTGTTCGCCATTTCGTGTTTTTTTTTTTGCCTTAAAAAAAAACATGTGAGCAATGAGCAAGTTTCAAAGAATTATGCAATAAAAATAAAGTACTTACTTATATCGAAAGAATTGATTCAGTATAGGTAACAACCGATTTGATTATGTAATTTGTAAAATTACATAAGAATAATCAATTGGTTCGAGTTCGCCAAGTCATTTTATGCATGGTTTTGACTTTGGTTGCGAACCGCTAGGAGACCCGAGTACCTAACTGGAATATTTTGAATTTAATCACACAATAACCCGATGCCAGTTAGCAAATCAGCAATCAGTATCTAAAGAAGGTAGAAACCATCGATTTATCAGGTAAATATAAGGTAAAAACCTATAAAATAGAATATAAGGTACCTTATATTCTAAATCTATGTTCTTTACACAATATTCTGTCTCATTGACAATCGGAAAATAGCACTAGATGAACAAATCAATCTAAATTTTCCAGAATGTATAACTATTATCTCTCTCTCTCTCAGCCGAAAGACGTCCACTGCTGGATAAAGGCCTCCCCCAAGGATTTCCACAACGACCGGTCCTCGCTGCCCGCATCCATGCGCATCCTAACTATTATACAAGTTGAAAATATTGGAAAAAATCTTAATGTCGTACTGGTTGAACAAAATGCTATGCCTTAGTGTAATTAAGGGGTATCAGTATTCGACTAAAGGATGAATTATGCCAGTATCTATGGCAGTATCCATGCGGTAGCCTCTAAACTAGAAGCATCTTAAGCGTCCGTTAAGTCGTCTCAATCGAGTCAAGCCGCCTTGATCCCGTCTCACCAACGATTAAACTCCGTCTGGTTGGTATTGGTATTAGTGTTCCTCTAAAGGTACAGTTCTGTTCATGCAGAATAGGTAACTGAAGTCATCTCAAAATTCTATATAGGTACTTACTTACTCGAGGTCGAGAAGTTTTTGAGTTTATTCTATTTACCACACTATTGTTATGTACACTAATAACTTTAGATATAAGCACATAGTTAACTAACATAATATAAATCGAACGTAGATTAAGTATATGCTATCCGGACAAAAAAAAGGCGTGATAATATGTACGTATGTATGTATCCGGACAAACCTACGTGGTTTTAGGATGCATAAAATTGTACCTAGGAAATAAAAAAAATCTATACTTACTATATTTTGTTAAATAGGTTCCTAAATAATTCGAAAAGGCCTTAGTTGGTGCTTTATTTGCGCTACCTTTATACTATATCGTGGATACAAGATAGTGAATCTGATATGTACTTTATTTTAATGGAAAGTAACTGTACTTTAATGGGAAGAATAATATGCATTTTTCCCATTAAAGTATAGTTAATTACAGACCAGTGATTATCTTGCCTAGAACTTTATAAAATTATATTAAACTATCTCTGGTATCTGATCACCAAACTGTTCAGTTCATGCTCTATGTACTAGAAGTATTAAAATTATCTTGAAATCTCCTGGAGGGACTCAGTGACGGTCAGTTCATTAGTAAATATGGATGTATGCCTTAAGGTAAGATTTCTGTAAACGTTATTTTCTTTACCATTGACATATTTATTTACTATTGTTCTTTACGTGATAATTGAACTGCACCTTAACCCACTCGACGTGCATGTGTTTGATAGTGATATCAGTGTCCGAGGCAATCTGTCGTTAATAGCAATCCTCGCATCTTGTCTCGACCATTGGTCAAAGATAAAATACTTACGTAAATTGATGACATAAAATAAATAACCCGCAATTTGTTTGATGTAAATATTTGTTTTCTGTGAATGTAAAAGCTGGTCTACAGAAATGAGATGCTTATGAAAAGGTGACCCGACATTTAAAAATTATTTCGGACATTGATAACGACGCATGGATATGACAAATATTTTACACAAGCCGCGCCCCGGGGCTTCGCTCCGGTGGGAATTTCGGGATAAAAAGTATTTTATGTGCTATTCCCGGTATTTTTCTACCCGTATACTAAATTTCATCGAAATTCATCCAGTAGATTTTGCGTGATTGAGTTACAAGCATCCTCAAAAAGTCACAAACTCATATCTAAATCATCAATTATAATATTGCAGGGTTAGTAGGATTTGTCTGCGATAACCTGTTTAACATTATGCCTTTCATCTTTGTTCAACTGCATGCATTTATTTATTTATTTATTTATTTAATTTATTTGGGTTAACAAACGGTTACACATTGAGACCTTATGATAATTTATTATTATGATCAAGACTTTCCCGCGTTGTTGACACATGCGACTTTTGGTCCCAAATTACGCCTTACGGTCACAAGAGTAACTTAATAAATAAATCGTTTAATAAAATAATATAATAAGGCTAAATTTACAATATTTGATGTTCTAGGTGAGTGCATGGCAAAGAACCTTTATCCGGACTGAATCCCGTTTCCGCCACCCAAACAGCTCTCAATTTTTTGGGACCTGAGCTGGTCAGGTCTGCCACATCTCAGCCGCAGAGGATAGGTTGTCCCTATCCACTACGGCCGAGACAGGCCCACCACGCGTCGGCCGCAGAGGACAGGGAGAGCGGCGTTCCGCAATACGGACACACGGCCTCTTCCCCTGCGACACCGTGCCCAGCGCCACGGCTACGCTCGCGAGCGGAGGATAGGGACAACGGCGCACCGCAATACCGGCACACTCCCCGGCGACCCCTACCACGGCTGTGAGAGTAGGGAGCTTACCCCCTACTCTCGCAACCAGGCCACTGAAAGCGGCCTCCTCCCGGCCCGGGGTCGTCATTCCCGAGCCATAGGTTCCTGTTAGCTTCCCTGCGGCCGAGGCAAACCGCTGGTACTGAGTTCCCCCCCCATCGCTGCAAGATCAGAACCCGTTTCGGGCATGGTAAAGAACCTAAGCTAAGTGGAGAGATCTGGTGCCCAAGATAGTCAGGTAAGCAAGACCACTGTAATACAGTAGTAGGGAAGTTACGATTTTATTATTGCGTTTCCTAGCAACTCTATTAATTTGGTGCTTCAATGTCTGCGCGGCGACCCGTCTATGCAAATATTTGATGGTTGAACAAGCGTTGAGGCGAAATCCGGTCGCACTCTGGTACATTTCTATTGGTTTTAGAACTGACTATATATGACTGATATCTACTTCAATTATTATATTATTATGATAAAATTATTATGTTCGACAGTTAGGTAATATATTATTAGGACTCGTTAGCTCAGTAGGTAAAGTGCCGATATCCCTTGAATACTACTGTCGGAGGCGGAGGTTCGACTCCTCCACGAGTCATTCCTTTTTTTTCTTAATCTTTTGGTCTTACTAATTGGCTATTTTTTGCTTGAAAACTTTCACATACATTTTCATTCGTCATTAATAGCATGATTTCATAACTAATATTGGTTGAAACAGAGATGGTAATTCTAATATTTAATTCCGAAAAGCTAGTAGTTTGTAGCGTTGATATGTGTTATCTTATAATTAAAAAAATATATGAAACCTTTGAAGTTCTTTTTACTGAATAAATTATTTAATTTTGTTCCAATCCCATCCGAATCTCAATCTCGATTATATTATAAATGCGTAAGTGAGTTTATTTGTTTGTTTGTTACCTCTTCACGCTTTATCTACAGAACCAATCTTCCTGAAATTTCACATATATATAGTTAGAAGTACTGAGAAAAACATAGGGATAGGGTACCTTTCATCCCGGGATCTATATGACAACAGAAAACACAACTGATTTATTTAGTGCTAAATACTTTTGTTTTGCTTGCTAATAATGTAGCTTTAATAAATAAAAATACTCATTTGATAGCTTTGGTTTATTAAAATTATTAAATATTCAAAACTTAAATAAAAAACAACAGATTTTATTTTCAACATTAACCATATTTTAAGCAAATATATCGCTGTTCTGGTCACAAAAAAACGTGATTCTTAAACAACAGAGAAAAATTTCAAGTAATAAAACATTGTTCGTTTTCCGCCTCGATTACAACATTACAGTCGACCGTACCTAGAAATATACTAATTTCAATTTATAATTTTAATTTGGTTGTCAGTCCTCTACAAATCAATATTTAGGATCAAAATACTTTGCTCTGATTGGGTCAAAATTTGAACTTCTGCTTCTATAAGTGAAAGAAACGCATTTTTTTCTCAAATTGATGAGCACTAATATGTCACCTGGCTTTTAAGGGGTTATTATACTACGCGAATATGTCGCTTTGCAAACGTCTATTAAAGTTTTCAAAGTGCGTATATGTGAAGGATCCATATTCTAATACGCACTCAGTCAATAAATTGATACTTATATAAGTAATAACGTATAGCATGACAACCCCTTTTAAAATATGTTTGTTTAACAGAGATAACTAATGCTGACTTTAGTTTTTTAAGGTGAATTTTAAAATATCTGCTTTTTTGCTAGTTAACCATTAATTAAACTAATTCTTCCGTCAAGGCTTGGATTCAGTGGAGAATACTTCTTGATGTACTCCTGAAAAGCTTTCTGATCCCGACCTATCTCCTGTACATTCTTTCTGCCTTCTTTGAACATCTGAAAAAATAATTGTTATAATCTCATTATGTCATCATAATAAATAAATATATATTCTTCCAGCCACAGCGTTTCGCGTAGTGTATTTTTTCTTTGGCAGTGTACAAGTATAAATAACTCTTTGGTTCAAACTCGTTTTATATATGAAATTAAAAACAAATGCTCTCTTGACTTTCGAACATAATTCTGGCCTTAGTTCGTAGGTATTCTGAATTCAAATTAAATTCCGCGGCTATATTTTTAACTTTCTATTATGCGATTGTTAACGAGTGATGCGTACATTGTTAACGAGTGGGTGAAAGTACCTTTTTTAAGTCCCGAGACGGGGTTTGGCGCCCGAGCGTAGCAAGGGCGCCAATAGTTCGAGGGACTTAAAAAAGTCTTTCACCCGAGGTAAACACTGTGCTTTTCATTACGAATACAAGGAAATTAAAAAAAATAAAAACATGAATTAGCTAAAGAAATGATGAGTGAATTATACGGAAGCAGAAACAAAACTCTAAACTTGAAAAAAAAAATATCGGATTATTTTTTTTTCTGTGGCCGACCAACTATTTAGCTATTAGATTCTTTTCATTTGGTTCCATCATTGAAAAAATGATAAAAAAATCTATATTTATAAAATGATAAAAAATATATTCTTTAACTTCATGTTATTTCAATTTTACATAATATGTTGAATGGCTGTATAGGAAGTTGGAATATGGTTCAATAGAATAACGTGAAAATAGAACTAGTTTTTTTTTAATAATTTAACAGCTGTCAGTTGAAAACGATTCTCCTTAGGGCTGAAAAGTATTACTTTCTCCACGCTCCTCAGGTAACTTCAGACTTACTTTCAGAGTATGAGTAGGTAATGAAAAATGCTTTTTCACTTCTCATGCTCTGAAAGTACTTATTTGAACAGGATATAGGCTGCACAAAATCGAATTTTGTGCACAAGGGCATTAACGTAGATACGTAGAGTAGATACTCATGAGCCATACAGCCAAACACGATAAAAAGTTCTTAGATAGAATTCGTTATTTTATAATATTTACTTTTAATTTATTTGCCTTATGTGTTTTTAAGACATGAAAGATATAAAAACTTAAATTCAAGTACGGTATGTTATTTAATTAATAGAATATTATTACAAAATTAATTTAATAGTAGGCTGTATAGGTCTGCAGCCCAAGCCTCTCAATGTCGTAAGATTAAAAAAAATAAAGCGGCGGGAAACAGCTCTTGTTTCTTCGTGCGTTTATTAATTTCTTCAATTTGATTTATTTTCTCGCAATCGAAGTGAAAAGCAGAGTTTATAACTCGTCCACAAAACGATCAAAATCACATCAAAATCTGGCCAGTAGATTTTGTGTGATTGAGTAACATACATCCGACATGGCATTTAATACTAGCTGGCGCCCGGGGCTTCACCCTCGTGACAATTTCAGAATAAAAAGTAGCCTAAATACTCTTAAGGTTCTACTCTACTCGTTTATCAAATTTCATCGAAATCCTTTCAGTAGTTTTGCGTGATGAATTTACTGAATTAGTTGTAAAAATTTAAAATCTGTTCAACTTCGATGAGTAATTTTATGGGAACGGCTTGTCCAAAGAATATGTATTTACTCTTATTAGATGCACAGATTCATGCTCTAAAACTTCCGTTATAACTATGTAACGAAATTGTGAGTGTTTTATAACATAGCCGTAAAACCGCAATAACACCACTTTTGACGGTACATTTTACCCCCTGTGCCCCAAACACAGCTTATTAGAGGGGGAAAAACTAGGATAGTAATGAAGGCAACAATGGCAACAAATGAAGCTCCTAAAATAGTGAAGTATATTATTGGCTTTAAAGTCGATTCGTCTTATTTTATGCTGTAATTCTACCGGCCCAAATACTGAAAGCATTTTATTGGACTGTATTTTATCTGTGAATTTCTTCAAATTTTTATGGCATGCTCAATCTTCGCTTAATGAATATAAGTGTATTTATGGTCTACTTACAGTAAAACCATCTCCACCGTCGGACAAAAACGCAGGTATAGTCACTTGATACAGCTTGTCTTCGCTAAGCGGGCTAGCGCTCGGACCTACGACCACTGAAGTTATTCGCTCTCCCTCTGGCTTGCTTAGATCATAACTTACACGGAGTCCTGAAAATTCCAATATTCAATGGTTAGATGTTGTTACTTATACTGTTAGTAAATTTTCATAGATTTTTTTTTTAAACATTGTTTTAGTTTAGCGCAATTATTTATAGTTAAGAAGATATACAATACAATTGTTACAATGTACAGTCAGATGCAAAGAAATCTCAGAGTCATATCTCAGGGGGGTCAGGGTTCCTCTGCATCTGACTACAAATCACTACAAATGTTGTTTGTGTACGAGCCCAATACTTGCGTGTCACCAACAAATTTAATTTACTGACTTATCCTAACATGTTTAGGATTTTCAGTCTTTCATTGTAGTTCTTCGGTGTTTGTTTTGTTGAAAGCGTAACAGACAGACTATCCCATTTAGTATTGAAGTATGGATTTCAGAAAAACATACCCGAGACTTGAAGCACCCAGGGCCCTTTGAAGGGATGATTAGCCCACGCGTCCTTGACGCTCCTTTCCAACGCCTGCCGAATATACTTCCCCTGGATTTCGAATGTTTGTATCCTATCGTTGTAGGGCAACAGCTCGAACATCGTGCCGTAAGTTATACCTGAAAGGTATCAGTATAGTAATGATGAATCCTAATCCTAACTAATATTATAAATGTGAAAGTGAGTTTGTTTGGTTTATTTGTTTCCTCTTCACGCTTTATCTACTGAACCAATCGTCCTGAAATTTCGCATGCACATAGTTAGAAGTACTGAGAAGGACATAGGGTATCTTTCATCCCGGGAGCACTGTTCCCGTGGGAAATTAACGCAGGCGAAGCCGCGGGCAAAAGCTAGTATGACTTAGTACCGCTATGCGGGTTTTGCAATATTTGATACTTATTCGGGTAGGATACAACTGTGATTAATAGGTATTTACAATACGTAACTTGAATAAAACTTACTTCCTTTGGGTATCGAAGCTTTGATATTTCCTCTTTGCATGAACGAAAGATAATCATGACTTGAATTTACATGTAATCTTCCCTGAAATTATTAAAATGAATGTTACTAAAAATACTTATTTTATTAAAACGTTGACTGCGGCGCGGCTCAATATTTTTATAATTTACACTTAGTGTCCGAAAAATCCCGAAATTTTGTAACGTCACTGAGATAGTAGTCACTTGAACTCGAAACTCCACCACCGGACGTAGATCACGGCTTTGTTTGTGCACATCAATTCATCGTTCGGCTTTTTCGGTACTGGGTATATAACTTGTTAATTAGTGCGTAAATAAAAAAATAAATACAGATTGTTACAAAACTTTATCTTTCCATGAATTAACTAATGCGAAAGTAAGTTTGTTTGTTTGTTACCTTTTCACATAGTTGGAAGTACTAAGAAGGGCATAGGGTACATTTCATCCCGGGAAAAGCACTGTTCCCGAGGAAAATTCACGCGGGCGAAGCCGCGGGGAAAAGCTTGTAAAAAATAATTGTAAAATATCCAAGATACTCACGTATTCATTTAATCCATCCACCAGCACGTCTCCAAGTATACATTCACCAAACACACAATCTTCGAAATTCATGTAAACGTCCGATTCTCCAATTTTGACATTTTCCGCTTCGTGTACCAATTTCGCATACGGCTCGAGTTTTGACTTTATTTCCTGATCTGTAAAACATGGTGTACTTATTATAATTCTACCACATTTAATGTGTAAAAAATACCAGTGCATTTTTCAAATACGGGTAAAACTTGTACCGTAAACTGCTGCAACTTTGCACGGAATTTGACGTTTTTTACGATTTTCTCGGAACCTATTCATAATTTTGACTCTCAATTGTTTTTAAATGGAAGACAGGCATAATGGCTTGCTATTGAGACCCCAAATCTTATTAATTGCCACCAATTTTCTGAAGTACAGTCGGCCACATAGAAAAGTATATACTACCGTACACATAGGATCATCTACATAGTGGTATACTTTTCTATGTGGGCCACCCTACAAGGGCTCAAAGTCGTAGGCAAAGTTGTATGTAAAAGACACAAGTTTGCCTAGAAGGATAATTCGATACTTATTGTACTTATCGTTTCCGTTAATTTTTTTTCATGTGCATGAGACAACCTATTTATCCCTTCCAATTTAATCAGTGCAATATACTGTATCATTTTTTTATTACAGCTACTAGGCCAAGTTGTAGCAGGTTCTACAGACTTTTCATACAAAAATGTCGTTGACTATAGGGTTGTCCAAAAGAGTACAGATTATTATTAATACTTTTTTACTACTACTAGAAGTAATACTAGAAGAAGACAATATTATCCTACCTTAGGCCTTAGGCAGTTAATTCTGTGCGAAAACACAGCTTTTTAATAGTTAAAATTCAAAAGTTTTGGAGCGCAAAAAAAATGCTGCCTCACCCACCGATCTTTGTCGTACAACTGACAGAGTATTAATGCAGTTACAATTATAAAAAAATAAAAATATGTTGACCAAATAATGAATAGTTACTACAGAATGGTAGAAAACGAGAATAAAGCAAGCGAATGCGATATATCGTAATTCAAATGAAATAGGCAAATTTGTGTATAGTTGGATAAGTTGCAGCAGTTTACGGTACACAAAAACCTTCGTCAGAAAAAATCCTATCCAACAGTAAAAACCACATCGAAACCCATCCCATCAATCACGGTCAAAGTCAATTGTTTTTATTTAAATAGTCTTATCGTCATTCGTATTCTTGTTTTATATTTAGTTGACGTCATAAAATTACTTAAAGCAAAGGTTAACACCGCCTCCAAAGCGCAAGTGGAGAAGAGGCGGCGCAACAAACTCCACTGCTGCATTTTCTCCAAAGACGTCACTTTACATGTCTTACAATAAAATTAAAATCTATGTGGATGAATATACATTGATCACTCACGATCATAGACATAGAAAAAAGTATACTTAATGTTTTTTCTTTTACTTTATGGGTACGATTTAGAAAGAGTTCAACCCTAATAGACATTAGGAATGAGAGAGGCGTAGAGCAACTCTTATACAGATTTCTGTGATAGTCATAATATTTACGTCTTAGTCAATCCATAAATTAAATAAACTGTTTATGAAAAATCGAATATAATATATCTAATAACACAAATAGAGTCACTGACCGCCCCTTAATGCATTTGCTCAATACATGTTATCCTTTTACTTATCATTAACTTAACAATAAGGTCAAAAGTAAAAAAAAATAAATAACAAACCGATCATAAGTTCAATTAAACAAGTTCTTTGTTAAACTATTGTGTGCACGTTTTATAAGAACGTTTAATATTCACAAACTTTCATAGTAGAATATGACAGTTTAAGTATGAATATTACTCTCTCACGTAAATACTAGACGGATTTCAATGAAATTTGCTATACAGGTAGAATAAAACTTGGACTATAAAGTACTTTTTATCCCGAAATTTCCAGGAGAGCAGAGCCCCGGGGCACAGATAGTTTTAGATAAACGGTATTTTACCTTCGTCTATAGACCTGTTTAAGAAGATAGGGCCTCCCTTCCACTCGATCAATCGTCCAAGGTAATCGAAGGATAAAGTCAGGTTACCCATGTACTTTGTGAACGCTGATGCTTGCACTATCATCACCTGTAATCCAGAAAATACCAACATCGTCATCGATCATCAGTACCTATTTACAGACCTATTTGACAAAAAGGAAAAATCATACTTACCTAATGCTTTTCATATTTTAGTCCATGGGTAGATAATAACTAGCTGTTTTATTTTTCCGATTAGGTAGCTATCCTATTCATATTTTAACAGCTAAGTATACAGTTATCTGAAGGGGTGGTGGCCGAGTGGTAGGGTAGGTCGGCCACTAGGCCGCAAAAGATCCCAGGTTCGAATCCTGCACGTGCTACATGCACCTATGTTAGTTTTCCAGTCTTTTTTGTAGTGTTTGACCACCATTGCTTCCGGTAAAGGAAAACATCGTGAGGAAACCTGCACTTTGGTTGATGATTAACAGCTAGTGTGTGAAATGGAGAAAGCAATGGCAAACCAAGATTGGCAAAATAGTCTTTGTGTGTGTTTCATTCCATATAATGACCACGACCCTCAGTCATGAGGAATACGACTAAAGAGAGATACAGTTATCTAGGTACTACCTTCTTCCCAGAAGAAGTATTCTCAATGAATACAGGGTACGGACCAGCCACGGCCTCGCCGCTAGGCGCAGGACCATTCCACAGGAGCGAGTGAGTGTGCCCACCTATGATGATGTCTATGTGCTCGCCGTGATCTTTCGCTAGTTGCCTGTAAAATACAAGCATTGACAAAATAGTAAAGCAAGATGGCTAAAATTTGTTATTTAATCCTATCGAATGACAAAAGAAAATACTGCGAAAAGAAGCATGTCTCCACCCCAAAATTTCTAAAGATTCAAATCAGAGTTTTTCTAAATATTCAAATTAACATCTTAATTGTTCATTTTGGTATCCAGTGGGTAGCTGAAATGGCCCAACGATCCGGCTGCATGCGGCAAACATGTCCCGCCCAGTTCCATTTCATTTAAATGATGGAAAGAGCTTTGATTATTTGGAAAGAGGAACCGCGGTAGGCCTAGGAAGCGTTGGAGCGACGACTTCAGATATTTTAAAGAAAAATGGATAGAATTTGCAAGGGATAGACAGGTTTGGAAGGAAAGGGAGACCTTTGCCCAGCAGTGGGACGAAATAGGTTAAAAAAAATGTTTATTTTAGAAAAAGAAGACGGAAATCAGATTTAAAATGGAACCGTCATCGGTACCTATTCCACGAATGTCTGTGAATAGGATACCTGCGTCAAAGTTTCATATCTCTACCATTATTTCCTTTCAGTCCATACGGTCCTATATCAGAATGACCGGAGTATCAAAATGTCCAGTTCTTACTTAACATCAGAGTCATAATGTTCGTGACCGCGCTTATTTAGTTCGAACTGTCAATTGTTTCTCAATTGAATAAGTAGACAATAATCTTCAAGTGAATCTGCAGACCACTGAACGACAATCCATATTATCTACCTACATGGCGTTTTAAATGGTTGAAGCGTTTTGTTTTCCCTACTTTGTCGTCAAGTCGGAAGGCATGTTGAATTTTTACCCTTGACGCAACGAAACAAAGATGGTAGGTTACTGTTACTAGCTTTCGCCCGCGTGAGTTTCCCACGGGAACCATGCCTTTTCCTGGGATGAAAGGTTCCCTATGTCCTTTTCCGTACTTCTAACTATGTGTGTGCAAAATTTCGGGAAGATTGGTTCAGTAGATGAAGCGTGAAGAGGTAACAAACAAACAAACTCACTGTCGCATTTATAATATTAGATAGTTAGGATATACCACGTTATTTCACCCGAACATGAGAATTACCTACCTATAAAACTACAGGGCGTAGGATAGAAAGCTGAAATTTGGCATGTAGGTTCTTGGGGAAGTGTATGGGAGCACTAAGAGAAGATTTCCCGAAATCAATCCACGGGAAAAAGTCCCGGGTCCGTGCTAGTCCTCCTCTAAGATAAAGATAACGGCTGCATAGTAGGTACTGCATACTTATCGACGTCCAAGCCGCAATGTGACAAAAGAATGATGATGTCCACTCCTTGCTCGGTGAGCGCCTGCGCCTCTCGCCGGGTTGCTTCTCCGGGGTCGGTGAACACTACATTGCCTGGTGATGACAGTTGCTGAAAATGATTAGGTAAACTCTCAATTAATTGTTTAATATGCATCTCACTCTCAATTAAGTGTTGTGAATGGTCTCACAGATCGTGCGAAGTGGAGAAGAAAAAGTAGGACTTCGACGCGTCTGCAGAGGATGCAACCGCGAAAGTGCTCAGATGAGAGAGTGATCCCTAAAATACCACCATTTCTTTCATTGATAGAATATAAGTATGTACGAATTATAGGTAGATACTTCAAGATAAATAGATAAATAAAATTATTTGTCTATTTTTTTGGATTTTTTGAGCATCTCAGATGCAATTAGTACTACAGTACTTTCATATAGAAATTAGATATGGTGAAAAAATTCCATGCGAGCAGGACTTGAACCCGCGACCAGGTCACCATATCTAATTTCTATATGAAAGTACTTTAAAATTATTTGTCATTAAATTGTATATTGTAGTAATCGTTATTTATAAACCAAGAAAGCGTTATTTTTATCAGACATATCTGAGAGCATTCATAAGTAGATACTACAAAGAGCATTCTATTGATGTGGACATGTCAATGACGAGAGATTCGTCAGATTAAGATAAGACTGAGACATTGACATATTCAGTATAGTTAGGTAGGTACAATGTACATATTATGTAAATTTATCTAAAATAGAGTCTTGTATTGTTATATTACTGGGTGAGGAAACAAAATAATAAGTAATTACTCGTAATAAAACTAAGTAAATGACTGGTTCCTTACTTGAAATCAACTTTCCTACTAATGAATATATATACAGTTAGATAGCTAGTATTATTATTTCGTACAACTCTTGTGCTTCGTCGTCTTTGGCCCTTGGAAAAAATGGTAAACATACATTTACATCAAGTTTCTATCTTATACCTCTCTCTCTCTCTCAGCCGAAAGACGTCCACTGCTGGACAAAGGCCTCCCCCAAGGATTTCCACAACGACTGGTCCTGCGCTGCCCGCATCCATGCGCATCCCGGGACCTTCACCAGGTCGTCGGTCCACCGAGTAGGAGGCCTGCCAAAACTACGTTTTCCGGTTCGTGGTCGCCACTCGAGAACTTTTCTGCCCCAACGGCTATCTTTTCTACCAGCTATGTGCCCCGCCCACTGCCACTTAAGTTTCGCGATTCTGCGGGCTATGTCGGTTACTTTAGTTCTCCTACGGATCTCCTCATTTCTGATTCGATCACGCAGGGAAACTCCGAGCATAGCGCGCTCCATCGCCCTTTGGGTGACCTTGAGCCTTCTTATGAGGCCCATAGTAAGCGACCACGTCTCTGTTCCGTATGTCATTACTGGCAACACACACTGGTCAAGGACCTTAGTCTTGAGACACTGCGGTATTTTGGACGAGAAGATATCGCGAAGCTTCCCGAACGCTGCCCATCCATCTATCCTATACCTATTGAGAAACAATGAACTTGCAACGTTATTGCAGTTTTACAAACCTTGGTATCAGTAGTAATCAGGCCAATGATGCCAATCTTTCGTCCCTTCCTCTCGACCACGATGTGAGGCTTGTACAGGCCTTGCATGGAAGGTTCATTGGAAGTGTCCATGTTGGCTACCAGCACGGGGGCCTGTAAGGCCGCCAGGTACGGAGCCAGGCCTTCTGGTCCGTCGTCGAACTCATGGTTACCAATGGCCTGTGGAGTGGATCGAAATGGTAGACGGTGGATTTGAGGATATCATATCGAGGTTTTTATTTGCGTTTTAGGCGTTTTGAATTCATTCATAGACATTCTGCAATTTAGGCTATCTGGTCAATATGTTTTACTCAACTTTAAATATAACGTTTAATAAGTTTTTTGGAAAAGTTCGTTTTTTTTTTTCAAGTTAGAAAATGATGATTGATTGACATATTTTTTTCTAGTATTCTAGAAGTAAGTAGCACTACTTAGTAAAAAAATCTGAAAAATGTTATGAAGTGTTAATAACTAGGTAGTTACTCACTCACCTTTTGTAAATCTAAAAACACAGACATTCATATTATAACTATTCAATATTCATTTTTTTGTTACTAATAGCAAAAAGAATTAAGTAATAAAAAGTATTAAAAAGTGATAAGCATGAAACGTACAACATTAGGCGCGATTCGTCACGTTTACTAGACAAAACATTGTTTTTTCACATTTAAGTATTACACTTTATTATAACTAAGTGATTAAATAATACTTATTATCCAATAATTATATTTTAATGGAAATCTATGTCATATTATTAACCCGTATTATCTATTATTCAATACAATAGATTGCTTATATAATATATACAGTCTGATAGCTTATTTTCTAAGGATTCCATTTAATATAACTTTATATAATAGTGTCTATACAAGAGATATCTTAAGATTTTCGCAGTTCCCAGGGGAACGCGAAATTTTTGCGTTCCCGTGGGACTGTTGAGCGAGCACAGAAAAACGGCCGCGGACAGCTGAAGGGATATAATATATCTATGGAATAGGTATCTTTACTATGAAAAAATACTACCATCTATCCGTGAAATTACAACTACGCTACGCATTACATACGTAATATAATACTCAGAGCCAGATTTAAAGGTCTGCAAGCCCTGGGTCAACGAAAGAGCGGAGGCCCCTTGATTGTTTTCCGAAGTAGCCCTGCCGTCCCACGAATCGGTCCCTGCCATACCCCCCTTTCTTCATACGTAACTCACTTTTAAAATTCGCTGTTTCTCCTATTATTTCATTCATTTCATTTAAATTTAAGAACATTGTTCGGTAGTATTACCTCCTATTATTAGGTACTATTATTTTTATTTGTTAGGGTAGAAAAGGGTAATAGGAGTCACTTAAGCAAGTTTTCAAATAAAAGCTTATTTCAAAATTAAATATTTATTGCTAATGTTTTATAACAAAAAACACTTATTTGCCTAATAATTGAGATCAGTTTTAATCATTTTGTACATCAACTTTGAGAAAAAATTAAGTTTAAAAAAAAAATAGGTTTGACTTCCATTGCATTTACTTTGGGGCAATGGTGGTCAGCCTGTGGGAAATGAGAATCAAGCAAAACTAACACATATCGCAGACGTACCCTTCGGCAGAATCCCATTCAGTGCATTCTGTGTGTGCCCACAATACACATGTGGTACAGCGGTACCACATCTCATTGTTGTAATCAATCAATCACCTGCGGACAATGGGGGTCACTTGACTCTCACTCGACTCTCATTAGCCGCTACTATACTGCCAACAAAATAATAATAAAACAAAAAAAACCTAAGTTTGAATTGTAATATAAGACGCTTATCACAGTTTTAAACATACAGACTACCTTTCTACAATATACAAAATTTGGCACACTTAAAAAAACGACACTCACCTCTAATAATATTTTTGCGTAAATTTACAATGACGACGCGCGAAAACGAAACACTAGTATCACTCAGCGACGTGCAGCGGTTACCGGCGCGAGGCGTTCGCGACGGGGCCAGCGGGTGTAGAGGGGGGTGTAAAGGCTATGTTCCTAGGTTTCGGGTGCGTAGTTTTGTAGATATGCGTGTGATTCCGATTGCCCACTGACTCCAATTACCCGCCCTTCCCCTACTTGCTTTTGCCCGCGTGAATTTTCCACGGGAACAGCGTTATTTTTTGAGATAAAAGGTACCCTATGCCCTGTGTGTATGAGTAATTTCAGGAAGATTCCTTCAGAAGATAAAGCGTAAAGACGTAACTAACAAACAAATAAATAAACACCACGGAACTCTCAAATGGTGTGGTTCAACTATTTTAAAGTTGGAAAACTGCCCCTAGTAAAGACCCATGGTCCAACCAGTTGGTCAGAGCCGTTGATCCACTGCCCCGGATTGAAACAAACAAACTCATTTTCGCATTTATAAAAGGTTGGGATACTCACATGCGCATCATGTGGCAGTAGATTCATGAATTCCTGCGTGATGTTCCACTTAAGTAGCGTGTACCAGTAGGTGCCCTGGAAACTGTCGCCAGCGTTCAGCAGTATGGCGTTAGGTTTCTCCTTAAGCAAGACCTGGATCTCATGGTACAGGCGGGGGAACCCGCCGAGGCAGGAGTTGTTGTTGAAGCGGCATGTCGGAAAGGCTACTGAGGTTTCCTCGAATCTGGAAACAAGGCCTAACACTTTATTCCTGAATTACGAAGAGATCGGATCTGGTAGTGCTGTAAACTAGTGGTTCTGTCAGAACAGTAGACCTCGCGAGCCTTTTCACGAAATAACCGATATTTTACCGTGTCCCTGGCTTAAAAGAGTTTTGAAATCAACCTACCAATGCTGGAAAGAAAGTAAAAAGTCTTATATTTTACCCATAAGCCTAAACATGTTCTTGTGGTTGGTCAATAACACAAAAAAAATTACTGAAACCTGCCTTTTTTGCCACAAAATAATATAAATAATAATATAATTATAATAATAATAAATATATACGGACAAATCACACAGATTGAGTTAGCCCCAACGTAAGTTCAAAACATTACGGGATGCTAATATAACAACATATTTTATAACAAATACATATATAAATAAATATCCAGAACCCACGTCAATCTGAAAAAGATTATTTTCCATCTTGACCCGACCGGGGATCGAACCAGGGACCTCTGGTCTGGCCATCCGGCGTGATGACCGTTAGACCACGGAGGTCGTCAGTCGTCAAAAATGCATGGTACTGTAATGAAGGAGGTCGATCAATAGTTTTAGACCTCTCTCAGTGCATTCCACAGAGAATAATAAATTAAAAAGAAGAGTATTGAATGTTTGTAAATGTGACACAGTCGTGTGGGATCTGAGCTACACGCAGGATCTTGTAGTGTTTGCTTATGCAATAAATATAGTATCAGTTACGAGTTGTTTAATTCAAAGTATTCAGGTAGCAGGAAGACTGCTACAAAAAGGCGCCGGGTAGCAAGTGCCCACCAAGAGTCGACGCCCCTAGGAAGTGTATGTATGAGAAAAAAAGCAACGGAAGAATAGGGGTATGAGATTGATGTAATTTTACACTGCAAGTTCGCGAGTGCTATTTTGAGTTTCCGAGAACGTGTAAGACAAACAGACAAACAGTCAAAATGGAGTCACAATGTAATTCGATAAAAATTGTGGTGAATCTTTTCGACGGTATTAAACAGGATTCCCAGGACTTTTTAAAACAATTTAAAAGGCTTGCAATTTTTAAAAAATTATCCCAACCGGAGCAGGTCGCCATTTTTTCATCGTATTTAAAGGGGGCGGCCCTTTCGTTTTATAAGTCGATTGAAGACTCGGTAAAAGAGTTTAGTGATTTGGAACAGAAATTTCTAGAAGAATTTCCTCCCGTAATAAATTATGAAGAGAAATTTTACTACGCCAAGCAGGAAAGTGACGAAAATATTTTGGAATATTTTTATAGGCTGCAGGAATTAGCTGCAAAGGCTAAAATAGTGGATGAAGAAAAATATATCACGCAATTTTTAAAATCGACACAACCTTTTTATAAGCATAAATTAGCAACGTCCATTTTCGAAAGCAAGAAAAGTTTAAAGAAATTGATTATACAGTTGCAATCAATTTACGATAAAACGGAGGTGTTACCTACGCATATTCCCAGGGGAATTGAGCATATACCAAGAGGGATGAGAGAAGATTCGGCAGGAGATTCACCAGTATACAGAACTCCACAGAATGAAAGGAATAATCGATCGCCGTTTCGGGTTAGGTTCGGAACCACACCGCCGATCAGATCACATAGTCCGCCTATGAGATCGCAACAAAATCAAACGACGACGCCAAGAAGGGAATACTTTTTGAGATCATCCGCTCGACCTTCGACTTCTCAAGATATGCGGAATCAGGAAAACTACAGTCGCCCGTGTTGAACGCCACACAATGCGAGGCTGTTCATCGAGAGCGGTGGCGGAATGAGTGTAACAGCGTGCAACAACGTGGAGAAGAAGTGGAAGATATTGAAAAAATTGATTCGGAATTTGATAATATTGAACTTTGTAATAATGTAGTTAGTAATAGAGTTCCACTTATTTTATTACAATTTTTTAATGTAAACGTTCCCACCCTAATTGATTCAGGCGCTAGCGTGAGTTGTTTGGAATATTCCTTAGCCAAATCTTTAGGAATAGAATTTGTGCCTTTTATTTATTTGTTACGGACCGTCAATGGAGGGAGTATGCCCACGGAGGGTGTAGCATCGTGTATAGTTAAGGTTAGGGGTATCGAAATACCCATGAAATTTTATATTGTAAGGGGTTTAGCATGTCGTGTAATAGTGGGGCAGGATATTTTGCGAGAATATGGGGCTGTTATAGATTTTGGGAAGAACAGGGTTAGTTTCAATGGGATTGAAGTAGAATTTTGTTCTCAAGTGGAAATCGAGGAATTAAAAAATAATAATAAAGAGGCGACGGTCACGCAAAATAGTTGTTTGAATTCGAACGATGCGTCATTGTTTATTTCTAGAAATAATTTGACATCGAATTCGGGTGATGTTTCATTGTTTTTGGGTGATGAAACAAATGAAAGTGGATGCGGTTCGAAACAAATGCATTTATCTCGACAGGATTATGTATACTTTTCAGCTTTGAACGATGTCTGCGAATTTAGAAATAAAGACAAGGATGATTTGAGAATCGGAGAAAACTTACCATCATCTTGTAAGGAGGATTTGTTAAAAGGTTTGAACCGGAATAAGGATCAATTTTCTTTTGATGATAAACAGATTAAAGAGAATGTGGTAGCGGGTTTTTCGAACAGAAATCCTGTGGTAGTAGAGAATAAGGAAGAGATTAAGGAAACTAAGAAGGATAGACTAGAAGTATTTGCAATAGATGCGATTTCAATACAAGAAAAACAGCAGGAAGACGAGTTTTGTTCGAGAATAATCTTAGAAATACAATCAGAGAGATCAGCTCATGGATTTCTGTTGCGCAACAATATTTTATTTAAACGAGTATTAAGGAAGGGAAAGATTTCGGAAGTGCTCGTTCTTCCGAAAAGCTTATTCAATCAGGCGATGGAGATTTTACATGACGACCCGTGGTCAGGAGGACATTTTGGATGGGTCAAAACGCTTGGAAAGTTTTTGTCTCGATATTTTATGCCGAAGGCGGAGAAGGGTGTTCGAGATTATGTTCGAACATGTATTCCGTGTCAAGAAAGAAAGAGTGTCAAATCTATTGCTCCTTTGGTGCCTATTTCTGTAAGACATATTATGGAAAGAGTGGGAATTTATATCTTGGGTCCATTACATATATCTTCAAAGGGCAATAAGTTTATAATAGTAGCGTTAGAATATGTTTCCAAATATGCAGTGTGCAAAGCAGTCCCGAAGGTTACATCCGATGTAATTGTTGAGTTTTTAATCCAAGAAATCTTTTGCAGATTCGGAGGTGTCAAGGAAATATTAACCGATAGAGGTACGGTGTTTACAGCACATCAGGTGAAAGAAACTATTCAATTATTTGGCGCAAGAGCGGTAACTACGTCTGCTTTTCACCCGCAAACTGATGGTTTGGTTGAGAAGTTCAATTCTACGTTATTGGCTGCTTTATCTAAGTGTATAGAGCGTGAGCAGAATATATGGTGTAACCTGTTACCATTGGTGGTGTATGCGTACAATACGAGTATACAAGCATCCACGGGCATTGTGCCGTATACCTTATTGTATGGAAGGGATCCACAGTTGGCTTTGGATATGGAGCTTGGAATAAATGTCGCTAATAATTCTAATTTTTTAGAAGAAAAGCTGTCCATGATGCGAGAGTTGACGTCGTGTGCGGTCAACAATATAAAGAAGCTTATTTTTTTGATGAGGAGGGGGATGAATGTAATGAAGGAGGTCGGTCAATAGTTTTAGACCTCTCTCAGTGCATTCCACAGAGAATAATAAATTAAAAAGAAGAGTATTGAATGTTTGTAAATGTGACACAGTCGTGTGGGATCTGAGCTACACGCAGGATCTTGTAGTGTTTGCTTATGCAATAAATATAGTATCAGTTACGAGTTGTTTAATTCAAAGTATTCAGGTAGCAGGAAGACTGCTACAGTACCTATTTTCTGTGTTATTTGCGCAACAAAATTAAAGTTAAAAAAAGAAAGTTCAATTTGAAATCGAATCTCTCTTATTAGTAGGTATGTAGGTATTATATATATTACTTTTTTTATTACAGGATTCTAATCATAAAATGAAGTTTTTTGATATCAGATTTATTTCAAGTGTTCAAGATAATTCCACCAAGCAAAGCAATCCACAATACAATACCATTAACCAAATAAATACACACAATTCAAAGCCAAGCAAGACGAAAAAAAGCCATATGATATTTAAGAACCTCAAGTCACTCTTGTAAACGTATGAAAAATGAACGAATAGCGTATTTGCGAGTATTAAAAGCTTTGGTGCGCCATCTATTGATTTTTTTGTGAACTATCTTATGAGAATTTATAACATAAGGATATATAGCGGTTTTATTGAATTTATCTATGTTGTTCAAACAAAAAAGTTGCGTCTTAATAAGAATAACAAAAATGTCTAATGACATTTTTTAATTATTTTTTAAATAGCTGAGATATGAAGTTTTTTTTATATATTTCTGCCATTTTTTAAAATTTCGAAAAACTGGCTCGACTAAAAAATTCTATAAAATTACCGAACCTGCTCACAAAATTTCATGAGAATCGGTTCAGAAATGCGACCTGTAGGCGATAACATCCGGACAGACAAAAGAATTTTCGGCTAGTGGAAACTGAGACGCTTCGCTCGCTGCGCTCGCTCGGTCAATAAAACGCCATATTATTTGAAGGACTTATTTTATTTTGATACTAGTTAGATTTTGCCCTTGACTTCGCTTGCGTGATTTTTGTTTTTCACCCACCTCACTTTACACTAAAATAACCTATCTGCAAAATTTCAAGATTCTACGTTCAATGGTTTCGTCTCTGCGTTGATAGTTATGTAAACCAATTAGTCAACGTCATTTAGAATCATTCTCACTAGTTCCATTGGCAAATAGTTCCATGGAACAAGTTAGATATATGTCATCTTTTAAAAAAGGAGATTTTGGTATTCCTACTCTGTGAGCAGGTGCTCACAAAATTTCATGAGAATCGGTTCAGAAATGCGACCTGTAGGCGATAACATCCGGACAGACAAAAGAATTTTCGGCTAGTGGAAACTGAGACGCTTCGCTCGCTGCGCTCGCTCGGTCAATAAAACGCCATATTATTTGAAGGACTTATTTTATTTTGATACTAGTTAGATTTTGCCCTTGACTTCGCTTGCGTGATTTTTGTTTTTCACCCACCTCACTTTACACTAAAATAACCTATCTGCAAAATTTCAAGATTCTACGTTCAATGGTTTCGTCTCTGCGTTGATAGTTATGTAAACCAATTAGTCAACGTCATTTAGAATCATTCTCACTAGTTCCATTGGCAAATAGTTCCATGGAACAAGTTAGATATATGTCATCTTATAAAAAAGGAGATTTTGGTATTCTTAATGGAAACTTCCTTTTTGATGATGTCTCTGATTATAACCGTATATGTTGTTATGTTATTCTTATTAATTTTTGTAATATTGTAACTCTTAGCGTGTTATTCGTAGTGTTATACTTTCATTTTATATTCTGCTTTTATCTGTGAGGACCTGTGACTCCTTTGCTAACTTTTATTCTATTTACAAATTTATAAAAAAATGAAATAAGTATAGTATTGGTAACATCGCCTTCGACTGGGGCTTTGCCTTTATTTACACTTCGATGAATTCGCTAGCGAGCTGTACCAATAAAACCTTGTTTGACAACTTTCTGACGAAATACCTGTTGGACCGAGTGATATTATAATTTAGCTGCAAATTTTGCCAGAGATCTGATCAGAAGAGCAACTGCAAATAATTAGGGTCCCACACTGTTATATTTCCTACATTACACTGCTACACCAGGGACTGCTAGTTGATTGACTAGCTGCTTATTTGACGAGGAAGAGAGTAAGAACCTCCTCCTCCTTAGTCGTATTCCTCATGACGGAGGGTCGAGGTCATCATACGGAATGAAACACACACAACAACTATCTTGGCAATGTTAATGGAGTGGTTTGCCATTGCCTTCTAGATTTCACACACGAGCTGATAATCATCAACCAGAGTGCAGGTTTCCTCACGATGTTTTCCTTCGCCGGAAGCAAGTGTTGGTCAATGAAAACTAACATAGGTACATGATTCAGATTGGTAGGTATACAAACTCATGTAACACGGGCAGGGACCCGATTCAAACATGGGACCTTTGCAGCCACAGATGAGCGCTCTACCACTCGGCCACCACCGCTTCACCTAAGTGAGTAGGTACCTAAGTAACTATCTATTGCACCATGAATAAATCAGGAATACAACATATTATTGGCCCATACACAAAAAATAAGTCGGTACAAAATACAGTAGGTAGGTAGTTATATAGACTTACTGTAAAACTGTTATGTATTCTTTGTCCTTACTTTACGGATATTGAACTTGTAACCGGAAGGGAAGAAGGAAGCAGACATTACCGTATGACACGATTGATTAAACAAAAACCAACGAGGAAAATTAATCGATTGTCGTCGCTGAAGAAACAGTAGCATTGTACCTACCTATACCTACTTATGTATGAGTGAATTGAATCGATATGTTTATCTTTATACAGGGTGTTTTTTAAATCATTGGCATCCTTTCTACTGGTGAAAGTACTCATGAACATGAGCAACTTTTTGTATGGGACCGACTCAATCCGATGGAAAAAAATCTGCTGTTCCATACTATTTTCCAATACCTACTCACCCGAAATGTATGGAACAGCTGATTTTTTTTTCCATCGGATTGAGTCGGTCCCATACAAAAAGTTGCTCATGTTCATGAGTACTTTCACCAGTAGAAAGGATGCCAATGATTTAAAAAACATCCTGTATAATAGAGTGTTTTAATTAATCTTCCGGAAGAAATTATTTAGGTATAAGTACCTACAACGAGTAAAACTGAAGAGTCTGTCTCTATATTTGTTTCTTTGAACGCGCTTATCTCTAGAACTACAGGTCAGATTTACAAAATTCTTTGTATAATAGCCACATCATGAAGAAGGCTAGGCTTCTGGATAGCCTATTATACCAAACCTTCTTAAAATTCTGAATTCCTGAAATTCCAACGGGAGAGAAGCAAGGGCGTATTCAGCCTTCGCATCAGGGGGGTCACAATGGTCAAATGTGTGGTCTATACTCGAAATAACCCCGGGAACAGTGCCGGGCTTACTTCGAGAATAGAAAAAATGATATACCAACTTGGTATATTAGGGGTATTCCCCCTGGGACCTTCTTGGTATTACCAAGAAGGTCCCAGGGGGAATACCCCTAAATCTGTCAGTCCCTTAAAACTCATGTCTGATTTGAATGGGAAAAGGGATCTCCTAACACAGGTAATTATTTACTTAAATGGAGATCCCGATCACAAATAAGATAATGTAAATGGTACAAAAATATAGAATTATTATTTTTTTTTTTATTTGAAAAATCTTCTGGGTCTTTTGTCAAGGTTTAATTATTTTACATTGCATACTCCGAAATGTTTAAATCCAATAAGACATTTTCGCGTGACAAGAAAAACTGGCTGTAAACACCTGACAATATGATTTCGCCAATGCTGAATAAATTATTATCACAATGGAAGACTCAATAGACACTGAGTCATAAAACAAAAGGCCATATTGTTTGGATAATATAACTATAATGATCTCATTATCGCTATAATGATGTATTCAAACACAAAATATGTAATAACTATCATTAAGTATTCTAGTTAAAATAAACGGATCACTCACGTCCTAGCGATGTAGGTGGGGTTGCACTTGTGTGAGATTGCAACTTTAAGATAATTCTAAGAATTTTTCCAGACGTCAATATACCTACCTAAGTTGACTTTATGTTTGTACCTAGAGTCCCTACTACCACTACCATTTTTACATTTGTACCAACCACTACTCTTCTGTTGGTCTGTTGAAACGTGAAAAAGTATTTAAGTAAAACAATTTTTTTTTATTATTCACCAAGGTAAAATTTGATGCAAATTCTTAATTTATAATATAATAATTATTCATATTTATATTCAAATAATCCAAAATGTCCAAACTTGCTAATATGACCATGACCATGAATAAAAACTATAACTTATAATAAAATTATAAACTAAGTATACCTAATAACTTGTACTTACCTAGCATGAAAATCATTATAATGAATGATGTCTAAATCATAAACTCCTTCAAACGGAAGAGCAATACAATAAACAGTGCACAAACTACCTAACACTAACACTACAGACGATCTGAAAGCTACTGGACTCATCTTAATCTGGATCCACAATCACACAATGTTTACATGCTCAAGATTTCACGGTCGCGCTACACTTCACCGCTCACGTTCACTTCTGTTGAAAGCAAGTTCGATACTGATAATACAGTTGAATGTCTTTAAGTATAAGAGTATGAATGGTAGCTATAAACTGATACACTTTAACGTACGTTTATTTTATACTGTCATCTACACATATTCTTCAAAGTTAGGTATCAAAAAAGGGGGAAGGCCCACTTTTAAGAAATCTATACTAGGTATTATAAAACTGTAACTGGGTGTTTGTAAATAAAAGATGGTCAATTCTCTAGAAGACCAATAGAAGCCAAAATGTTTATTTTAGAATTTTTGTCTGTAAGTATGTTTCTACGTGCATCACATAAACTACTGAATGAAATTTGATGCGGTTTTCGCAATTGTATTGCTATATGTCTTAGTGTAGCTGGTCTCTTGGAGCTTTTCATCAGATGTTATAGATCTTAATTTTTTATACGTCCGCAGAAAATGCTCATTAGGTTGAACGACTCTTACTAAGGCGCCATTTCCATATATGTTATAGTGTAGCTGGTCTCTTGGAGCTTTTCATCAGATGTTGCAGATCTTCAATTTTTATACGTCAACAGAAAATGCTCATTAGGTTGAACGACTTTTGCTAAGGCGCCATTTCCATATTTCTTATAGTTTAGCTGTTCTGCTTTGGTTCTTTATCAGGTGTTCCAGTTTTCAAAATCAATTATAGCCTATATGTTGCCCAGGCTTAATAGCTATACAACAAAAAAAGTTTCATTCAAATCCGTCCAGTAGTTTTTGCGTGAAACGCGTACGTACATACAGACAGACAAACAGATAGACAAGAAATTCGAAAAAAATTTTTTTGCTTTCTATTGTTCTTTTTAAGAGGATAACAGGACTAAAATGGATAGAAGGATCTATCCATTTTAGTCAAAAATGCTAAATGTACAGACAAAATATTTTTACTGTTTTATTACCTACATGTATAGAAGATTAATTAAGCTCCTACTATACTGGATGGAAATCTGCAAAGCACACCTACCTACACGACTACACAGTAGGTACATGTGTTTTTGCCTAAAAAACAACTTCTGCAGAAACCCAAACTTAGTTCAGTTGAAAGGAAACTTGTATCTGAAAATCTTAAAAAAAGAAATAAGCGTTTCAAATGATTTACAATATTTCATCATCATGGTTAAAAACTGCACTCGTTCTTAACTCTTTTTATGTTTATTTGAACTCTGACCTCATCTCATATATGTATTATATAAATATTATATTTAAAGGGGATTCCTTAATCATAGATCAGCTTATTATAACGATATTTACAGTGAAAGATGTTTTATGTTTCGTTGGGGCTCATAATTCAAGATAAAATATACGAAACCGTTTATTTACCTCTTACATTTTATGTCACTTACTTTGAGTAAAATTTGCTATTTTAAGCATTAAGGGTAGGTACCCTCCCTGATGGTAAACTCATATGAGGTATTGTAAAAAATACCTAGTTATTTGGTCAATTTATCTATGAAGATATAAGTACTCGTATGATGTCCAAATATACTAGGAGGTACACACTCCTAACAATAATTAAATATATTATAATACATTTATACTGAAATGATTGAAATAATAATTATCAAAAATAAAGGTAATTATAATAGTCATATAGGTACCTAATCATTACTCCTGTTATGGATTGGCGTATAGCCAAAGTTTTATGTAGGTAACTATGTTCGAGTAAAATCCTGCTCGAAACACAATTGGAAGCAGATATCTTGTTTAGTTTGCATGACAAATTGACTCAGGAGAATACGTGGGGCGCACTATAAGTTTCCGGAATGAATATGAAAAAATACTATTAAAGGTACAAAATTAATTTATTTTTACGGAGTTCGTCAATAACTTCCGGCAAACAAATGGTCGTGTACCAGTCACTATTCACTGTACGACGATTCTCTAAAGCAACAGTTGTCACGTGTCCAGTTTTATTAAAAAAAGAAGCAATCATCCGCTTAGATGCACTTTTCACGCGCGCCACTTTGGTTGGTTTCGGCTCATCTTGAAAGACCCATACGCTCGATTGCTGCTTTGTTTTGGGATCGTAGCAATAAATCCATGTTTCGTCACCTGTTACTATGTCCCACACCAAATTTGACGCACCTTCGTTGAATCTGGTAAGCATGGCACTGCACCAAGTGACGCGGTCCGTTTTTTGAGCCTCGGTCAAGTTGTGTGGGATCCACCGCGAGCACAGCTTTCTCACACCCAAATGTTTGTGTAGGATTAATTGTATTTGACTCATGCCTATTTCTAAGGATGCGCGAATTTCATGGTAGGTCACATGCCTGTCTGTTTCAATCATACGGCGCACAGCATTGATGTTTTTGTTGGTCACAGCGGTGGACGGCCGACCATCGCGAGATTCGTCACTGAGATTGATACGACCACGCTTGAATTCTGCAAACCAGCTATAAACAGTTGTCTTGCATGGTGCTTCATTGCCAAAAGCTGTTTCAAGCCGAGCATTGCTCTGTTGAGCTGTCAAATTACACTTAAAATCGTAGAAAATCATACTACGAAAATTTTCCCGAGTTAAATCCATGTTGATGCAGACACACAATTTTTTAAATGGCGCCACAAGGTAAAAACAAAAGACAGTCAGATGAAACAAACTGCATTCTACAGCCAAAGAGTTCTATTTTCAAATGTTGCAATAAATTTTTAAATATTGTTTATGTAAGTGGCCAGTTCCGGAAACTTACAGTGCGCCCTATGTAAACGCGTGCTGAAAAGTCGCGAAAATGTACTTATTCTATCATAAAATTACATATTTTTAATTGTCATACCTTGTCCGGTCCTCTATTCTAATGTTCTTACTTACAGATTGTTAAGACAAATTCAGGGATTTCCCGTCCACAGATTTCATTATCTATCATCCCACAAATGACACGAGGTCAGATCATACAAAATGATTCGGTGTTTTTAACATATAATTAATTCCATGCCTTTCAACGAACTGATAAACCACTTTCAATCCACGCATGTCATACATTTGACCGACTTAATATTCAAATAGGTAGTGTTTTACAATTATACTACTACTATGGGATTTAATCCGTTTTTTTTTTTACTTTGAAGTCGTTAAGGTTCTAGTATAAATTATTAAAGTTTTTAAAGTTACTAGATTTCGCCCGCGGCTTCGCCCGCGTGAATTTCCCACGGGAACTGTGTTTTTCCCGGGATGAAAGGTACCCTATGTCCTTCTCCGTACTTCCAGCTATGTGTATGCTAAATTTCAGGAAGATTGGTTCAGTAGATGAAGCATGAAGAGGTAACAAACCAACAAACAAACGTTAGTTAGGATTCTGATATACAAAGAAACTAAGTAGTTGCGTATACTTGAAATATTAAAAAACAGTTGTAAAAGAAAGAAATAGAATTTATTCACATAATTTACAAATATTTCTACATATACAATCATAATGGAGGCCAATGTATTGTCGCTTCGTTATGCGCTGACTCCGGTAGCCATTTTAAATACTCGTCCAACAAATCTGAAACAAAATAAATAGCCATCAGCAATATGGACAAGTATGTAATTCAAAGAAAATAAGGCGTCACAGTTTATCTAGGTACTTATTTTGCAACTAAAATAGTTATTGTAAAGCCTGACCAGACATATAGAAACCCTGAATTAGAGGCAGCACTTATGCGTTTTATATTGCAACATTATTGAAAGAAGTAGCGGATCTATAGGGTGGGACCACGGGGGCACGTGCCCCCCCCTCCCCCCCACATCCCCGACTGCTATTTTGTGTACATATGTACTGTGGAGGCAGGTTCCATAACAGTACATATCAAATTAAGATTCGAGTTGTTCAAATAACAGGATTTAGTAGTAATAGTTTCTTACAAGTTTATTTCCAAAAAAAAGAATCCGTCACCATTAGTGATGTTCGTTCTCGAAATTTTCAAAGAACAAGCTGAAATTTCTTTAAAAATTTATCGGAAATATTCTCGAGAACGGAAAACGGTGCCCTTCCCATAGAAATAAAAATACTGGATCCGCCCTTGATCGAAAGTCAATCTTTGACAGGAGTAATGACACATAGGTTTTTAAATTAGTTGCCAGTGTAAGAAATTAGTTCTATTGCTTTTCCGCAACATGGCGAGGGTTTTTATATTCCTGGTCAGGCTTTATCTTCTTTTACAGTGGTTTTCGAAGTGCAATATATTGTCATATACGACCAGGAAATCAAACACTGGTTACTTATACCAAAATCTGCAGTTGTCTATAGCTGTGAAATTTCCTCATAGACTCCTTTATAGCCTAATATTACGTATAGATAAAAAAACATTACTAATTTAGAAAAATCATTAATCATAGCTGTTCCAAATCCCCTGATAAGATAGGAAATCATAAACAATCGTAATTAACGGCACTCTGACAGAGAATGTGTTCCAAGCTTCGCTGCTTATGGTAAAGGCAAATCCACTATTTTTTTTTATCATTGCAAAGTCATTCCATAGGTTTCATTCCATGTAAAGACACCAACAAGAGCATAGCTTTAAAGAAGATGGCACTTAATGAGTCTTATTCATAAAAGTTCAGCCTATTTTAGCTAAAATATGTTTTTTTTTTTTTTTTATTATTTATTACGGGAAAAGGGCGTGATAATTATGTATG
This sequence comes from Ephestia elutella, assembly GCA_018467065.1. NCBI lineage: Eukaryota > Metazoa > Arthropoda > Insecta > Lepidoptera > Pyralidae > Ephestia > Ephestia elutella. Next base: position 8,595,571 of record CM031579.1, on the reverse strand, counting down.
TATGTATGATTTTTTCTCGCTCTTTCAATAATAGAAAAGATAGGGACAAAATATCGTTTCATCATCATCATCTCGAGTCGAAATGGCAAAAATTAGATTTTTTATATAAAAAGGTTGTGTCATTTTGGGTTATGTTCAATTTTCATATGCTTATCTGTGGTAATAGTGATACCTAGTTATCATATTTTTTGAACCTACCTACCTACTTTAAGTCATGTTATAATACCACCATCATCAGTACAAACAATAACACCTGTTATAACGCACTGCAAAGATATTATTGTACGACCATTCACCTATTTGCTTTTATTCATATATTTGGTGGTGACGTGATGATGAAGTAGGTATGTTGTTTGAATAACAAAATTCATACATGTTGAGATCTAGTTAGTAATAATAGGTACTCTAGTTTGATAATTACGTTACATTCAGATGTGTCGTTTTGATTTTGATAGAATTACATAAGAGTGTATCACGTCCGCGCGCCCGACCGAATTTAGGTATTTGATAGACCTCAGCTGGCTGTGTGCAAGTCACACGCACACATCGACGTGAGATTGCCGCCAACCCGAAGTAATAAGTGACAGGGATCCGACAAAGGATTTGTAGGTACCTATTTATATTTTTTTTCTTGTTTTACGGTAATGAATACTAAAAATAAAATTACGACCATTTTCTTATGTAAAACATACTTGGCGCGACTTGGCAGTAAAATGGACACGAATGCCGCGACAGAAAATAGCATGACCGTCGTGCCAGGATGCTAAGATGTTAAACATCTGCCTGGCATCCCATGAAGGCCAATTTTCCGGGATGAGGTTTACAAAAATAGTATTTTTGGATCCAAGATGGCGGACAACTTTTTTTTAATTTTGCAATATGGGTATTGTTTTATAAGTGTTTCAGTGCGCTGATTACGAAAATAACATTTATTTTGAAATCCAAGATGGCGGACAACTTTTTTTTCACGTTTACAATATGGGTATGGTTATATAGGTTTTTCGGTGCGCTGATGACAAAAATAACATTTATTTTGAGATCCAAGAAGGCGGACAACTTTTTTTTCATGTTTACAATATGGGTATGGTTATATAGGTATTTCGATGCGCTGATGACAAAAATAACATTTATTTTGAGATCCAAGATGGAGGACAATTTTTTTTTTCAATTTTGCAATATGGTTAACATGTAGGTTTTTGGGGACGCTGATGACGAAAATAACATTTATTTTGAGATCCAAGATGGCGGACAACTTTTTTTTTCAATTTTACAATATGGGTATGTTTTTATAGGTTTTTCGGTGCGCTAATGACAAAAATAACATTTATTTTGAGATCCAAGATGGCCGGCAGTTTTTTTTTTCAAGTTTACAATATGGGTATGGTTATATAGGTTTTTGGGGACGCTGATGACGAAAATAACATTTATTTTGAGATCCAAGATGGAGGACAGTTTTTTATTTTATTTTACAATATGGGTATCGTTTTCTAGGTTTTTGGGGACGCTGATGACGAAAATAATATTTATTTTGAGATCCAAGAGATGGAGCACAGTTTTTTATTTTATTTTACAATATGGGTATCGTTTTATGGGTTTTTGGGGACGCTGATGACCAAAATAACATTTATTTTAAGATCAGCGTCCCCGAAAACCTATTAAACGATACCCATATTGTAAAATAATAAAAAAACTGTCAGCCATCTTGGATCTCAAAATAAATGTTATTTTCGTTATCAGCGTCCCCAAAAACCTATAAAATGATACCCATATTGTAAAATAAAATAAAAAACTGTCCTCCATCTTGGATCTCAAAATAAATGTTATTTTCGTCATCAGCGTCCCCAAAAACCTATATAACCATACCCATATTGTAAACTTGAAAAAAAAAACTGCCCGCCATCTTGGATCTCAAAATAAATGTTATTTTTGTCATTAGCGCACCGAAAAACTTATAAAAACATACCCATATTGTAAAATTGAAAAAAAAAGTTGTCCGCCATCTTGGATCTCAAAATAAATGTTATTTTCGTAATCAGCGCACTGAAAAACTTATGAAACGATATACATATCGCAAAATTTAAAAAAAAAGTTGTCCGCCATCTTGGATCTTGATTTAGATTTATTTTGATTTTTATGATTTCGATTTATTACGATTTCTATGATTGCGATTTATTACGATTTCTATTTCATCAAAAATTGTCGGCCATCATTCATGAGTATGGAAATGGTACCTATATAAATTTTAAAAAGATTAAAAGTATTAAATATGTAACTCTGATCTACATTACTCTCTGCTGTCTGTGAATACATGAACACGAGAAAATTAAATGCATCCCGAGCAGCAGAGCGACGTGGATTCCCCTTGACTCTTACCGGCAGACTGATTTTTCTTGGGCTTGGAACTCGTATATATTGAGCGATGGCATTGCTATACAAAAAATGTATGGGGAATTTCTTAGTGAATTGTTACGATATATAATATTTTTTTCGAGTTATTTTTCAAAAATCTAAAACGAGCAACTTGTAGCTAGTTTAATAAACTCGCGATTTAACATTATGTAGAAATTATAATTTGTGTTTTACATAATGATTTCGTTAAAGCCGTGAACCTTGTTTTTCGTATTTTTCGTGTTTTCTGGAAGGTATTTACGCAAAAATAAAAGGCAAAATATTTTTATCTGTCTCGTATAAGTAGTAGCAGTTATTTAAGAAGCCTATAGTACAATTTTTATTATCAATAATGATCTAGTTTTGGCACCAGGGTCAATTCAGTAACGCCTGTTTTGGCTAAAAACGTGTGATGCAGGCTTAAGCTGCTGTTACATATAGCATTAAATATTTGCACCTTTGACTCCGCTCATGCATTTTTAAATACTATATGAATATGTGATTAATAACGGACTCAGCACGAACTTTTATTAAGCAAGTAAGCTAATGTTTCGTGTGACATTGCTGTCGTATCATAAATAACTAGCCGCCGCGCCGGGGCTTCGCTTCCGTGGGAATTTCGTGATAAAAAGTACCCTATGTGCATTTCCCGGTATTTTTCTACTCGTGTAGGTATCAAATTTCCATCCAGCCAATTTTGCGTGATTGAGTTACAATCATGCTCACAAACTCACATTCAAACTTAAGAATTCATATTTATTAGTGCGATTAAACAAGCTAATTATTGAAAAATAAAAAACACGACTGACAACTCACATAGCCTATGTCACTCGGAGGAATGCAAAGAATCTAAAAATACTTCACATATTAAAATCTGTTAAGCTGTTCAGGACTTATTGTGAAATAAACAAACTTACATACATAGGTATTTACATACATACATGAACCCTGAAAACATAACACTCCTTTTTTGGTTAGTCGTGTAAAAAGACGAAAAATACATACAATTAGGCTGGTCTTGCCAAACTGTCACCATCGCGTCTCTAGTGCCGGCTCTCTTCATTATCAACGCCTTCAGAAGTATCTCCGTCCTAGGTTGTAGTTTAGACCAGCTTTTGACCATAGTAGAGGGAGGCGAGAGAAGCGAACTTGCGTATTTGCGCAGTTTGGGGAACACTGCGCCCTCTAACAGGAAACGGGCGAACCATCTGTGATAAAACAATAATTATTCTTTTTGACCATAGATTTACAATTTTTAACTTACAATGGGAGCGGATAGAAATACGTAAACTCCGTTTTTTCTTACTTGTCCTATTATGTAAACAATCTTCACTCACAGTCCTTTTTAGGGTTTCGTAGTCCGACAAGGAACCCTTATAAGATCGTTCAGACCGTCCGTCCGTCCTAGTCTGTCACAGCAGAATATCATCTACGTTTATGGACTGATTTGCATGTAGGTTGTTCTGGTTCAAGGATACTTCACATATAGATCTTATTTTTAAAAATACAAAAAATTAAAACTAGTGGTTCTGTGAGAACAGTAGACCTCGCGAGCCCTTCCACGAAATAATCGATATTTTACCGTGTCCCTGGCTTAGAAGAGTTTTGAAACCAACCTACCAATGCTGTAAAGAAAGTAAAAAGTTCTTGTGGTTGGTCAATACCACTAAAAAATTGACTGAAACGTGCCTTTTCCGCCTCGAAATAATATAAATAATAATAATAAATATATACGGACAAATCACACAGATTGAGTAAGTTCAAGACTTTACGGGATGCTAATTTAACAATACTATATTTTATAACAAATTCATATGTATTGATAAATATCCAAAACCCACGTCAATCTGAAAAAGATTATTTTCCATCTTGACCCGACCGGGGATCGAACCCGGGACCTCTGGTGTGGCCGTCTGGCGTGATGACCGTTAGGCCACGGAGGTCGTCAGTCGTCAGAAATGCATGGTTTGACCTATTGGTTATATGTATATTTATGTAATTTGCGCAACAAAATTAAAGTTAAAAAAAGATAGTTCAATTTGAAATCGAATCTATTATATTCCTATTACGTATATTACTTTTTTTAAATAGGATTCTAATCATACAATGAAGTTTTTTGATATCAGATTTATTTCAAGTGTTCATGATAATTCCACCAAGCAAAGCAATCCACAATACAATACCATTAACCAAATAAATAGCTTTAGTTTGCGTGTACCACCCTAGATCTCATCTATGCTTCTCATCAGGCAAGATAGAGGTCAAACGCACTCAGTTTAAAAAAAAAAAATACACGCAATTCAAACAATCTCATTTTAATCAATAAATCAAGTCGTTCTTAAATTAATTTGCGAGTATTAAAAGCTTTGCTGCGCCATCTATTGATTTTTTTGTGAACTATCGTATAAGAATTTAATATATGGATTTATAGCGGTTTTATTGAATTTCACTATGTTGTTCATACAAAAAAGTTGCGTCTTAATAAGGATAACAAAAATGTCTAATGACATTTTTGAATTTTTTTTTAAATAGCTGAGATATAAGGTTTTTTTTATATATAATCGCCATTTTATAAAATTTCGAAAAACTGGCTCGACTAAAAAATTCTATAAAATTACCGAACCTGCTCACAAAATTTCATAAGAATCGGTTCAGAAATGCGACCTGTAGGCGATAACATCCGGACAGACAAAAGAATTTTCGGCTAGTGGAAACTGAGACGCTTCGCTCGCTGCGCTCGCTCGGTCGATTACCCCTTACCTCCCCATACATGTAAAGGGGGGGGTGAATTATTTTTTTGAGTGCACCCCCTTGTGTGGGGTATCGTTGAAAAGGACTATGAAAATAAGGTAGAGTTTCCATACAACACTTTTTTATCAGCTTTACCATTTGCGAGATATAGCCCGCCAAAGTCGTTTACACGGTGTCGTCGTCGTCCCCCCCCCCCCCTGTAATTTCTAAAGTCTTGGACCTATAAACTTCAAATCACTCACGTAAAGAAACAGGCGCGGAAACTCTTATTTATAATTGTTTCGGATATCCTGTGATGAATACTTTTGAAATTATAAAAAAAATAAAAATATATACTTTTTTCTTGCAAGAAATGCAAAACAGCGCGGTGCCAAAAATGACTACGGAACCCTACTTTATGCGTGGTCCGACACGCACTTGGCCGGTTTTTTTGTTGAATTTTGTTGAAAATAAATCAAATATTAGTTCAAACCTAAAAATTCTAAGTTAGAAGATTTATTAACCACGAAAGTAATTTTCTAAAAAGTCTATTTTAATTTATATTGTTGTAAAATCATAAATACATGGTAAGATTGTTTACATAATAGGACAAGTAAGAAAAACCGGAGTTTGCTACATACTTCAAGGTCTCTTTGCTGATATAAATTGATTATTTTGCGATTTTTTATTCAATAAATGTTAAAATATTTTATCTGGCCTATATGTAACATAAATTACAAATTTACTAAAACCCCCGACTTCACCTTGAAAAATGCTAATTACTCCTAAACGGCTGGACCGATTTTCAGGAATCGTGCTAAGAACACTCTCGATTAAATCACCTTTCAAACAAAAAAAAACTACATCAAATCGGTTCATCCGTTTGGCACAGACAGACATTCTGATACACAGACACGTCAAACTTATAACACCCCTCTTTTTGTATCAGTTATATCTTTGTGTTGTATATAAATGTTAAGAGACAACTAACTAGAGTAGGCGAACGAACCTCGCCCTGTATTACTTTATTTTAGGAGTTTTCTATGTCGGAAATTTTGGTTTCATATTGAATTTTGAATAAATTGTTAGTATTTTATTCTTTTTGTTTTTTTTTTTTCCTGACATAGTCACCTTTTTTTTTATTGCTGGGGTTCACCCGTAGCAGGGTTAATAAACTCGAATTTCACGAGTTAATGCAAAACAAATGTATATCTCACCTGTACCGCTCGATTTTGTCAGGGTAGTCTACTTCCACTACGGGCAGTTCCCAGCCGGCCTTCCCGAAGCTGCCTTGGAAGTGGCATCGTACTCGTCCGGACTTCTCGTCGTAATGCGGCGAAGGGTCTTGTAACGGCTCACCTACAGATTCATATTGTATTGTTCATTAAGTTTGTAGAGATTAGACTCATTTATTAGATAGATAGATCAACACTTTATTGCACCATTTACAGAAAAGAAATGCAAAGTAGTAACAACCTACTTAAAATAGTTTAGTTTAGTTTACTTCTTAAAATTATTGCATTGTTATTTACACAAAGATAGGTAGACAGATAACTATTTATTGCACAAATAAATGAGCAGTACATTAAAGAAACAAACATATGATATGAAACTACCTTAACTTTTTGACAAACAATATTGTAGAAAATAAACAAGTTTGGATAGATCTTTTCATTAAGTGATTTTAACGTTATTGTACACCTAATATTAATTAGATTGTAGCAAGTGGAAATCGCTAGTCTCTGCCTGCCACGGGAAAAAGGCGAGATAATATGTATGTAATATTAATTCAGTAAGTGGTGGCTACGTATCTTGACGAGAGATTTCTTTAGGCCCTATTTCAAAAAATTAAAAATATTACCTGTACGCGTATTGCCAAACTGTATACCAGTACAGACACCCATACTCTGTGCTCGATCACTTTGTGCTCATTAAAATAACAAATATTCATGAGCAAACTGCGTACGTACACAGAGCAGTCTGTATAAGTATACAGTTTGCTCGCATGCGTATATGCCATTCTGTGTACCAGTACCCATAGTCTGTACTCTACTACATTGTGCTCATTATAATAAGAAATATTCTAAAGCAAACTACGTACGAATACAGAACAGTCTGTATAAAAGTATAAAGTTTTCGCATATTTATAACACAAAATGCGAACGTGTTATTCTAAGTAGCTACATTAACATAATCATAATCTAAATTGGCAAAATTATCGTATATGAAAGATTTTTTCCAACAGTAACGATCCCACTAATATTATAAACTAGCAAGCCTGCCCCGGCTCCGCCCGTAGTACATACATAACCTATGTCACTCAGGGATAGTGTAGCTACCCAACAGTGAAAGAATTACAAAATCGGTCTAGTAATTTCGGGCCCTATTCATTACAAACAAACAAACCTTTTCTCTTTATAACATTACTAGCTGTACCCGCGACTTCATCCGCGTGAATTTAACAAAAAAGGTTCCTTTATTATATTATAACTTGTATTCATGCATAATTTAATCTATGTGCGTAAAGTATTTACTTGAAATTACAAATTACAATAACAAATACTTTGTTTTAATTAGACGGACGCGTGTGAACTCGTTCAATTAGGCAAAGGCCACTGCCAGAGTGCGAAGAATGCAAAGAAAGTACCAAACTATCCTTGGTGCGAAAGAGACAGAATGAGTCTGATCTGCACTCGCATGTATTTTGCTCATAACGAAGCATGCCATTCTACATACCACTGCAGCCAAAATTGTCTGTGCTCGTATATATTTCGCTCTTATAAATTAGAGCAAACTGTATTATATTACAGAGTTGCTCTGTACTGGTAAGCAGTATGCTCTATAAGAACGAGAGCATATTGCGTGCGATCACAGAGCACTCCCTGTCTGTGATGGTACACATTATGGCAATACGCTACCTGTACCTTGTCTTTATATACAAGAAATTTGTATATTTGTTAAGAAGAACCATCATATTTTTACACAGGCACGAGATCTGTTTCCAAGGTCTGTTAGAAACCCCACGAGACTTGTATATGATGTAATTCCAAAAACAGTAACATTCACGAAAAATTGTTATGCAATGTGTGTGCAAATATACAATAAACTACCGGGGGATATAAAATTGCTTCCATTTAATCAATTTAAAAGAACCTTGCATAAATGGTTACAGGGACATTCATTTTATTCAATAAATGAGTATTTTGCAGTAAAGTAAAATTTTTTGTTGTTGACATCTAATAATTTAATTTAATTTAACACTGACATATTATGTACTTGTTCTGAGATGTCATTAATGCATGTAAAACGTATCTTGAATGTGGTGTAGGTAATTTTAGTTTTTAAGTTAAATATTTGCATACTGTTTTTTTCAACGGTTGTATAGGCTTGCTCTAATGTTTTTGTGAACACCTGTATATATACCCTATAACAGCAAATAAATATATTTTGATTTTTGATTTTGATTAAACCACTAGCTGTTACCCGTTGCTCCCGCGTCAACAAGTATATTGTTAAGATACAAACTTTCACCCAAAACAGTCTTTTGAGAGTTGATAAAAAAATATATGCCAGTTGGGGTAGGTAATTGAAACTTAGACGCAACTGAAACCCCCCACAATATCAAACCACCTACAATATTTGATAACGATACCGGTGCACCTTTTTATGTGAAACCTAGAGACCCTGTATACCAACCACTAAAACTGGATGCAATCAAAGACTTACCTAAGTTACAAAGTTGCGGCACATACACTGGTAACCACTCAGGTTCAATAGCAGTCACATTCCTCATCACCATCTTCTTACGGTCCTCAGCGCCAGTTTCATACAACTCCTGGTATACAACCCATTCAGGGATGCTCTTCCGAAGTATGGATGAAGAGTGGAGGTGAACTGGTTCTTCCAACTCGCCGCAGTGGTAAGCGTATTTGAATTTTCGCTTGTCCTCGCCTATAATTGGAATTATTTTGTTTAGTTTATACGTTTACAAAGATATTAGAGGGAAAACGTTGTTTTTCAAAAAAAGACTACTTGCTAAAATGTATAAAAAAATTATATCAATTTTAGATACCCACTTGAAACTAGAATGAGATCCGGAAAAAAAACTTACTGAGATATACCTATTTAAATTTATTTAAAATAAAAATAAAGCCTGGCTTTATAATCTATGAGACTTTATCTCAGGATCGAAAGTCGCCTCTACACCATAGATAATATGGTTTACTTTATAAATATAGTACATTACTGCCGCGGCCTATAATGACTACTTTGCTGGTCGCGTTGATGATGGCCGAGAGCGCAGCGTAGCGCAGCTCTAGGCCGACACAGCGCGGTCATCGAGCAGCACTTGATGGACGAGCTGAAAAAATGAGTCGAGGCAATCATTGCCTGACCAGCGAAGCAGTACAATAAGGTTTACTTTACAAATGACGTAACATTTAATCACCCAACCTTCCTTGACTTCCTCCAGAGCTATCTTCCTGCCGACCTGGTCCCCCAGTCCACTCAGCACAAGCTGGCGTAGAAGTCTGGCTTGGTTGTCTGTGGGCGGCTTCATCTCCGGGTCTATGGTCGCGTCCACCCCCGCCACGCTCAGGTTTATCTCTGACGTCAGCTGTTTGCGGAGCTTGCGGATTTCTTTTATAGCCTGTGGGAGATGTATGGGCAAATTAGATAGATAATTTTGCTCAACCATACCTAGGTACCTATACATTTTTATATATCGGTATTTTATTTATTTTCTGGTTAATATCCTACCGACAATAATAATATAAAAGCACACTGTTGAATAATTAACAATTAGAATAAGTACAGATTTCCTCACGATGTTTTCCTTTACTGGAATAATGCAACATATTTACCTAATTTTTATCAAGTAAGTGGCTGTCAGATGTCATTCGAGTCGCCTAAAGGCATAATAAATGTATTTTACGACTAACGCCATCTAAATCATCAGTTGTCGTAAACACACTAAACACTGAATAGCAAGCTAATGTGCATCCATTGTATGACCAGGTTGTTCAGGATGACAGACCTTCTGCCTCAGCCCATACTTGGCACAGAACAGTTCCCCCTCCCCCCGCCTGCAGCAGCACCCCAGCAGCAGAGTGTGGCCAGTCGCCGGCCAGCTATCCGCGTTGCCGGTCATCATCTGTATAACGTGTAGGTAGCCTAAAGAGAGTTTATCTAATGACCGAACTTCTCCCTCAGCCCGTACTTGGCACAGAACATTTCCCCCCTCCCCCCGCCCGCAGCAGCACCCCGGGGTCGCCCAGCTGTAGAGTGTGGCCAGTCGCCAGCCAGCTGTCCGCGTTGCCGGTCATCATCTGGATAACATGCAGGTAGCCTGACAGTTTATCTAATGACCGACCTTCTCCCTCAACCCGTACTTGGCACAGAACAGTTTCCCCTCCCCCCGCCCGCAGCAGCATCCCGGGGTCGCCCAGCAGCAAAGTGTGGCCAGTCGCCGGCCAGCTGTTCGCGTTGCCGGTCATCATCTGTATAACGTGTAAGTAGCCTAAAGACAGTTTATCTAATGACCGACCTTCTCCCTCAGCCCGTACTTGGCACAAAACAGTTCACCCTCCCCCCACCCGCAGCAGCAACCCAGGGTCGCCCAGATGCAGAGTGTGGCCAGTCGCCAGCCAGCTGTCCGCGTTGCCGGTCATCATCTGTATAACGTGTAGGTAGCCTAAAGACAGTTTATCTAATGACCGACCTTCTCCCTCAGCCCGTACTTGGCACAGAACAGTTCCCCCTCCCCCCGCGCATGCGCAAGCTCCGCCGCCCCCACCGCCCGCAGAAGCACCCCGGGGTCGCCCAGCAGCAGAGTGTGGCCAGTCGCCGGCCAGCTGTCCGCGTTGCCGGTCATCATCTGGAAATTGTACATTACTGCAGACAAGTTGGGGATTTCCGGACGAGTACCTAGTGTAAAGGAATGTTTTCCTAGTACAGACGCCAGTCTCTTACATAAGTAGATCATTTTTTCTGTAACTGCATGGTACACCTAAGTTTATATATCTATGTGAAAGAAGCAAAAATAAAAATTATGATAAAAAAAATGCAGACGGAAAATAAATAGGTAACAGGAACGCTGCACTGAATGGGTTTAATTTGGATTCACAATTTTTTTACAAGACCATAAATGACACTCGTCAATATACTTCCTCTACTCTACTGCTTATAAAATATATATAAAGAGCGCCTGAACAAGTAGTTTTGTGCATGTCAATAATTACGAGTCCGGCAATCCCATTCCCGCTGCGGTATGTATGTATAGTGCTTTTCTCAATAAATGTAAGGAAATAATAAATGACATACAATACCAAACTATTCAAATATTTACCGACACAGCATTATATTTATTGGAGCCCAAATCAGAAAGATTTGTTCAGTAGATAAAACATGTGTCTGTAACAAACAAACTCACTTTCGCATTTATAATATTAGTTCGAAATAACGAAATATGAATAAAATACAGACATTTAAAAATCTCACCTCGGGCACAGTGAGAGCGGCTACCAGGGCCACAGTGTAGGGCAGGTGCTGTTGGTGGCTGAGCGCTAACATCTTACCGTATCGCGGCAGCAACGGGAAGGCCGACACTGCTTTGCCTAGCGGAGTCACTTTTATCTCAGGTTCTAAGTGACATATCATGATGAAACTAACCTCAGGCACAGTGAGAGCGGCTACCAGGGCCACAGTGTAGGGCAGGAGGTGCTGTTGGTGGCTGAGCGCTAACATCTTGCCGTATCTCGGCAGCAACGGGAAGGCCGACACTGCTTTGCCTAGCGGAGTCACTTTAAGCACCTGCCAATAGAAATTTGTACTTATAACGAAAATATTGTATGATGAAATCCGGCGAAAATATCGAAAACAAACCTTTAATGAAAACCACTAATTGTTTTCCCTAAAGGTTTTGCGATAGATTCGATTAAACTTAACGCAATAAAGAATAAAAATATTGGTGAAAAAAAGGAAATTAAATAAAAGTATTTTTTTTACTCACGTCTTCATCATCTATCCTCTTCTTCTTGTCCTCGTGTCTCTCTAGAATTCCCAGAGTTTCGAGACGCTTCTCAGCCAATCGCAACAATAGTCTGTCGGGCGCCGTCGGGAATGGGAAGTTAACTACCTGAAAATACGATCAACTTGAAATATCCTTAAGAAATTAAATTTTAAATTTTAATTAGGTATCGATTCGATAATTTTGACTTGCTCGTGAAATTCGTATTTATTATTGACGTAGGCTCGATAAATTGTAATGCAAATGCACAGGTCCGGCGGGTGGTGGGGCGGAAACCCGCCCCGCGCTGGCTAGGGAAGAATGAACTCTATAACCTGGCAATAGAACTCACTTTATCGATCCCCATGCACTTCATCATGAGCACGAGATCATCGACGGGCCGCCGGCACAGGTCCGGCGGGTGGTGGGGCGGGCAGTCGTGCTGGAACACCGCACTGCTGTACAGTCTGTACGCATGCCCCGCCCCCACCGCCCCGCGCTGGCTAGGGGAGAATGCACTCTATAAGCTGGCAATAGAACTCACTTTATCGATCCCCATGCACTTCATCATGAGCACGAGATCATCGACGGGCCGCCGGCACAGGTCCAGCGGGTGGTGGGGCGGGCAGTCGTGCTGGAACACCGCACTGCTGTACAGTCTGTACGCATGCCCCGCCCCCACCGCCCCGCGCTGGCTAGGGGAGAATGAACTCTATAACCTGGCAATATAACTCACTTTATCGATCCCCAGGCACTTCATCATGAGCACGAGATCATCGACGGGCCGCCGGCACAGGTCCGGCGGGTGGTGGGGCGGGCAGTCGTGCTGGAACACCGCACTGCTGTACAGTCTGTACGCATGCCCCGCCCCCACCGCCCCGCGCTGGCTAGGGGAGAATGCACTGTATAACCTGGCAATAGAACTCACTTTATCGATCCCCATGCACTTCATCAAGAGCACGAGATCATCGACGGGCCGCCGGCACAGGTCCGGCGGGTGGTGGGGCGGGCAGTCGTGCTGGAACACCGCACTGCTGTACAGTCTGTACGCATGCCCCGCCCCCACCGCCCCGCGCTGGCTACGGAAGAATGCACTGTATAACCTGGCAATAGAACTCACTTTATCGATCCCCATGCACTTCATCATGAGCACGAGATCATCGACGGGCCGCCGGCACAGGTCCGGCGGGTGGTGGGGCGGGCAGTCGTGCTGGAACACCGCACTGCTGTACAGTCTGTACGCATGCCCCGCCCCCACCGCCCCGCGCTGGCTAGGGGAGAATGCACTGTATAACCTGGCAATAGAACTCACTTTATCGATCCCCATGCACTTCATCATGAGCACGAGATCATCGACGGGCCGCCGGCACAGGTCCGGCGGGTGGTGGGGCGGGCAGTCGTGCTGGAACACCGCACTGCTGTACAGTCTGTACGCATGCCCCGCCCCCACCGCCCCGCGCTGGCTAGGGGAGAATGCACTGTATAACCTGGCAATAGAACTCACTTTATCGATCCCCATGCACTTCATCATGAGCACGAGATCATCGACGGGCCGCCGGCACAGGTCCGGCGGGTGGTGGGGCGGGCAGTCGTGCTGGAACACCGCACTGCTGTACAGTCTGTACGCATGCCCCGCCCCCACCGCCCCGCGCTGGCTAGGGGAGAATGCACTGTATAACCTGGCAATATAACTCACTTTATCGATCCCCATGCACTTCATCATGAGCACGAGATCATCGACGGGCCGCCGGCACAGGTCCGGCGGGTGGTGGGGCGGGCAGTCGTGCTGGAACACCGCACTGCTGTACAGTCTGTACGCATGCCCCGCCCCCACCGCCCCGCGCTGGCTAGGGGAGAATGCACTGTATAACCTGGCAATATAACTCACTTTATCGATCCCCATGCACTTCATCATGAGCACGAGATCATCGACGGGCCGCCGGCACAGGTCCGGCGGGTGGTGGGGCGGGCAGTCGTGCTGGAACACCGCACTGCTGTACAGTCTGTACGCATGCCCCGCCCCCACCGCCCCGCGCTGGCTAGGGGAGAATGCACTGTATAACCTGGCAATATAACTCACTTTATCGATCCCCATGCACTTCATCATGAGCACGAGATCATCGACGGGCCGCCGGCACAGGTCCGGCGGGTGGTGGGGCGGGCAGTCGTGCTGGAACACCGCACTGCTGTACAGTCTGTACGCATGCCCCGCCCCCACCGCCCCGCGCTGGCTAGGGAGAATGCACTGTATAACCTGGCAATATAACTCACTTTATCGATCCCCATGCACTTCATCATGAGCACGAGATCATCGACGGGCCGCCGGCACAGGTCCGGCGGGTGGTGGGGCGGGCAGTCGTGCTGGAACACCGCACTGCTGTACAGTCTGTACGCATGCCCCGCCCCCACCGCCCCGCGCTGGCTAGGAGAGAATGCACTGTATAACCTGGCAATATAACTCACTTTATCGATCCCCATGCACTTCATCATGAGCACGAGATCATCGACGGGCCGCCGGCACAGGTCCGGCGGGTGGTGGGGCGGGCAGTCGTGCTGGAACACCGCACTGCTGTACAGTCTGTACGCATGCCCCGCCCCCACCGCCCCGCGCTGGCTAGGGGAGAATGCACTGTATAACCTGGCAATATAACTCACTTTATCGATCCCCATGCACTTCATCATGAGCACGAGATCATCGACGGGCCGCCGGCACAGGTCCGGCGGATGGTGGGGCGGGCAGTCGTGCTGGAACACCGCACTGCTGTACAGTCTGTACGCATGCCCCGCCCCCACCGCCCCGCGCTGGCTAGGGGAGAATGCACTGTATAACCTGGCAATATAACTCACTTTATCGATCCCCATGCACTTCATCATGAGCACGAGATCATCGACGGGCCGCCGGCACAGGTCCGGCGGGTGGTGGGGCGGGCAGTCGTGCTGGAACACCGCACTGCTGTACAGTCTGTACGCATGCCCCGCCCCCACCGCCCCGCGCTGGCTAGGGGAGAATGCACTGTATAACCTGGCAATATAACTCACTTTATCGATCCCCATGCACTTCATCATGAGCACGAGATCATCGACGGGCCGCCGGCACAGGTCCGGCGGGTGGTGGGGCGGGCAGTCGTGCTGGAACACCGCACTGCTGTACAGTCTGTACGCATGCCCCGCCCCCACCGCCCCGCGCGCTGGCTAGGGGAGAATGCACTGTATAACCTGGCAATATAACTCACTTTATCGATCCCCATGCACTTCATCATGAGCACGAGATCATCGACGGGCCGCCGGCACAGGTCCGGCGGGTGGTGGGGCGGGCAGTCGTGCTGGAACACCGCACTGCTGTACAGTCTGTACGCATGCCCCGCCCCCACCCGCCCCGCCGCGCCCCGCCCGTTGTTCCGCGCTGGCCTGTGACGTCCACACCACGCGCCATGCGCTCGCGCCATGCGCTCGCGCCAGTCACGTGGTCGTACACGCTGGAATCAACATACAATTATATTTACACTTTATGGATAAAAAAAAATGATTATCACCAAGACACAAAGTTCAATATTTGACGGGGACCACAATATTACCTTGTTAGAATAAATAGTCTTTTAAAAAATACTATAAAATGTTAACTTTCCAAATAGGTACCATAGTTTTTGCGTGCTTGAACTAAACATTGAATTATGTTGTACCTACCCATTGAATTTTTCTGTATTACATAATAGTTTTTATAGAATGCTAATAACATTGCTTTGGTGTGTACTGTAATAATGTTATTATGTTTTTTAAATAAATAAATAATAAGTAAATAAAAATGTTCCATGTTGAGCACGCACCTTTTCTAGTTGCTCTAGAACTTGCCGTATTTTCTTCTTCTCGTAATTGACCCCTTAGGCCACGTGGTCCGAACGGCTTGTCCGATTGATCAGACGACAAAGGTTTTTTTCTTGCTGGTTCAATGACGTCATACGGTGCTAACGCTGCAGTCACGCCCGTCAGCACCGCGTCGAAGACTCGTGATTGCTTGCTCGAACTCAACATGGAGTACGATAGCAACACATAAATCTAGTTATAACCAGTTATTTTAGAAACTTACCGCATCTTCTTCTTGCAGCAATCGACGACGTACTTCACATGCGGTATAGTAAGCGACGTCTCGGCGACGTCAGTACTAACGACACAGAGTCTCGCACCCGTCGGCGCTGCGTCGAAGACACGTGATTGCTTGCTCGAACTCAACATGGAGTACAATGGTAGCACCCATAATGGCTGCCGGCATGACTTGATGGCCGGCGTTAGGATGTCTTCTTCCGCGTCTGTTTTTGTGAACATAATTTTGAGGTTATCGGGACGTCAAACTCTCATTGTGAATATTTATTTATTCACACCTTACAACTATCATGATAGGTGACCCTAATGAATTTATAATCATATCTATTGATTTATAAGTTGTTGAATTAACGACCTATGATTAAATCGTTTTTCGCAAAACATAAGAGGCATTTTGATTAATTTAGATGGAAACCCAAATCCGCTTCACTTGAAGAGTTGATTTAAATTAGCATGACTGAATATGGCTCTTGCTAACTGTAATATGTTTTTGCACTCCGTATTCTGTCTCTTAGAAAAAATAGCCAGAAAAAAGTTGCTTACAATTCGAATCAAATAGTGTGGCTAATGGCTGGTTTACACGCAATTAAGTTGTAAAGTAGTTAACTAAATATTAAATAAATAAGTGTAAACAATCAATTCAGTATTAGGTTCACTAAACATACTTATATATTCCTCATGACGGAGAGTCGTGGTCATTAAATGGAATGAAACGCACACAACAACTATCTTAGTAATGTTAATAGAGTGCTGACCTTCTCCATTTCACACACTAGCTGACTCAACCAGTGTAGGTTTCCTCACGATGTTTTCTTTCACTGGAAGCAAGTGGTGGTCGATGAAAACTATCATGTGTCAGATTGGTATACAAACTCATATAGCACAGGCAGGATTTGAACCTGCGACCTTTGCAGCTACAGACGGGCCACTCAGACACCATCAACGCTTCATAGTGTGGTCAAATCGTAGATTATGTGGTCAAATCGTACATTGTGTGGTCAAAATGTCTCACCAGAATCGCTGAGATGACCCTCGCTATCCTCATCATCGACCAAGTCAGCCTGTCCATCATCATCGGGCATGTCATAGTCATCCAAGTTGATTTTGGGAAGAAGCTTCGACTTCAACTTGGCTCTCCTACGCGCTTTTCTTATGCGCTTCATTTCTTTTTCTACCTGTAATGATATTATTGATGATGATAAAAAAATTTCACAAAAATAAAAAGCACTTATGGCTGTAGTTCTAGATGTTACATAGCCATATTAGCCATGTCACCTCACACATCTATATCTGGTAAGTCGATAGTGGAATAAACTAACATACATACATGAACCCTGAAAACGGAACACTCCTTTTTTGGGCAGTCGTGTAAATATATTAGTTGGATAGATGCAATGGTAATGATGATAAAGTAACTAAATAACAATAGATAAAACCGTCATTTCAGACGATACAATAGCTAGGCATCTTTAAAGCCAGGCATATTGCCATAACCAACATACCTCATCATCGTCAGACTCGATATCCTCAGGTTCAGAAAACGCCGCATCCGCTTCCGCCGCGGGTTTTTTCTTTGTTATAAGTTTAGAATAATCTATGTCTTTGCGGTAAGGGAACGATGCGCGCAGTTTGCGCACTAAATAATGTACCTGAAAGGAAATGTAATACAGTAAGCCGTTTTTTAACCTATAGCCTATTTCAATAGGCTATAGGTTAAAAAACGGGCAGGCAAATGGGTAGACCGCGAATGAGATGGCGAGATGATATTGAAAGTGAGCGGTTATTAAATAAAAATAGTTTCAGTAGTTATTACAAAATGCTGTGACCTTGTTATTTGCTACATAATTGGATGGTGAGCTGATACTGAATATAACATTACTAAAATTTTAAAATACATTAAATAATGTTAAAAAAAAATAATTGGTAAAAAAACAAAGGAATTATTATCGCTTTTTTTTAAACATTTATTTTACGGCGATACTTGATCATTACATCACGCTCGAGTACTAGGGTACCAGTAAAACTTTAATAGCACATAGAAAGGTTACTTATGTAAGAAGGTACAGTCACGAGTATTAATATGTATCCAATTTTAGACCTTATCACAATGACTTGTAGACCAAAGTGTTGTAAACTCCATTTTTTTACACGACTGATTTCTTAATTGTCCAAATCAAATAATAGTTCAAACCTAAAGATTATAAAGTAAACATTTATTAACCATGAAAATAATTTCCTAAAAGTTCATTTTAATTTATATTGTTTACATAATAGGACAATTATAAATAAACTGACTTTTTGTACGTACCTCTTGTTGTCCAGTAACGAATATAAGAATACCGCCTTCAGGAAGCCTCGTGTGGATTTTGACTGTTTTCATGTACGCCTCCTTCACATAGTCACTGTTTGTGCGTTTGTTGAAATGCACAGTCACCGGAAACTGCCTGGAATCTATCTGCAAACGAAATAACATCACACATTTCAGTCGGTTCTTCATATTTTTGAATGTCTTACACAACAATGTCAGATTTTTCTCAAGTTTTTATAAAGGTATCTGACATGCATGATCTAACCGCCTTTGTTTAGTGCAACTTCCTCGCGTACTAAATTGTATCAGTTGTCTCCCGTGGCCAGAGCTCTGAATATATTGAATTTCATATGTCAGAATGCTGATGTAGACATATTCCACTGTTCGTTGGAGAAATTCACAGACAAGGCATTAGTATGTGTACTAAATGTAAAATTTTTCTTTGTTTTTAGTGATGTTGGAGTAGGTTAAGCCTGTAATGACACACTGTATAAAATGAAATAAATAATAATAAAAATGTCTTGACGAATACCGCCATCTAGCGGCAGGAGTCGTAACACATTAGTAAACTAAACAGTCAACCAGTGCGCAGCATTCCCACAAGATTTCTCACGATATGAATCAGGAGTATAAAAATGTCCTAAAACCTACGTAGTTGCAACCATAAATTAATGTTAAAAAATATTGCTTCAGATAATTACTTTTTTGTCTGTTAATTACCAATTTTAGGGATAAAGATAGCCACCCAAATCAACAGATAAATTATACACTTACTTTCACAACTGGCGGTGGTTCCTTGAACAGTCTAGTATTTTCAGTGAAATCCTGTAACCGCAATGTGGCAGACATGATAATGAGCCTTAGGGGATTCCCCCTCTTTCTTCTGAGAGGTACTATTCTAGACAACAGACCCAGTAGGATGTCGGTATACACACTCCGTTCGTGGGCCTCATCTATGATCACCACAGAGTATTTGCTGAGGAGGAAGTCTGACTGAATCTCTTTGAGGAGGACACCTGAAAATAAAATACTAGTGTTAAGTTTGAAGCGCATAATATGCTATCCTGCTCTCTTTGATTGACTCAAATAAAATAGAAAATCGTACTTCTCACTCATGCATGTGACGTCAGTGGCAATAAGTAATACTTACTGAGACTCATCAATACTTTTTTTCCCTTTGAGTCTCAGTGTTACTAATCTTGGTATGACTCATCGGGAACAAACAGAAAGAACGACATGTTGCGCAGTGGATATGAGGCTTAATCTGTAAACGACCAAGAGATCGCATGAGGTAGTGGATTCCCAAGGAGGAGTTGTAAAACAATTGTTATTTAAAACGCCGTGACTGAAGGATTAAGACTTCTTGCCCATTCTTTAGATATTAGATAATGACAGGATATTAGTACCTATACAATCTATAGGAAAACTCTTTTCAACCAAATAACAGTAGACGATTTCATTAAAATCTATGATTGTTAAATTAACTGTTAAAATCATACTAACCGTCAGTCATAAACTTAATCTTGGTATCCTTAGTGACATTTCCCTCGAACCGCATCAGATACGACACCTCCTTGCTGGTCAGCCCCAGCTCGTGGCCCACTCGAGCCGCCATCGCCACAGTGGCCACCCTACGCGGCTCGGTCACCGCTATCATTTTCTGCTCAGCATAACCAGCTTCGTACAAAAATTGGGGTATTTGAGTGGTTTTCCCACTACCTGTATATAAAGACTATATTGTATTATCAGTAAATAAGATACTTGTCATATTTTTATAAGTATTGATGTCTGCCAGAATAGGTTTTCCTCAAGACAAATACTGAACATAGCAAGGCTAAAAGAGAATCTTTTATTATTTTTCGGCAGAAAAATCTAGGCTGAGTATAATAGATTCAGATATAACTTTCATTCGCAACATTTGACTTACCAGTTTCACCAGCCACTAGCAAGAATTCATTCTCATTGACCAATTCCATAATCCTTTGCTCCTCTCCCAAAATGGGCAATTTCAACCTTGCTACCTGCACTTTTGGGTCTCTTTTTACTTCTATGTGCACTGTAGAATGTTCAAGCAAAGGCTTCTTCTTTTCTACTTTCACATCCTCTTTAGGGTTTATTACTGATTCTTTCTCATTTTCCCGTGATACTGCTGTCCCTTTCTCTTCATTTATTTCTTCTGTTTTACTATTTACAGAATTTTCATCAATAATGTTACTGTCAACTGAATTTTCAGCATCATTCTGTATAAGTTCCGGTTCGTCATCAGAATCAGAACTTTCATCATCACTGGATGTTTCATCAAGACCCACTACATTGGGGTCATATTTGCTCTTTTTAATTTTTCCTGCGTTATCCATTTTCAAAAGACGTAGGCGTTTCTTGGCTCCTGGAATGGAGTAATCTTTTTATTTAAACCGTATTGCACTAATAAAATAAGTGAACAAAGGACTTAATGCCATGTGATATTCTCTGCTAGTCAAATCTCTGGATCAAACAGAAAATGGTAAAACAACAACACAAATTATTTGTGCATATAACACTCTTATGGAAAATAGAAATATATATTAGATATGATGAAAAAATGCGAGCAGGACTTGAACCTGCCACCTTCATCTCTGCATCTTGAGTGCACAAAAATCTTAAAAAAAAACCATTAACACTGATTCATTTTTGATATCATAATATAAAGGGTAGTTAGTTACATAAGATATAATTACCAGCAATGCTGCTAAACTTCTTATTTTGTGCTTGTTCCTGAGCCTTCACATTGCCTTCAACATTGAACTCATTCAGTTTCCTTAGACCAATGGTCTGAACTGCTGATATTGCAGTCATCTGCTGCACTTCTGCAGGAGAAGCTTGAACTTGTGATAACGACTCTAGAAGTGCTGATCTCTGAAACAGTTTATTTATTTATTTAAAACTTTATTAAACGAAAATAATACAATGGTATAAAAGGCAGACTTAATGCTAACAGTCAACATAGTCAACATTCGGGATAAACAAAAATAAGTATGGCATGTGTGCATAAAGTGACTAAAGATCATTTATGCCAATATAATATCTTCAGGGTGAATTCAAAACCATTGGCAAAATTTCTACTGGTGAAAGTACTCATGAATATGAGCAAGTTTTTGTATGAGACTGACTCGGAAACTGAAAAAAAAATCAGCTGTATCATATTACAATACTCGCCGAAAATGTAGAACAGCAGAATTTTTTAAGATATCAGCATCAGTCCCGCAAAAAAAGTTGCTCATAGTCATGAGTACTTTCACCAGTATTAATTTTGACAAGGTTATAAAACCTTATCAAAATTGTGTTAACTAGTCAAATATAATAACTAACTATATCATATTATACACAAAAATATATGCCACAAACCACTAAAATATATTTTAACTAATGTATACTTACATTTTCCTTCTTTTTCTTCTTGTCTACAATTTTCTCCAGCCGCTTCCGCTGAGCTTTTGATAAAAATCTTGCTTTTTCTTTCTTCTCTGAGATAACTTTGGTCTGTCTTTTTTTCGATGGTAGGACAAGAAGATTACTAGGGTCTGATGCTCCATATTCATTAGTAGAAAATTCAACTTGGATCTATAAAACGAATTGTACAACTTTATATAAAAACATTATAAAAGTGAAAATTGTTCATTCAAATTGCATATACCTAGGTATACGTACAAATATTTGTACGTCCAAAATTATATTTGTTTATAGTTACAAAAGTATATTAGTACTTACACCATGGGCCTCTGTGTTATCTATATTTGTTTTGACGACTTGCCGCGCCTTCGCATTATGTCTAGATTTCCCCATTTTTATTTTATTATCTTGATTCCCTCAATATTATACATAATAGGCCAACAATAATTATATTTTTATTTATAAAAATCTCACTCGCTCGCTATTCGCAAATTTCATTTCACAACACAACGTGCTTTTGACAGTTGACATTGACTTTTGTTTGATTGACATTGCCACTGACACATTTTTTTATTTCTACGACGGAAAGGTTGTCGAGAACCAACGAACCGAGAACTGTGGTCGAGAAGACGCGGGTGGGGTCTCTTCTCTACTCACGCACGGCACGGCGGCGCACGGCCCTCAAGGCCTCTACTCAGGGAAGGGCCAGGGTTGCCGGATGGAATTTTCTATTTCTCCCCAAAATTGAAATTATATTTCTCCAAAACGATACTATTTTCTTTAATTTTACCCAAAGGCCCAACCGGTTTTTTATCCGTGTTCCTAACGGCTGATGAGCTTTTTTTATTTTTTTCAACAACAAGATGGAAGGAATTCAAGGAATCGAACCAGAAACGTACGAATAAATATTATTTGAACGTTCGAAAACGTACAGAGATAGTCTACATTAGAAAACGATTGTTATATTAAACGTCTTGCACGTTTGTAAGATGCATGTTCGTGTCATTACAATAAGAAAGGATGCGTCCCAAACCTAAAAAAAAACCCAAAATTCTCCACGAGATTTATTTTTTCTCCAAACATTTCTCCAAAAATTCCATTTCTCCAAAATTTCTCCAAGAGTCAAATTTTTACCCAGAATTGCGAAAAAAATACCCAATCTGGCAACCCTGGGAAGGGCTGATTTAAGGAGCAGTGTTGCCAGATCAAATTTTAAAATTGTGCAGAGCAACTACGCTCTGCTGCCAGAAAATGTGGCAGCGAGAATCCGGACAAACGAAGCGGCGGGAAGAATTCTGTACCGGAACTTCACCGGGAAAAAACCACCGGTAAAAATAAGTACCGGGAAAAAATCTCCACGCGGCACCACGTTTGCCCGACTAAAACCTAGCTAACTTAACGCAGTCTGCTACCACCGTAGCTTATGAAGGGAGCTACAGGGCCCTATATGATAACCTAACCTATAAATTAACTACAATTGAACACTTACCAAATTAAATCTTCTTTCTCTTCGGATCCAAACTTGAGTGTCTTCGGGAAGGGAATTCCTAATCACCCTACCTAACCCTTGAGATCTCAATTCCCCAGGACAAATAAATAGATTTCTTCCCGTAGTTTCACTCGGGAACAGCCAGATGTGAACAGCCAGCCACGTTTCACCTCTCACAAGAAAAAGTCACAATAACAGAGTTTTTCACAAACACAAATTCAATAGTTATTTAACAAACAGGAAATTCCCAATTATCACTCAAACTAAACAACAAGCAAAAGACGCGAGACCGCTCCGCGTATTAAAATCAAACCGATATCGCCCGGGACAATGCAATGGCGAACCACACGCGACGCCATCCACGCTAGCAGTGTGAGAACCCCAAAACGCCTGGCGGCGATAACAGGAAACGCCTGCGTTTAGTTTTACCCAATATATTACAAACATCCCCCCGTCCCGGTCTGAGAAGCAGACCGCTAGCTTACTCTACGGGAAGGCGGGCGAGAGAGGTCACATCTCTCCTTAAAATCGAACCGTCGACCAACACCTCAGCCACACGCGGAGTGCCATCTCCGCCAAGAATCAAACGTAATATGCGAGCTCGTCGCCAAAGCAATGAGGGCAAATTTGCCTCTTTTAACAATACTAAATCACCCTCCCTGGGAGGCTCAGTCCTGTCTGTCCACTTCACTCTTTGCTGCAGCAAATGCAAATATTCAAGCGACCAGCGACGCCAAAAGTCCTGGCTCATTTGCTGCAACATTTGAAAACGCGACAACCGATATACGCGTTCATCCTTCCACGGGTATTCGGGCAGGGCATTCAACGGCCCTCCCACCAAAAAATGACCAGGGGTGAGAGCTTCCAAGTCATTTGGATCTGGAGATAGCGGACAGAGAGGACGAGAGTTGAGGACCGCCTCAACTTTACAAAACACTGTGGCCAGCTCTTCAAAAGTTAGAGCCGTTTCTCCGATAATGCGGCGGAGGTGGGTCTTTGCGGATTTCACAGCCGCTTCAAAAATCCCTCCCCAATGGGGGCAACTTGGGGGACTAAACTTCCAGGTTATTCCCCTTTGAGCAGCAATTTGACTTAAACTAGTACAATTTTTGTCAATAAACACAGAAACATCCTTAAGATAATTTACAGTTCCCTTATAGTTTGTGCCATTATCAGACCTAATAAGGGAAGGTAGACCTCGACGCGAAACAAAGCGATCCAACGCGGCGACGAAGGCCTCCGTAGTCAGAGCCGATACCACCTCCAAATGGACAGCCTTGGTGGCCAAACAAACAAATACACACAAATAGCCCTTCACAATACGGGCATTACGAAAGGGAGAAGCCTTGATCGAAAAGGGACCGGCAAAATCGGTTCCAACGCCGTCAAACGGTCTCGAAGGTCGGATTCGATCAGCGGGCAAATCACCCATCTGTGGTTGCATCGTGGATGCCTTCAACCTATAACATGCAATACATCGAAACAGGACACTACGGATTGCTCTTCGGGCTGACAAAATCCAAAACTCGCGTTGCAAAATAGCCAACAAAGCATTGCACCCAGCATGGGCGTTACGAATGTGTCGATCAGACACCAAAAGCTGCACCAAGGGTCCGCCCTTGGGCAACAACAGAGGATGGCGAGTCTCATATGGAAGATCCGCCTTCCGGAGCCTGCCTCCAACCCGAAGAAGCCCATCCGAGTCGATGTACGGGTTCAAACGAGCGACCGCGCCCTTCAACTTAGCGCGTCCGTCGCGCAAAATACGAAAGCTCTGACTCAAACCGTCCGGTCTGCACGACACGGACCCAATGCAACAATGCGCTCCGGCGCTCTTCTGCACCTGCAATCGGCTCCAACCGCTTTGCCTGTGGGTTTCTACAATTATGTATGAAACGCTTAATCCAACTGGTAACACCCAGAAGCTTATCCAAGCTACTATACCGAGCAAGTAGCCAATCCGGCTCCGACGTCGTCTCAGCGACTACAGCATGTACACGGAGCCCAGTCAAACTCAAAGAAGTAACATCTGTCTGACAGACAGGCCAAGAAGTTTCTGATCCCATCAGCCACTCTGGGCCCCACCAGAGCGGGTGTGACACCAATTCTGGTGCCGTACAACCTCGGGAAGCACAGTCCGCTGGGTTAAGCTCTCCCGGCACATGTCTCCATGTTATATCAATTCCAATATTTTGAATTTGGGAAACCCTGTTTCCAACAAAAACCTCCAAGGTATGTGGGGCCGCGCGCAACCATGCAAGCGCGACCTGGCTATCCGACCAGGCGAAGATGTCTCGTATCTCGACCGTGGCCGCCAGTTCACTGGCAACGTGATGCAACAATTTAGAGAGAAGGTGAGCTCCACTCAACTCAAGCTTGGGAATAGTCAGCCTAGTCCTGATGGGGGCGACCTTGCTCTTCCCTAACAAAAGCGAGACATTGACCCGGCCATCGGCGTCAACTGTCCGCATATAGACTGACGCGGCGTAGCCTCTCTCCGACGCGTCACAAAAGCCATGCAGGCTGGCTCGATATTTCCCGGGGGGCAATATTCGACGAGGCAAGGCAATCCGATTGACTTCCTTAATCGATGAAAACAACTCGAGCCAATCATCCAATGGAGAGCCAAACAGCGGCTCGTCCCACGAGACGCCCAAAGTCCAAAGTCTCTGAAGAAGACACTTTGCAGAGAATATCACTGGACTGATCCAACCGCTTGGATCAAACATACGGGCTATTACGGACAACACCGTTCTCTTAGTCCAGACCTTTGGTATTTCCAAGTCCACTTGGAATGTAAAAATATCGGTTAGCGGCTGGTACTGCATGCCCAGCACCGCTATCCTGTTGGGATCATCTACATCCTCAAACAGGTGAGGGTTCTGTTGGTGATCCTCCGGGATCCCTTCTAGAACTCTAGGCTCATTGGACAACCACTTACGTAGCTCGTAGCCACCCGTTTTCAATATTTCAATCAATTCATCCCGCAGTAGGAGGGCCTCCTCAATACTTTGGGCTCCGGTGCACACGTCATCAACATACAAGTCACGTGACAGCACGGAAGCCCCACGGGGAAAGCGGATCCGTTCCCGCTCTGCCAATTCAAGCAATGATCTGATGGCGATATAGGGACTAGATTTCAAACCATACGTGTTTGTGTTGAGTTCATACACCGTCACAGGATCCTCAGGGCGCTCACGCCAAAGTATCAACTGGAATCGCCTGTCCTCAGGATGTATGACTGTCTGGCGGAACATCATCCGGATGTCCGCGCCAAAAACCACTTGATGTCTTCTAAAGTTCAAGATGATGTCAATTATGTCCCTATGCAATTTGGGACCTGAATGCAAACATAGATTCAACGAAACTCCGTTCGAAGTGGGTGCGGACCCATCAAAGACAGTCCGCAACTTGCCCGTTGAGGCCTTCACCACCGCGTGGTGGGGCAAAAAATAATGCTCAGTTGAGCTCCAATCAACTCGAGCCGGAGACATGTGACCCAAATCCTCGTACTCGCGCATAAATTCAATATATTTATCGCGAAGTACGTGGTCACGCTGCATGCGTCGCTCCATGGACAGCAGTCGTTTCTCCGCAAGCGCCCTACTTTGCCCTAGGCTAGGACGAGAGGCAACAAAGGGTAACCTAGTTACAAACCGACCGGAGGGCAACCTCTCCGTGGTCGATCGAAAAAGGGCTTCGCACTCAGCGTGTTCCGGATCCATCCTGGAACTCATAGGTGGCTCCTCCACCTCCCAAAACCTTTGCATGGTCTTGGCCAAGGACGCAGATGCGACAACCGGTGGCTCCTCCGCGGTGCCATTATCAAACACAGGGCCCATCAGGGCAAAACCAAAAATCGTAGACACTGCCATCAGTGAAGACGAACCCAGAGCCTTCTGTGTACCCAACAAAATCCAACCCAATACGTCCGAGCCCAGGAGCAAGTCCACTGGGCCGGGATGAAAGACAAAGGGGTCGGCCAAATCCAGACCCGAAACCAAAGACAACACACCCGGCGGTATGTCTGTCGAGGGGTGCCAACCCGCAATGGTATCCATTACCATAGCCGAAGTCGTGATCCTCATTGTGGGGGACTTCAGCGAAGAAAAGGTGACAAGTGTCTGGCCCGTCAGACACTTCACTTGTATGCCACCAACTCCAAGAAGTGGCACAGGCGAGTCTTCCACGACTAAACCTAACTGGCGTGCCACTCGAGTGGTAACCAAACTGCTTTGAGCCCCTGAGTCCAACAGAGCTCTCAAATTAATGGCTTCCCCCACGACCCCATACGCGGACCACCGCGGTAGGGAGCAGAACCGTCCGCGGCTCTGTCCCAGCAAGGGAGCAAGCTAGTTACGGGCTCCCCACTCTCTCCAAACCAGGGGCGCGCCACTGACCCGGATAATATGGCGGGCGAGTGCACATCCCCATCTGAGGGGGGCATAACCCGCGGCCCGGCCATACATATGGTACGGCGGGTGGTACTCCAGCCGTGGGTACTCGTGCAGCGGCGGAGAAAACCGCTGCGGCTGCATGTGTTGGGCATTGGTAACCCGCGTGGAGGGGGTGTCCCCACTCTCACGTCCGGTCTAGGGCCCCCGCCCATGGGGCCCTATCCGGGGCCTGGCCAGCTACATACTGGCCATGACCTTGGGGCGCGTGGTCCCGGTCCGCCAAGACCCGCGCAGGTACGCGACCCCCTCCCGAGGGGGGGTGCGACGAGCGAAGCCGCGTCCTCCGTCGGGTGGTGGAGGGCTTCGCGCAGGAGCGCCCCCGCCCATAGGGGACCCCTGCCTCAACAACCGGGGGCCATCCCCGTTCCGGTTCATGCAGAGCATCACGTGGTGCAGCCCACGGCATGCACTGCATGGTATGGCCCTGGGACAGTCACGTGCATAGTGACTGCCCAAACAGTAGAAGCAAAGTTCATGCCGCCTTGCCATGCGGCGCCGATCTTGTACTGGCAGCCTCTGCCAGTCCCTGCATTGCAGCAGGCTGTGGCCCATCCGGCCACATTGCAGGCAGTCCGCGTCCCCCGCGACTGCTGCCGTGTGTGCAACCCGCACACCAGCTCCACGCGGTGGCGGTTGCCGTCCCTGTTGGGGCTTACCTCTCCATGAGGGTTCCAAGGGCCTACGTTCAGGCGCTCTGGATGGCGCTGAGTCCGTCATGGTATTCTCAGCGGCCCGTGCCTCAAACTCCAAAAACTTCACCAAGTCAGTGAATGTTGGTAGGGTGGTGCTGTCCCGTTCCGCATTCTCGCGCTCAAATCGCGAGCGGATGTCATTGGGTAATTTGCCCAATACAATGTGCACCAGCAAAAAGGACCATTGGTCCACCGGCAGCCCCAGTGTGCGGAGCGCGTTACAGGCCACTGTAACGGGCGTGAGCAACTGCAGGCGCAACTGTGCCCTGTTGGCCACCTTGGGCAGGGCCATCAACTGTGCGGCGTGCGCATCCGCTAACAAACGTAAGTTTTGGTAGCGGGAGTTCAATAACTCCCAAGCCGTATCGTACTGGTCGTCCTCCACCCGGAGGTGCTGGATGAGCGACCGCGCTTCATCCTCAAGAGTGGAGAGGAGGTAGGCCATCTTCTGGGCCTTCGACAAATCCTGTCGTGCTACGACCAGGGACTCAAACATATTTTTATATGCTACCCACTCCTCCATCCTACCCCCAAAGTGGGACAGCTGAAGGGTGGGGAGCCGACCAGTAACCGCTGGTCCTTCCTGTCTAACAGGTGTGCGAGGGGCTGGTCCGCCAGCCTGTCTCGCCCTTATTGCGGTCACCGCCTCCGCGATATCATCGTGCAGACTCAGGATCTGGTCCATGTCCGCCATGTGACCTGCGTAGGCCTCCGGGGCAAGTTCGGCTTCGGTAAGCACCACCATGGCCGCTTCCGCGCTAATCAATCGTGAGTGGAGGTGATCCGCTCTTAGCAGTATGGCGCCCTCCCTGTCCTTCCGGGACAGGAGTCCTCCGGCCGTCACAAACCATCTCAATTCGTTGGCGAGTGTCGCCCTAGCATTGGAGGCCTTCGCCATCGCGTCAAGTCACAAACAAAAAATAACAAAAGGTAAATAAAAAACAACAAAATCAAGCAACTACACGAAGAACCGCGGTAGGTATGAGAATGGCACAAACCCGGAACGCACGGTACAAACCGCAAACAAATACAAAAAAGGTTACAAATATTCTTATACAAACAAACTAAGAAAAATCTAATAATTTTTACAAACAATTAATTATTTTTTACAAACGAACAAATAGAGGGTAGATAAACTACGCTCTGCTACCAGAAAATGTGCAGAGCAACTACGCTCTGCTGCCAGAAAATGTGGCAGCGAGAATCCGGACAAACGAAGCGGCGGGAAGAATTCTGTACCGGAACTTCACCGGGAAAAAACCACCGGTAAAAATAAGTACCGGGAAAAAATCTCCACGCGGCACCACGTTTGCCCGACTAAAACCTAGCTAACTTAACGCAGTCTGCTACCACCGTAGCTTATGAAGGGAGCTACAGGGCCCTATATGATAACCTAACCTATAAATTAACTACAATTGAACACTTACCAAATTAAATCTTCTTTCTCTTCGGATCCAAACTTGAGTGTCTTCGGGAAGGGGGAATTCCTAATCACCCTACCTAACCCTTGAGATCTCAATTCCCCAGGACAAATAAATAGATTTCTTCCCGTAGTTTCACTCGGGAACAGCCAGATGTGAACAGCCAGCCACGTTTCACCTCTCACAAGAAAAAGTCACAATAACAGAGTTTTTCACAAACACAAATTCAATAGTTATTTAACAAACAGGAAATTCCCAATTATCACTCAAACTAAACAACAAGCAAAAGACGCGAGACCGCTCCGCGTATTAAAATCAAACCGATATCGCCCGGGACAATGCAATGGCGAACCACACGCGACGCCATCCACGCTAGCAGTGTGAGAACCCCAAAACGCCTGGCGGCGATAACAGGAAACGCCTGCGTTTAGTTTTACCCAATATATTACAAACAAAAATTCCGTAAAGCTTTGCTCGGAAATGGAATGAGACCCTAATGCATGCTTTTCTTACAAAATATTCGACTGGTCACACGTTGCACATGTCCGTTTTGTTTTCCGAACGGAAAATGGAAGACACGTGTGCGTCCACTCAAACATTTTGTATGAAAAGCATGCATTCGTGTCGTCTCTCTCCCTGGTTCTAAAATTTTCTTACCGTTCAAAAACATTCAAGGGTGGATTTCCCAACGTCAATTTTAACGCGGCATGGGTGATAACGGTAGTGCGGGACGTTATTATACGATTTATATATTTTTTTCTAGAAAGAAGAAGCGCTTGCCTATATGAGGCAATAAATATTTCTTACTTGGGATTTCTCTGAATTAGGAAAAAAAATTGTTAAACCCCGAAATTCTTATTTCGGTTTTTGTCTTTACAACATTTTTCACTGTATTTACCCCAATACAACAAAAACTATTGTTTGTTTAGGCCAATAGTATTTTTTTTAAAGTCGTAAATAAAGTTAGCATTATAACAAGGCCATTTCATATTAATGTCTACGTAGTTTAATAAATTATAGATACAAATGCATTTGTCCGAGAAAGCCCTTTAATTTCGGTGGGTTGGTGGTTTGTCGTGAATATGTTGAATAGGAACTATTTTAATGGTAAATTGTACCTCATTAGAACGTATGTTCTATGTTGTTTTTAAAATGTTTGACACCTTCGCTTTTGTGTTGTCTAACAATAAATGCACATCCCACAGGATCAAGATATTTTATTTAATTCCATTGCTATATACTCTGCTACAATGGTTATGGGCGCATAAACCAGGATTGGTAGCTAAATATTTCATCCAACGTGAAGAAATAAAATATCGGAAAAACGTAAGTACGAAAAAAGTACAAGTTTTTTGTTGACTGCCCGTACTGCCGTATTGAGGGATAATAATGACTACTATGAGGATAGAAAACCTCGGTAGGGAAAATTATGACTCATGGCGGATTCAAGTGCAGGCGATTTTGGTCAGGAATGATCTGTGGGATTACGTAGACGGAAAGATTCCAAGACCAGCAGAAGTCGCAGAGGAAGCGATGTGGTTGTCAAAGGATGCGAAAGCGAGGGCTGAGTTAGTACTAACGATGAACCCGAGTGAACTTAGACACATTAGAGACTGCCAGACTTCTCGTCAATTGTGGTTGAAATTGGAAGCAATTTATGCATCAAAAGGACCAGCCAGAAAGGCGTCCTTGTTAAAACAGCTAACCTTATACAAAATGAACGAAGGTGATGATATTCACACCCATTTGGCTAATTTTTTCGATGCGAAAAATAAACTTCATGATATGAATATCGATATTCATGATGACTTAGCGTCGATTATGTTATTATATAGCTTGCCACCAAGTTTTGAAAATTTTCGCTGTGCTATAGAGTCGCGAGACAATTTTCCGGACCCTGAAGTATTGAAAATTAAAATTATTGAGGAGAATAATGCAAGAAATGCGGGAAATGATAATAAGGTTTTCATCGCAAAAGGAAAGGGTGGAAATAATAAGGAAAATACAAAAATCGACGAAAAACAATTTGAAATGAAAAAACAATTCATAATGAAATGTTTCAAATGTCACCAAACTGGTCACAAAGCCTCGGAGTGCAAATTCAAGAAAGAAAAGAAAGATAGTGTAAAGTATGTGTCTAAATGTGATATAGCTTCTAAGAGTGATGACGAGTTTATAACTTGTAACTCTTTTACAGATAACTGTCTTGCTGCAAACTGCGAGCAGGAAAAATGGATCTTAGATAGCGGCTGTACAAGTCATTTGTGCGGTGAAAAATCCTTTTTCGAAATACTTTACAACCTACTTCTGGAAAATTGAATTTGGCTACTAATCAGAGTGCTCTCGTACAAGGTAAGGGTACGGTAAGATTGTACGCATGCAACGATGATTCTAAGTACGTAATTGAGTTATTAAATACGTTATTCGTTCCTGATTTGAGAACTAACTTGATCTCGGTTGCTAGGATCACTGACAAGGGTTTCTATGTAACTTTTAGAGACGACAGTGCCATAGTAACAGATTCTAAAGGGGATGTTAAGCTAGTTGCAAATCGACAGGGTAATTTATATTACGTTAACGAACGATGTGCTCGAGCTTTTGCGATTTCCAACGACAAAGTTGATATTCAAGTATGGCACGAGCGTTTAGGTCATCTTAATATGAAAGATTTATTGAAGCTCATTAATCACTGTAACTTAAGGGTTAAAACAGATATGACAAATGTCAAGAAGTTACATGATTGCGAAACATGCATTCGCGGTAAGATGAGTGCTAAACCCTTTACTTGTTCTAGTGGACCTTGTGACGAAGTTTTAAAAATAGTCTATTCTGATGTTGTAGGGCCGATGAAAAATACAGCTTTAGGAGGTGCAAAATATTTTGTGACGTTTATTGACGATTGTACACAGTACCGGCTTTAGGGGGGGGCGCGTTTGGGCGACGGCCCAGGGCGCCGGACGTCAAGGGGCGCCGCAGGCGCCTCTTGTTGTCCGGCGAGGGGCGCCACAGGCGCCCCCTGTTGTCCAGTGAGGGGCGCCGCAGGCGCCACCTTGTTGTCGGTGAGGGGCGAGAAGTGGGAGAGGCGCCTCAAAGGGTCGTCCCAAAGAGGCACCTCAAAGGGTCGTCATAAAGGGCCGCCGCAGGCGCCTCTTAATTCATTACTCGCTAGCTTTTGCCCGCGGCTCGCTCGCGTGCTTTTTCCCGGGATGATAAGTACCCTATGGGAGTTCTCAGTACTTTCAACTATGTGTATGCGAAAGATGGAAGATTGGTTCAGTAGATAAAGCGTGAAGAGGCAACTAACAAATAAACAAACCATCAAATTCACTTTTGATTAGTTAGGATTATTTTGAGTTGGCACAAATTGGTCGTAAGAGAAATCCAAAAGCGCTTACGCTTAGGCCCTTTGTGCCAACTCCGCCATTTTAAAAAATTATTAAAAAAAAAATCCTCGACTATCGATTTTTATATGTTTATTGAACCTGCTCTCAAAATTTCGCGGGAATCGGTTTTGAAATGCGACCTCTAGAGGAGAACACAAAATACACAGACATACCAAAGCATTCTAGGCAAAGCTTAATTACTTTATATCCTCGACATTACACCTGTGAACAAACAAATTGCAAAATTTCCACACGCGTATCGAAGTTCTGACACTTTGACTCTTTTCAAAAAGGTTAGGCTACAAGGAAAACTCTTGAAAATATCGAACTCAAAAATAAAAAATTCGGAAAAAATTGTTTTTTTTTTCCGCTATTTCGCACTTTTTTCGTTTTTGACTTTCTCGAATAATTCTTTTTGCACCTTATAGCTCTCGTTAGTCTAGCCAAGTAACATTTGATTCGGGTCTAGGTTGTAAAAAATGCCTTTAGGTTCGAAAATGGTCGTTAGAAGGTTATTGTTATGCTATCTGGTACTAAAAAGTATTTGAGAATGATTAAAAGGTCTTAAAACTAATTGTTTATTACAACAACCTTCAAGCCGCGGACAAGAGTTTTAATTAAAGTAATTTTGACTCGTGTTTCAAGAGCATTAAGACTTAGGATCTCATAGTTGTCGTAGACTCCTGATTAGGTTCTGAAAAAGCTAGCACTATGCTTAATTGTGATCTAAAGGTTTAAATTTTAGGTTTGATATAACTATAAAGTTATGGAATGTTGAACTCGCCTTTAAGTAATTTCTAAAACTTACTATAAACCTTAAGGCTGTATTTAGTTGTCCAGGCAAACTAATTTTGACTGCTTGGTAAAAATCCAAACCAATAAGATATTGTTTATGAGCTGAAGGCATAATTAAAGTCCTTCAAGAATATTCTAAAGCTTTAAAGGAATCCTCAAAAAGTATCAGTTGTCTCCCCGACTTCAAAGCAACAGCATCGATTGCAAGATAGTGTTGCAGCAATAGTGTTTACTATCGATAGTATTGTCAATAGTATTGTGACCTTGAAAAATAGTCACACTATCGATAGGCCTATCGATAGTATCTATAACATCGATAGTATCGATAACATTTATAGTATCGATAACATCGATATTATCGATATCCAATAGTTTGCAATACTATTGATGATAACCCAAACTATCGTTTATTGCTTTTCGATACTATTGATGTATTCTAATAAATACTATCGATAGTATTAATACTATCGATACTAATGACACTTATATTTCAACAAACAAACAATCGATAGTCAAACTATCGATAGTCCGGCAACGCTATTGCAAGATGAACCGGCACATTCGGCTTCTACAACCAAATCTTAAAAGCAACTAAATGTGCTCAGCGGTTGTTTTCGCGACTCGTAAGTTTTGAACTACTCCTGGCGATAACCTTAGAGCTGCGAAAATAGCTTAGTCGTTTTAACTAGCTCTGCGATATAACCCTTAGCTCCTAATTCGGCAAACATTAAAAGCTTGTAGTTGTTACAATCCTAAAAAGGTTAATTAAAATGCTCTCTAGTAATTTGTTAATGACAGCCATATTTTTTTACTGAAATAATTTAAAAAATTTAAGCAAATAGCAATATTTTATCCAAAAGGCAATATTAAGAAACGTATGCTGTACGATTTATTATATAATGCTTTTTCTTTGAATAGAAGTTTTATTTCCAATGCGATTTGCCACCAACCACTTCATTTTATACTTATATTGCATTAAAATATCTTCAAAATTTTTAACTTTCGAAAGGCCCGTCTCGTATAACCAGCCAATTATCCTAACATTTCACAATAAAGTGCTAGTCGCAGTATTTTTATAATATTGCCTGACTTCAACAAGCTCCAAATTATTTCGTTATGAATACATCACTCGCCATTTTAAAACTTTTTACATGACAGCTAGGAAATCGCCATTTATAAATAAAGTATTTAAAGCCACGATTGGTGTTTTGTGTAAAAATATCTTAAACAGAAACATTTTAAAACCCGGGATTCTTGAAAAGGCATTTATTCAAGTCCATCAAAAAGGTTTTAAGTTGTCATAGGTTACATCCAAGATTAATTTATAACTTTTAAAGCTGTCTTTACAAGGTTATATTAACCTTAAATTAAGGTATTCTGATAAGAACTATAGGTTTTGCTGTAGCTCTCGAAAAGGTTCTAAAACGTGGGCTCTTTTTGCACACAGGAGGTTATAGTCCCTGAGCCCGTCCATGAATTACCTACGTGACATGACACCATGATGAAATGCATGGCAACAGATCAGAAAAGTTCCGGTGACCAAGGCTGCAAAAAAATTTCACGAAAATTGGCCGGATGACTGAGAAAATCCTCCACTTCCGGTCAAAATTTTAAGGGTATATTTACCTCATATGACACCACTACGAGACACGTGGCAACATGTAGCCCTTCAACCATAGAGGAGGGCTACCTAAGTCTGCCAGTTCTGAAATGGCCGGAAGTGCTTGGCAGCAGGCGCCAAAGTTGGCCCCTGGAAACGTTTTCCTACGTCATATGACACCTCGACAAAAATGACTTCAAACGCTTTAAAATAACAATGTTCTTATGGATAAATAAGTCTGCCAAGCAAATTTTGGCCGGAAGTCCTTCAAAAATGGTTTTTTAACTGCTTGGTATAAGTGAACGAAACAAGCTAAATGCGCATAATTTGACAAATTATGATCGTTTAACAAGGATTATCGACCCAGTAGTCGTGGTAGGTATATATAGAACTAACTTGTGCCCGCGGATTCGTCCGCGTGAACTTTAAATAAGACTGAAAATGGTCTTTACGGAATCTTTAAATGAGAAAATAGTATTCTATTTTATTAAGGTACATATAAAAACAGTGAAGTAATTTTTATTCCAAAAAATTTTAACCCACTTCATTATTCGTGAATATCAAACTAATCAGATTTAATTCAAGTGAGAACAATGTGTTCAAATCGAGTCCGTGTAATTTTTAGGGTTCCGTACTTCAAAAGGCAAAAACGGAACCCTTATAAGATCACTTTGTTGTCCGTATGTCTGTCAAACTGTTTTTCTCAGGAACGCTTAAAGGTATCAAGTTGAAATTAATATCGAATACACTAGTCCACAGTCTCTGTCAGCAAAAAAAAATCAAAATTATACGTTCTATAATATAGATAATAAATAACGCAATCAAGAGATATTACCGTAAATGTTGCGAATTTTTTCATATTTTGCGATTAGACCTTCAACCATAGAGGAGTAAGTCTGCCAGTTCTGAAATGGCCGGAAGTGCTTAGCAGCAGGCGCCAAAGTTGGCCCCTGGAAACGTTTTCCTACGTCATATGACACCTCGACAAAAATAACTTCAAACGCTTTGAAATAATAGTGTTCTTATGAAAAAATAAGTCTGCCAAGCCAATTTTGGC
The DNA here is from genome assembly GCA_018467065.1 of Ephestia elutella. Lineage (NCBI taxonomy): Eukaryota > Metazoa > Arthropoda > Insecta > Lepidoptera > Pyralidae > Ephestia > Ephestia elutella. The sequence goes on along the minus strand of CM031579.1, from coordinate 8,558,718 downwards.
CGGAAGTCCTTCAAAAATGTTTTTTTAACTGCTGGGTATAAGTGAACGAAACAAGCTAAATGCGCATCATTAACCACATTATGATCGTTAAACAAGGATTATCAACCCAGTAGTCGTGGTAGGTATATATATAACTAACTTTTGCCCGCGAATTCATCCGCGTGAACTTCAAATAAAACTGAAAAAGGTCCCCATGGAATCTTTGAGTGGGAAAATACTATCCTAGGTATTACAGCTATAAAGCAACATGCACTCATGGACTCCGCCGGGTCCATCATCCTATTAATATTATAAATGCGAAAGTTTGGATGTAAGTTTTTTTTTGTTTTATGATAGATGTAATTTTATTTTCAACAAAGTTGTATTGTTCAGAAATAAATGAATATGATTATAAAATTTATGACTTTGTGAGGATGTTTGTTACTCAATCACGCAAAATCTATCGGATGGATTTCGATACGGGTAGCAAAATAACGGGAATAATACATAGGGTACTTTTTATCCCAAAATTCGCTCCCCGGCGCCGCTAGTTTGTACATATTTTATGAAATTTTGTGTAATAGAGTTTTAAATAAAAAAGAAAAATCTTCGAAATCCTCTTTGGTGTTTTCCTAACATTTAATCGTGACACTGGATGATAGTTTCGGTCTTTTCGAAATTGTAAAAATGATATTCGAAATGGATAAAACAATCTAACATCACATTATTTCGGTACGATTTACAGTCCGATTATAGTCTTATTATCCGATTACGATTCTTAGCAATTACACTCCGGTCTCGTTGACAAATGTAAGGTGTGCAGAAAAAAATTGTTACAAATAACATTATCATTTTTAATTTATCTTTAACAAACCAACCAATCAAGTGAAAACCTAATTTCTTTTTTCACGATATGAAATATTCAACAAAACTTTTGGAAAAAAACATAAATAAATTCATACCTAAAATTAAAAGTTACAGGTCAAACACTTTGCCACCATGTTTTAACGTACTTCAACAAAAAATATTAAGAACTGCCTTTGTTGCTTCAATGTGGCAACAAGCAACAGAGAAAGACTGTGTGGGTGATATGCGGCCAACAGATTATGGTTGGGTCGTTAATGCACAGGGTAAGTATGAACCTCATTGGTTCGAAGGGGATCCAACACCTCAGAATATTGATGACATTGTCATAGCAAGTGAGGATGAAAACAGTGATGTATTTACTTCGTCGGATGATGATGAGGAATCAAGTGAATGAGTAATTTCAATATAATAGTAAAACTCTAATTTCGTATTTAAAATTTTGAAGTACACAGTTGTAGGTACTACATTTTCGAAACTCCTTCACTTGCAATAAACAAATCTTTTATGCTGGATTGGGGACAAAAGAATAGATAAAATCATCGCTACTTTCATCAGCATCGCAAAAGCGATGTTAAAAATTTGATGAGAGAAAAGCTAATGTTTAATAATAAATTTTGTCATTTGAAAATAAGGATGGTTGTTTATTTTTCTATCATAACTATAATTGTAATGGGACTTAGCACTTACTTACTTACTTTCTGAACAAAACAACTGTGTTGAAAATGAAATCACATCTATCATAAAACAAAAAAAAACTTACATCCAAACTATCGCATTTATAATATTAGTAGGATGATGGACCCGGCGGAGTCCATGAGTGGCGGCATGTTGCTTTATGGCTGTAATACCTAGGAAAGTATTTTCCCACTCAAAGATTCCGTGGGGACCTTTTTCAGTTTTATTTGAAGTTCACGCGGATGAATTCGCGGGCAAAAGTTAGTTATATATATATACCTACCACGACTACTGGGTTGATAATCCTTGTTTAACGATCATAATGTGGTTAATGATGCGCATTTAGCTTGTTTCGTTCACTTATACCCAGCAGTTAAAAAAAAATTTTTGAAGGACTTCCGGCCAAAATTGGCTTGGCAGACTTATTTTTTCATAAGAACACTATTATTTCAAAGCGTTTGAAGTTATTTTTGTCGAGGTGTTATATGACGTAGGAAAACGTTTCCAGGGGCCAACTTTGGCGCCTGCTGCTAAGCACTTCCGGCCATTTCAGAACTGGCAGAATTACTCCTCTATGGTTGAAGGTCTAATCGCAAAATATGCAAAAATTCGCAACATTTACGGTAATATCTCTTGATTGCGTTATTTATTATCTATATTATAGAACGTATAATTTTGATTTTTTTTTGCTGACAGAGACTGTGGACTGGTGTATTCGATATTAATTTCAACTTGATACCTTTAAGCGTTCCTGAGAAAAACAGTTTGACAGACATACGGACAACAAAGTGATCTTATAAGGGTTCCGTTTTTGCCTTTTGAAGTACGGAACCTTAAAAATTACACGGACTCGATTTGAACACTCACTCACTTTCTCACTTGAATTAAATCTGATTAGTTTGATATTCACGAATAATGAAGTGGGTTAAAATTTTTTGGAATAAAAATTACTTCACTGTTTTTATATGTACCTTAATAAAATAGAATACTATTTTCTCATTTAAAGATTCCGTAAAGACCATTTTTTAGTCTTATTTAAAGTTCACGCGGACGAATCCGCGGGCACAAGTTAGTTCTATATATACCTACCACGACTACTGGGTCGATAATCCTTGTTAAACGATCATAATTTGTCAAATTATGCGCATTTAGCTTGTTTCGTTCACTTATACCAAGCAGTTAAAAAAACATTTTTGAAGGACTTCCGGCCAAAATTTGCTTGGCAGACTTATTTATCCATAAGCACATTGTTATTTTAAAGCGTTTGAAGTTATTTTTGTCGAGGTGTCATATGACGTAGGAAAACGTTTCCAGGGGCCAACTTTGGCGCCTGCTGCCAAGCACTTCCGGCCATTTCAGAACTGGCAGACTTAGGTAGCCCTCCTCTATGGTTGAAGGGCTACATGTTGCCACGTGTCTCGTAGTGGTGTCATATGAGGTAAATATACCCTTAAAATTTTGACCGGAAGTGGAGGATTTTCTCAGTCATCCGGCCAATTTTCGTGAAATTTTTTTTGCAGCCTAGGTCACCGGAACTTTTCTGATCTGTTGCCATGAATTTCATCATGGTGTCATGTCACGTAGGTAATTCATGGACGGGCTCAGGGACTATTAATATAAGGTTAACATAAAGTTATTGAGTCTATTAAGACTTATGAGTAGATTTCCATACAAAGGTTCTAGAACCTTTTTAAAATCTTTCTAAAACCTAAAATGTTACTTGGGGCTAAGTAATAAAAACTTGTGTTACAGGTACTTCATGCTTGTAAATCTTAAATAAAATATATAAAAAAAAAAAAAACTCTCAATGTGCTCGATAGTCGTCCGAGGCACGAAATTTTATAATATTTTTTACCCTTTGCCTTTTTTCGTATGGGTTTGAATAGTATTTAGGGGGCGCCATAGAAATCTCGCCCAGGGCGCTGGTAGTGCTAAAGCCGGCTCTGATTGTACAAGATGGTGTGAAGTTTACTTACTAAGTAAAAAGAGTTCAGTTTTTACGGTTTTTCAAATATATAAGCAGTATGTAGAAAATATTACTGGTAAACGCATCAAATATTTGCACACCGATAATGGTGGCGAATATTGTAGTAGGGAGTTCGACGACTTCCTGGAAAAGGAAGGGATAACTAGGAGACTTACAATTTCCGGAACCCCTCAACAGAACGGAATTGCAGAAAGATTAAACAGGACACTTGTCGAAATGGCAAGGTGCATTTTGTTATCATCAGGGCTGTCACCAGGTTTTTGGGCTGATGCAGTGGTAACTGCATGCCATATTAGAAACAGATGTCCATCTAGCGCGATCAATGGTAATATACCATATGAGAAGTTTTTTGATAGACCTGTACAAATTCATTATTTACAATCTTTTGGAGCAAAGGTATATGTTTTGGATAAAGATTTAAATAAAGATAAGTTTGCAGATCGTAGCAAACGCGGGATTTTTATAGGTTATCCTAGGAATCAAAAAGGTTACAGAGTATGGTTACCAAAAGATCGGAAAGTAATTGTTGCTGGGGATGTTAGATTTTTAGATGTCGACAAATCTGGGAACGACGAGCCCGGTGATACATTTCAAGTGGAGTCATCTACTTTGAATCCGACGAGATTTGTTGAAATAGAGATAAATCCACAGCCTCTATTACCACAAGTTGAACATAACGGAGAAATACCAGTAGAACCAGTTCAACCTCCATCTTCAGATGAAGAAATTCCATCACAGTCTCTCATCGAAGCAGCTCCAAATGAGGAATTAAAAAGAGCCCCAGGTAGGCCAAGAATCCAAAGAGGTCAAGTAGGTAGACCGAAGAAGATATATAAGATGGTTTCTGTGCTCAGAGAGCAAGAGTTGGAAGAGGAAGTTGCTCCTGTGCAAACAGAGCAAGAGCAAGAAGTGGAAGAGGATAGGTTAGAAATAGGTGAAAATAGAGAAAACAATGATAACACACAGTCACATGAACAATTTCTCGATTGTGAAGACTTTGTTGGTACTGCAGGAGAAGTGACATTGAGAGAAGCACTGACCAGTAATGAGAAAAATTATGGGAAGATGCGATCATGTCAGAGATCCGAAGTCTCGTAAAAAATAATACGTGTAAGATTGTTAAAAAACCATCTAATAGAGATATAGTGGGATGTCGCTACGTACTCACCACGAAACTTAACATAGACAAGACTGAAAAGAAGAAAGCCAGACTAGTAGCAAGAGGTTTTAGTCAGCACTACGGTATTGACTATCGTGAAACTTTTGCTCCTGTCATGAGGCTTAGTACAGTCAGGTTACTTGCCGCATTGTCTATGGAGCTAGATATGGAAATACATCAGGTAGATATCAATACGGCTTACCTAAATGGATATCTAGAAGAGGAGGTGTATATGAAAATTCCAGAGCTCCTAGAAGACAGTTTAAATAAACTATTGAAAACTGAAGAGGATAGTTTGGTCAGGGAACGAGCTAGACAAATGCTTACTGACATAGCAGCGGGTGGTAACGTTTGTAAGTTATCAAAATCTCTATATGGTTTGAAACAATCGGGCAGGCAATGGAACATAAGATTGGACGAAACACTGAAGAAAATGCAGTTGAATCAATCTTTGAACGAGCCTTGTTTATACTTCAAGAATTTCGAGGACAGAAACAAACTCTTTGTTTGTGTGTACACCGATGATATTTTAATCGCAAGTCAAAAAAAGTTTTTATTGAAAGCTTTAAATCTGAATTGGCCAAGGAGTTCGAATTAAAGGACTATGGAGTTGCAAAGTTTATTTTAGGCATAGATATTGTCAGGAGTGACAAGAGTTTGAAGTTGTCACAGACTTCATACATTGATAAAATTGTTGATAAATTTGGACAAAAACATTGCAAAGAAATACATATTACGCCAATGGAGGTGGGTTTAAAGTTACAACCCATGCAGGAAAATATCGATAAAAGCTTTCCGTATAGGGAATTAATAGGCTGTCTTATTTATTTATCCGTAGGTACTAGGCCGGATATAGCCAATGCTGTAGCAAAGATGGGTCAGTATGTGGATAATGCTGATAAAGGATGTTGGAAAGCAGCTATACGGATTTTAAGATATCTTAAAAGAACCAGGGAATATGGTCTTATCTATAAAAAGACAGGTAAGTCTTTAATAGGGTATTCAGATAGCGATTTTGGAAACTGTCATATAGATCGAAAAAGCTTTTCGGGAAATGTTTTTATATTGGCAGGTGCTGCGATTTCTTGGAAATCACAAAAACAAAAGTGCGTTGCTACCTCAACGTGCGAAGCTGAGTATGTTAGCTTAGCTTTAAGCATGAAAGAAGCTATTTACCTTAACAGCTTATTAAGTGAGATAGAGTTACATAACTTTAGTAGGGTGACGTTGCATGCGGACAATCAGGGAGCTATTACACTTGCAAAAGATCCTGTTTTTCATGCCCGCAGTAAGCACATTGTCGTGTATAAAAAATAAAAAAAAATAAAAAGTGTATTGTTGGTGCGTGTGCGCAGGGGTCTCCAACTATTTGAAGCGAAGACGGGCAATATCCCTGCGCAGTGCGATTATACACGAACAATTACTTTAGAGAGAGCCGGATGTAGTGCTCAGGATAGAGCCTCGTACTTTTGAAGTACAAGGACCTCTTGTCTAGTAAGCCTTAGGTCCTGGGAGTCATGGGCAGGGTGATATCATTAATACAATATGGTTGGGATAGAATATAGCATTTTATTCCATAAACACACTAGCCGCTGAGGGCGGGCACATGTTATACTAATACCAAAATCTGATAAGTCTTTGCCGCAATTAAAAGTTAAAATTAACATAAACCAAATATAAGGTACCTGGCCAGGTCCGTACACAAACGTCTGTGCGCACTTATAACGTTGTTCCGTTCACCATTATGATCCGTTGGGTTCGAGCACTGGTGCTGGTCGCGTCATCAAAGCGGCGCGGCGCTCCTGCGACGCTCCGTTGTATGCGAGGTAATAGACGCTGGCTGGACCTTCCGAGGTTTGCGCTGAGCCACTACAGGGACATCGGATCGGAGGCGGCGATGCGGCCTTTGGAAATAAGGTTAGGATCCGTGTGTTGCGCCTTGGGGTCGCCGACGACGGGGCCTGCGCCGTGGCATGCGGTCCACGGTCCGGGGAAACCGCACCCTCTGGCGATGGGGGGACACTCCAGGAAGCGTCAATTCATATGGCCGGGCGGGCACGTGGATTTCAACAGCTCATGTTCCCGACAACTTCGTGGCGGCGAATATCCCCTGTGTCCTTGCGCGTATCGCGGATTTTAAAGCTAAAGGTTAAACTATAGTCCCATGACGGGAAGCCGAGGGCGGCGAAAGTGAAAAAAACCCCAAAAAATTAATAATTGCTCAAGCCATGTTACATGTCGTGGCGGCCTTCCAGGGAGAGAGCGAATCGACTCGACTCGATTTGACATTCCATTTTGTCGCGCTCCGTTTCGCTTAATTCGAACGCACATCAAACCAACTTTTAAATATTCTTTAAAAGAACTAATGTTTAAATAAGGTATTTATTCGTTGAATATTATAATAATCTAAGTCGACGATATTAAAGGAGAATAATTAAAATTCTACAACAATCCTACCATGATTTCTTATTTTTTTATGATAAGAAAGGTTTGTTAGGACCCAAGACGGAACGTGTGTCACTAGCTGTCAATGTCAGACGTCCAACTCTGTAGATCTCAGTTGACAGTCTAATCTAATCGTGGAATGTTTTGTTATGAATGTTTAGTTTTCAATATAATTCCGTAAGTACACAAAATCGCGTCGAGTTATTGCTACCAATAGTTTCGGCGTGACTCAAAGAACGTTTTGATGTGCGGGTCTCCCTGTTTTCTTAATAAGTATTGTAAAAACAACATATGAAGTTTGTGTACCGGTGTGTCACTTTCCCATTCAATTTGTCTGGAAACTAATGGATTTGAATGCCTGCTGTTGTGGTGAGTCGAGAGCCTATCATGCAGGTAATACGCCACAGGAATAGTATCCCAATATATCAACTATTTCACCTAAAATATGACATGCACAGTTGACCAGTTAGAAGTTCAAAATAATTCTGTAGTTATCACTACAACATTGACATAAAGCATCATTTCTTAAGGGATACATTGAGAAATAACAAAAATATTGTATTGAGATTTATTTCTACTGATTTGATGCTGGCAGATATCTTAACGAAACCGCTGCCAAAGCAGAAATATTATTTATGTGTTAGCGGTTTAGGTATAGGTTAGGATATTGTTAGTGCTTATTTTTTTTTGGTCATGTTTTTTGGTTATTATTTTACTTTATCTTACTGTTAGTTTTATATTAGGTATTAATTAGAGCTTCTACGGTACAATTTAAGGAGGTGTGTTGAATAGGAACTATTTTAATGGTAAATTGTACCTCATTAGAACGTATGTTCTATGTTGTTTTTAAAATGTTTGACACCTTCGCTTTTGTGTTGTCTAACAATAAATGCACATCCCACAGGATCAAGATATTTTATTTAATTCCATTGCTATATACTCTGCTACAGAATATTTTTGAATTGAACAACTCTAGCGCGACCGTATTTGCTTAGAACTTTAGTGTCAGTGTCACCAAGTATTTAACGTGATAGGACATGCACTGCGGGCTCGGGAGTTCCCGAAAAAAAAATTTGAATTTCATAACGGTGTGATGGGACAAATTTATTTTCATCTCCGTGTATAGCTCTTACTTGTCTTGAAATAAGCCATGACATATGATTATATGTTTACGTGTTTGATACTGTAATTGCGTTTCTTTGTGTAATATTCATTAGATCCTAAATGAAAAGGATTTTGAGTAAAACGGATTTTAGTCAACTTTTTTTAATTTTCGTGCTCTCATTTCGGTTGATTCGGTGGACAAAATTGTCAACCGAAATGACAAAAATCTCACCGAAATGATAAAATTTTTCATTTCGGTTGGTAGTTTGAATTTCGGTGTATAATTGTTTAATTCCGGTGGATTGTTTTATCATTTCAGACGATAACTATTTAATTTCAGTGGGTTTCAAGAAAATATATTCACTATTTCTGATGTAAGCGTAAGCAGGGTAGCTGCTTACGCTTACTCATCCTCCACTTTTTCCAGTCTGCTATCTACCAACTCGTCTGTCTGTCCTCTTCTTTATACCAACTCGCATGCCAAACGTAGATCTCTTATGGATACATCCAGAAAGACCAGGCCCCAGTCTCCGACAGCCCCGCTATTTCTGTCTCCGGTAGCAGTAACGGCAGGGGGTTCCCTATCATCGATAAATCCCCGGATATGGGCCGACTACCACTCCAGACGACAACTAGCCCTTGGACAAGAAAATCGAGGAAGTGGAAGAGGAAATGAGTATGTTACGATGGGACATAGTGGGACTGTCTGAAGTCCATAGAGAAAGAAAGGGCACAACAATCCTAAAGTTTGGTAACCTATTCTTTCACCTTTAAGGGTATTAAAAAAGTCTCAGCATGGTGTCGGAATCCTCGTCCACTTCACTCACCGGCAGGGTACCGGCACCTAAAAAAGGTGACAATACCCTGTTGAAGAACTATAAACCCATCACGCTCCTGAGTCACATCTGTAAGCTGTTTTCGAGGGTAAACACGAATTGGTACATAGAGGAGCTGATATGTTTGTACAGTTGTAATAGTTTCGGAGAATTAACATCTCTCGTCTCACTTCTCTCTGCAGTGGAATAGCCCTTGTGCTCTGCTCCTGTACTCGGACTGACATAGTGGCGTACTTGTCAGTGAGACGGGAGATGTTAATTCTCCGAAACTATTCTTGGCTTGTAGATACCTTCAATTGTAACCACTTAAGCTTCTAGAATTGTAAGTAGCACATCACCCACCCTCGATTTGCCGACGATATTGTTTTCATGGCGGAATCGCTGGAGAACTTTAGTACCATTCTCAATGACCTCAACGAAGATAGACCTTAAAATGAACATGGACAAAACCAAAATAATATTTAATATCCATGTTGCACCGTTACTGGTTTCTGTTGGGAGCTCTACCTCGAAGTTGTAGACCAATATGTCTACTTGGGATGTGAAGCTGAAACTGCCAACCTGGATCCAGGTTGGCAGTTCCAGCTTCAAGACCGAGGTCTTTGGTCGAATCCGACTCGGCTGGGTAGCGTTTAGGAAGCTCCGCAATGTCTTCTCGTCCAAAATACCTCAATTCCTTAAAACTAAGGTCTTCGAAGAGTGAGTGTTACCAGTGATGACATATGGGTCCAATGGATGCAGGCCGCTTTTAACCTGTCATTCTGGAAATCCTTGAGGGTGGCCTATTTCACGCATTTCTGAGGTTGCTCCAAAAAGAAAGATACCTGGCAATTGGACACCAGGTCGACCACAGAGGTAATGGATGGACGACATCACGACCTGAATAGGACTTAGGTTTTGGGGACTAAAACAGTCCGCCCAAGACCGAGAAAGATACCGTATGCTGATCTCCAAAATTAATTTTGAAGATGGCACCCCCTGATAATGAGGCCTATATCCAGCAGAAGACTGCCTGCGGCTGTGATGATGATGATGACACTCGATCTGTCTGTATCTTCTTCTCTTCTTTATAATTTTAATAGTCACCGAAATTAAATACCTAGCCATGGAAATGAAAACATATTTTTTTCATTTCGGTGGCTATTTATATCATTTCGGTGAATGGTTGTTTCATTTCAGTGCCTCCTAATTTTTAATCACAAATATCTCTTCAGTTTATTATCATATTTTGATGGAAGTACTATATAATTATTTGCAATTTAAAGAAGAACAATAAGCCATTCTTTAATTTTAAAAAATCTTATTAATAAAAAAACCTCACCGGAATGAGAAAAAATGCCACTTGTTGAAATTCACCCTCAAAAAATTCGTAAAGCTTTGCTCAGAAATCCGTAGATTGCCTGTACATAAAACCGTAGATTTATGTAGAGGCATTCTATGGACTTAACCACGGAAATATAAATAAGAGTGGAAGTGTTAAGTAGGCGTGGCGCGGTCGCCACAAGTAAGCAATGCATTGCTAACAAACACGGCTCGTCATTCTAGTTGTGTTCTGACTTCGCGCTGAGTAGTTTGTTCGTGACATTGAATTCTCGTCGAAATTCCCTCGTCAAAATGCCATTTTGTTCTATTTTAGAGTGCAAAAATAACAGTAGCAAAATTAATCTTCAAAATGGAGGTGTTTCGTACCACAGGTGAGTAATATTTCGTTTGTTTTCTTTAAAATAAAAGTTCAATAATGATAATAAAAACTTTAAAATATTATTTGTTAAAAGTTACCTTAATGTTATTTCTATAAGGTCGATTTTGTCATTAACGCGTGCTCCTCTGTTCTTCCCGAAACGTCTATGCTACTCGATTAGTGATGTACCTAGTAAGGTAATGTTTTGGATTTTATCGATATATTTTGTTTACATTGTATGAAATATTAATTTTAAGGTTTCCCAAAGATCCTGATTTTAAAGAAAAATGGATAGATGCAACTGGCAGAGTTGTTTGGATGCCAACTAATTTAGTACTATATTAATTAACTTTTAAACGAAGATATCAATAAATAAACATGATACGAGCTCACAAACAAGATATTTTAATATAAAATATTAAATATAACGGTTGCTACACAAAGTTTTGATAACAATAACTAGCGCCCCTGGCGGTGCTTTATAACATATTTATTTTATCTTAATGACATGGTAAACACGTATATTTGCCTATTATAGAATTTATTATATTCAACACGCCCTCTTAAATTTTATAATAAGCACTCTCTTGCAAATTAAACTTGAAAAGTAATCAAACATAATATAAACATTACAATAGTGCACTCCCTTGCAATTTAAAAATAAACAAAACTAACATAAATAGCTATCAAGTTCTTTTCTAAAATTTGAAATAAATTTACCTCGAGATAAACAACAACAATTGTTTCAACCATAAAATCTCTTTGGCAGCTTCAAAACATAAGTGCTCCCACTGTTTACTTATATAGAAAACTAATTACATTTACGTATATTGTTATTTTCGCATATTGTTATTTTTTTTTTTTTATCTGTAGGAGAATTACAAGGTATTGCATGATCCAAGAAGATCCACATTAAACTTTCTAATCATCTCATCTACATATTGACTTTGACTCAGAACAATAGAATTTTCCGTTTTAGTTAGGTATTTCCACAACAACAAAACAAGTTTTTGGAAATTACTTTTAAGGTTTTCTAAAATGTGCACATCTTTACATACATACATCACACATCACATACATCACACACATATGTGTGTGCACATCTTTGTTTTTTGAAAACAATAATGCACTAAAATAACTTTAAAACTATTAAAACTACCTACCTACCTACAAATATGCAATTATCGGACTCGCACATTTTAAAACCATATAAAACTAAGAATTAAGAAAATTTTCTATTCCAACACCTTGACGACTGCTTTAGACCATATAATAATTTAATTAACTTGCATATTTTTCCCGATCTGCAAATTATAACAAAAAAAACCTAACAGAATCATCACCTTGTAGTTGGTAAAAATGTTTCACGATAGCCTATATCTTTCAATTGTGTAAATCCTCCCGCACACAAACGAGACTTATGCCTATTTAAATGTCCTCGAGAATTTTTCTTAATGGTAAATATCAATTTCGAATCCACAGTTCTTACATCACCTCTTTCTACAAATTTCCAAGCCCCTTTTTTTCCATGAGATTTCAATTCTTCATCTATTGCCTCTTTCCATTTATTTTTATCCCTAGGCATTATAGCTTCTTGATAAGTATTAGGAATATCACATTCTACTAAATAAGCTTCTTCCACTCTATTCCTTCGAGGCCTTAATCTCATTGTATGTCTTTCTTGTAATATATCTTCTTTAGAAGACTCACAAGTTTTATCATTTGAATCAAAATATCTTTTATAACTATTATCTTCATCTCTTTCAGAATGAACTTGTTCAGATAAATCATATGATATACCTGGTGTAATCTGTCTAGTATCTTCATCTCTTTCAGAATGAACTTCTCCAGATAAGTCATGTGATGTTCCTGGTGTGATCTGTGTTTCACTTTTATGATCATCTTCATTTAAAGAAATTTCAATAATGTTTTTTCGAGTAGTTGGTTCATTATTCTCATTAAAACAAACATTTTTACTAATCATAATTTTTTCAGTTTCAACATTATACATTTTATAGTTCTCATGCTCATATCCTACAAGCATCAATTTCTCACTCTTCCTGTTAAGTTTCTCCCTCTTTTCATCAGATATATGAACGTAACCTTCTGAACCAAATATTCTAATATGCTGAAGAGATGGTTTTTCTCCATTCCATAACTCATATGGAGTAATATTATTTGTCTGACTTGATGAAGTACGATTCAATATATAAACAGAACAATTCACAGCTTCTCCCCATAATTTTAACGGTATATCTCGGGAATATAACATAGATCTAGTGCTTTCCATAATAGTAAGCATCTCACGTTCTGCTCTCCCATTTTGCTCTGGTGTATATGGGGCAGTTTGTTCATGAATAATTCCTTCGTTCTGTAAATAAGATGAAAAATCATCGTTAATGTACTCACCCCCATTATCTGTACGTAATTTGTGCACACTGTGGCCAACTTTATTTTTTATCAGTGCATTATACTTTTTGAAACAATCAAGGACATCACTCTTGTTCTTAATTAGGAAAACATGCCTATAACTAGTAGCTCCATCTTTGAATAAGACAAAATATTTTGCACCTGATACTGTAGGCTGTTCTATTGGGCCACATATATCACTGTACGTTATGTCACCTGGTTGACATTCTCCTCTTTGTGACGTACAAAAAGGTAAACGACTTTGCTTTCCATATTGACAGGCTTCACAAATAAAATCACTGTCTTTTGTAATCTGTCCAGGTATGGATCCAATTTTACACATATTTTGCACTTCCTTTATATTTAAATGGCCTAATCGTTCATGCCAGATTTTTAGGCTTGGTTTTACTAGATTACAGTTCACTTGAACAAAACTCTTAATGTCCATTTCATACAAATTGTTGTGTGTAAGTCTTGCCATTAAAACAATAGATCTATCTTTCATAATCATTGCAACATTTTCTTTTCTTTATTATAGTATAACCTTTTCTCGTAACTATGCCTTATGAAAATAAATTCCGCCTTAAATCAGGTATATACAATACATATTTTAATATACTGCGTTCCAATATTCCATTCACATTTTTTTCAATCAATATGTCACCACATCCATGTACAACAAGTTCCTTATTATTTCCAAGCCTCACTATTCTGTTTGTTTGATCGCATTTCTCAAAATTATAAAATATATCACGTCTGAATGACATATGAGCCGATGCCCCACTATCTAATATCCAAACATCATCATTCAATTCAGATTGCAAACATTGATAAGCACTAAATGCCAAATGCTCTTGGGACTTCTTTTGATATTTCTTGGGAGCACGACAATTTCTCGCATAATGCCCTCTTCTGTTACAATTAAAACATGCATATCTATTATCTCGTGTATATGCATTTCTCATATCAGAAGTTGAGGAAGGATTTCTTGTCAATTGACTAGAGGCTGGTTTCGCTGTCATCAAAGCTATCTCTGACTCTTCTTCATAATTAAGGCATAATTCCTCGTCAAGTAATCGAGCTGTCAAATTATGTATTGTTTGTAATTTCGAATCCAATGACATCCACGCCTGACGCATTGATCTATATTTTGGTGGCAAAGTACTCAATATCTTTGTCATAACTGCCGTATCGCTGAGTTCTTCTCCACTTTCCCTCAGTTGCTTTGCCAAGCTCTCTACTTTTGCAATATGTTGTGCAATACTATCGGTAGATTGCATTCTATATTGATAGAAACGTTCATGAATCATCATTTTATTTAACTCTGACTTCTGTTCATATATGCTTTCTAGTTTTTTAATGACTTCACTAGCGGTGTCACAATTTTCAACAAGCGATATTTGATTTAAGTCCATAGAAGAAGTAATAATAAACATGGCCATACCATCATCCTTTGACCATTTACTGACATCGCCTTCGCCGGGTTTTTGCGTATTCAAATCTAATCCTCTCGCTTTCAGGGCACATTTCACTTGAAACTTCCATTGCCGGAAATTTCTGCCCTCGAATTTTTCTATTTTCATAGAATTACTGACCTCCATATTGAAATCGTATCAAGCTCGTATCGTAATCGTATCGTATTTTTCAAACAATTCTTACTGGTGCGCAAAGCGAATATCTGGGCCCATAACCAATTAACTTTTAAACGGAGATATCAATAAATAAACATGATACGAGCATTAATAAACAAGATATTTTAATATAAAATATTAAATATAACGGTTGCTACACAAAGTCCTGATAACAACAACTAGCGCCCCTGGCGGTGCTTTATAACATATTTATTTTATCTTAATGACATGGTAAACACGTATATTTGCCTATTATAGAATTTATTATATTCAACAATATGTTCCGAGCATTTCGAGGAAAATAATTTCTTGATTTCGACACACTTTTTTTTATAACAAAATATTACGTTAATTTTTGATTAAAATAATAACACTATAAATCCGCGAAACAATATAGAAGAAAGAAAATCTATTTTATTATTCTGAGTTTGTATGAAAATTTGATCTATCGATATCGATATTGTGTTGCAATAATCAATCCGCTACTGCATTAATCGAGTAGCACTAGGAATACTTTCATTTGACGCTAATTTAAACCCTATTATCTTTAATTTATGGGTCATAGTTGCTCAAAAGTTATGAAACGCCATCTATTGTCGAGTGGCGGAATTTTTTCTTCAGTCGACGTTGGACTTTAAAACGTCTTATGTACGTTCTTGTACAGTACAAATTAAGCCATATGTCGAAGACTTAAGGTACTTGTTTGTCCGATATAGTCGCATTGACTTAATACACTTTGATAAAATAAAAATGACCAATAAAGCTCATTGTTCATTTGTAGTGTAGTGTATGATTTATAACTTAAATGTGTGAGTTTGGCGACCACGGTTCCCTTACCGTAATGTGGGGCTTTTTGCAATCATGGGGATAATTGGAATTTTATGAAAAAAAGATTTGGTTACGAATATTTTTTTATCTGGCTATAGTAGGAAACGTATTTTATAACTAGGCAATACAACAATTTCTTATGTCAATGTCAAATAAGTTTTTTATACGTTGCCGGCGCCGAACATTGGGCAGTGACTTATTTTATAAACTACTGAAATTCGTAGTATTTCGAGGCCTGGAAACTTTCGTCGGGTACACCACATATTGAAAGGTATGTACAAAGTAATCTAAACTGCGTAAAAGTGTATTTCATCCGCTTTCCAGGGCTTCAGTTAGAATGTTCCTATCTCTCACTGTTGGTCTGCTTTTTGGTGGTTTTTGAAATGGGGCTTTTTGGTTTTTGTTTGGGGCTAATTGAAACATAGTTTTAAATAGCCCCCTTTGAAGCTTGTAAAATATTGCTTTGTCTTTTGTTCGTCGTTTCAAATAGCCCTAAAAGCAGATTTTGACTCAATTAAGGGTAAGTTATTTACCAAATAACAATACGAAAAGTGTATTTATCCATACTAATATTATAAATGCGAAAGTTTGGATGTGAGTTTGTGAGTTTGTGAATTTGTGAGTTTGTGAGTTTGTGAGGATGTTTGTTACTCAATCACGCAAAATCTACTGGACGGATTTCGATGAAATTTGGTACAGAGGTAGATAATGACCTGGAATAGCACATAGGGTACCTTTTATCCCGGGAAAAAGCAATGTTCCCGTGGGAAATTCACGCGGGCGAAGCCGCGGGCGAAAGCTAGTTATTTATAAGGTTGTGATTTATTGCTAAAATTTCATCATCCCAATTAAATCTCTAGCGGTAAATCTGTAGAACCCAGGGTTCACTACCTATCTTAGTTATATACATATAGTATACAGAGCGACTGTCGTGTGACATTTATTTTTTCGATAAAATCGGTTTTGAACTACATTTAGTTTTCACATTATAATTACTTTTCATTTTCGAATAAAATTATTAAAAATTAAATCAGATGTATTTTTAAGTAAATATTTATTATAGAACCCTTTAAAACCTTAAAAGGGGCAATTTTGTTCGTCAGTACGAAGGATCAACGGAACCAATTAAAAAATAAGGTCTCCGCATATATTTGCCCCTTTGGCGGAACATTGTTGTATGGAAATCTCAATTTTATTTTCGATTTCCCAGCATTGGTTCCATACAAAAAGTTCGTAACTGACTGAATCACCCCTTTTACGGTCGGACAGGGCTTTTTCTATAGCCCGAATATGTAAAAATACTCCTCAGTGACATAGGCCATGGCTATATTATTTGTAAATGTAGCCATTGATAGTCTATGTCACCCAGGTCATTACGTAGTAGGAATCTAATAAAATCTAATTTATTAAAATCAGTTCAGTAGTTTAGGCACTACGATGAACATAATCTTACAAATATAATTAAGTACTATAAAAACCAAAAGGTAATAATTTTCGCAGTCTATGTATGTAACATAGACTGCAAAAATCATTACCTTTTGGTTTTGCCAGTCGGTTAAAAATACAAAGCACTTCGCCTTAAATATTCCAAATATTGCTTGATACCTTACGAATAATACATTTGATATTCTACATGAAATTCCAAATAGCCCCAAATTAGTGATGGTATATATTATCGAATAAATAATAAATGGTGGATTATTTCCTTTTTAGTGTTGCAAGTAGTGAAAAAAAAGAAAATGAAAAAAAAAATAAAAAAAAATAAAATAAAAAAAAATAAATAAAAAGAAAAAATAAATAGTCACCTAAAATAAATAAATTATTTCTTTATTGAAATATGGTATTGAAAAAGTGTTTTTCCATTTAATTATTTAAGGACTTTTTTCTGCATGTCCTGATACCAAAATTTCCCATATACGTGTTGACTTGAACGAAACATAACCTCACACCATACTCACACTCAATTTGGCCGACCTACAAAATTAAATTTGCTGCATGCCATGGAAAAAATATAAACTTCGTTCAGCTTTGAACTTCCTACGAATTTGTTATTGCAGCATCCATCAAGAAAATTTAATAGACAATTTTTACTAACTAGTGGAAAGGACAGAGAGAAAAAAATCAATGATGGAAATTGTCAGAACAGAAATGTCCAATATGCTGAAATACCTATGGACCAAATTTGTATCGACCATTGTTTGAAACTTGACCCCAAGAGCGCTGCTGAAAGTTTCATTATTCATCCATTTCTACCATAAAGCAACTCGGTTCGTGACGCGCGCGGAAGTCCTTGTTGCTTGAAGACTTCCACTTGTATTTGCTTTAAAGTGAACATTTTTAATAATAATTTTATATCAGTGAAGTGATCTATGAACTTGTTGAACCTTTTACAATGTAATTTTTTTTTATGTATTCGCATATTAAAAAATATGTCAGTTAATGCAAATTATGAGCTATGTCCTCTCTGTCCAGGTTCTTCTCGCCGATTTGTTGTTCCAAGGGGTTTGGCTATACATATGACTCGGATACATAGACATGGCGACCTTGATTCTGATTCGGTTCCGCTATCTCAGTCTCCCAGGACAGGTATCAATTATAACCAACTCGATTCCCTGCATTCTTTAAAAAGAAGTGTGCCCGTGTTGAAACATGTGCCTAAAGGGGCAAGGCATTTGGCTGCTGGTAAGTTGACATTATTAATTGAGGATTGTTTGAAGGACAATAGTGTCGAAACCTGGTACGCTCTTTTTTCTTTCGCTTATACTTCTCTGCGAGTGCCAAATCGGGAGGGTCGGTCATCATTGACTTCCAAAGTGAAAGAAAATATCAGTAATCCAGATTCAGTCGCTGTTACTAATCATGATCAGAAGACTAGTTATTCCTTGAATAAATTGATAGAGTCAAAAGTCCACGAAGGTGATCTCAGGGGTGCTGTTCGTCTCCTCTCGTCTGATTGCTCCTTTGCACCTCAAAATAATGACACACGGAATGCCCTGCTTCTGAGACATCCATCTCCATCTCGGTCTTTAAGCTTACCTGCGGAGCCAAATCGTTCAAGTCATTACTTTACAGTCAAATCTACAGATGTTGCTTCTGCTATTGGCTCTTTCCAAACTGGATCTGCTTCCGGTCTTGATGGATTGCGTCCAGATCATTTAAAAGAACTAACCTCCTTTTCAGCTGGGAATAACGGTGGCCGCTTTTTAGAGGCCCTTACCAATTTATGCAATTTCCTTATAAAGGGTCTATTAAACCCCCAAGTGTGTCCATATTTTTATGGGGCTTCGCTTTTCGCTTTACGTAAGAAAGACGGTGGTATAAGACCCATTGCGATCGGTAGTTCTTTACGACGTTTAGTTTCAAAGCTTGGTTGCAATGCAGTGAGAGATAAGGCAACTCTTTTTCTACAGCCACACCAGCTGGGGTTTGGAACGCCTAGGGGTTGTGAGGCGGCCATACATGCTACACGTTACTTTGCTAAAACTAATGAAAACTCAAACAATGTAATAGTAAAATTGGATATAGCAAATGCATTTAATAGCGTAAAGAGGGACGTCATTCTTAATGAAGTTTTAGAAAATATTCCAGAACTTTTCCCTTTCTTGTACCAGTGCTACGCCTTTCAAAGTAACCTTTATTATGATGGTAATCCAATTAAATCTAAGGTTGGCGCTCAGCAGGGGGATCCCCTGGGTCCTCTTATATTCAGCATCGCCTTACATAAAGCAGTCACCTGTTTAAAATCTCCTTTGAACGTGTGGTATCTGGATGACGGTACCTTGGGTGGTCCTCCTGATATTGTAGCGGCTGATCTTCTTCTTTTGTTTAAAAAGTTCGAACCCTTGGGATTAAAATTGAACGAAAACAAATGCGAATTATTCTTGTGTGGTGAAGATGCTCGTTCATCAGTTTCTCGTTTTGAAAGTCTTATCGCCGGGGTTAGGGTAATGGATAGCACTAATTTGTCTCTACTGGGTTCTCCAATTTTCGACATAGCTATTCCATCGTATATTAGAGATAAGTTGTCATCTTTTTCAGCCATGCAAGAACGCCTAAAATATCTTTCCTCGCATGTGGCTTTAGTGTTACTCCGCATTGTTTTGTGATTCCCCGCATGACATATTTTATAAGAACAAGTCCGGTGTGGCTTTTTCCTCAGGAAATGAAACAATTTGATGATGCAGTGAAGTCGTCATTGGAATCCTTGTTAAATGTCCATTTCGCTGAAAACCAATGGGTTCAGGCTTCTTTACCTATACGTCATGGTGGACTCGGCATTCGTCGTCTGTCGGAGGTATCTCTACCGGCTTTCTTGGCATCCTCTCATGGTGTAATCAATCTTGTCACTAAATTACTCTCGATTAACGGTGACGGGCTGATCTTGCCCCATGTGAGTGAGGCTTTATCAAGCTGGTTATCTCTGTGTCCGAATTCGCCTGTCCCGGATAAGCCATACTTGCAGAGAGCGTGGGATGAAGAAATTTCTCAAATTGTTCGTTTGGAATTGGTGAATCAAGCAAGTGGTGCAGATTTGGCACGTTTAAAAGCTGTAGGTGAAATTGAATCGGGTGCGTGGTTACACGCCATTCCCTCACCTTATTTGGGCACACTTCTTGACAATGATTCTCTGAGGATAGCTGTGGCTCTACGTCTAGGATGTTCGGTATGCGAGCCACACAGATGCATCTGTGGCAAAATGGTCGAAGAGAATGGGCGTCATGCTCTTGGATGTTCTCGTTGTGCGGGCCGTTTATCTCGCCACCACACTATCAACGACATCATACGAAGGGCGTTGATTTCAGCCAACATTCCTTGCCATCTTGAACCTTCTGGACTTTCTAGAACAGATGGTAAGCGTCCGGACGGATTGACGTTAATACCCTGGCAGAGAGGACGCAGTTTGTTATGGGATGCAACCTGTGTAAGTACTTATGCGGCGTCCTATATTAATTCCACTATGCGCGAAGCTGGGGCTGCTGCTCGTGCGGCTGCCGGACAAAAGTGTAACAAATATTCAATTCTGTCACGGAATTATGAATTTATTCCGGTAGCCGTTGAGACAGCTGGCCCTTGGTGTGCGGAAGCAAAATCTTTTGTGAAGGATTTAGGACGCCGTTTAAGGGACCGAGGGCATGACATTCGCTCTGGATGGTACCTGATTCAAAGGATATCCCTTGCTATTCAGAGAGGAAACTCTGCCAGCGTGATGGGTACCTTTGAACCAGGTACTGTCCAGGGTGGTATTTTTGATTAAATTAATTTTAATGTATTTAATAATTTTATAGGTAGTATTATTTAGTTTAGTATATTAATATTTTTAATTTAGTTTAGTTTTAGTAGTTACTTATATACCATATGTTTTTTTTTATTTCAGTTCCAAAATAAACTAAGTAGTGAAATTGAGATAGTCTCAAGACAGTATCTTTCCTTTTAACCGTTCCAAATAACGCTTATTGTTTTTTTTTAACATGAAGTTGAAAAAAATGAGAAACCACAAAGCAATGAAGTCAGATACCAAATAACCCCATTACAGCGATATTTGGAAAGGCACATTTAAAACATTATATCTTTTAAATTATTTATAGGAAATAAAAAGTTATTATTGTGATTCCGAGAAAAATAAAAAAACTACCCTAAAAAATATAGTTTATATCTGCAAAGTAACTAGTGTTTTTGTAAACACCAGTTTTATGAAAAAACTGGTCCAATTAGCCCCACTTTACGGTACTAATTTTATCAAGTAACACTTCCACTCTTATTTATATTTCCGTGGACTTAACGGATTTCCAAGAAAAGCATCACGGATTTGAAAAAAATATCCTGCAACACTCACACACTGCTCCCGAAAATCGGCCCTGCCCTGCCAGCCTGACGTTGACTTGCAGGACAGTGAATGGGCCACATTGTGACAAACTGTCACTGTCATACCTTTTGACACTTTGTGCAGTGCCGATCTTTCTTTGTCGCTCGTATAAACAGAGAGCACGTGTATTTCTCAATTTCTGTTTTATGAAATGTGAAAATTGAGGTGAAAATATAGCAAAAATGCTCCTAAATCCATTACGAGAATTTAGTAGACAATCTGTTTCTGTCTCAAAACTCGATGATGCCTCTATATCCTGGCATAACACAGCTTTTACAGTGCGGACTTCAAAAGAAATTCATGTTTTCGAATTTTCATATGATACGAATTGTATGGACAAAAAGATGGATTTTAATGCGTCTATCATACCAACACCAAAGTCAAGTCCAGCTACCTACTTAGTTTCAAACAATTTTATCAGGTACGGTGTGAGTAACTTTGAACTTACACAACTTATAATTGACCCATCATTATGGCCTCACAGCGCTCAAATCGTTCAAGAAATGTCTTGTGCAATTGACTGTAAATGGTCGCCTGATTTCTATTTCAAGCGTGAACCGATACTAGCTGTCCTTAATAATATTGGAAATGTTACTGTGTTTGGAAAGAAAAATGGTAACTGGTCAAAATTGCTTGATTTGTCTGCATGTGTCAACAAAGAATTGGATGTGGTACTACCTACATGTGTGGAGGACTTGAAGATCAAAGCTTATATAGTGGAGTCTAGTGCTTTGTGCTTCATACCAACCAATAATAATGAGGCTTGTTCTATAATCTTAGGGCAAAAGAATGGAAGTCTGCTATTATGGTCCCTCAAGGTAGAAAATGATGAAAAATTAAAAGCTTATTTTCAAGGCAGTATAGAAAATGATTCTAATGAAATAAAATCAATTTTATGGATTGATAAGTATGATAAAAAAGGTGTGTTCATTGTATCAAATATACTTGGACAACTTATTTTGTATGAATGTGATTTAAACAACAATATTAAAATGATAAATATGCATCTAATTTGGCCTCACAGGGATAATATGGTTACTCAGTATTTGTATTACACTCAAATTAATAATAAAATTGTATTATTCTATGACAAACATAGACATTTTGTAGTTCAAATGTTAGATGAAAATTACAAAGTGATATCACAGTATGTAGAAAATGTTAATGACCATAAAATATCCTCCATTGCTGTAAATTCAAATGAGATCTTGTTAGCGACTATCAATTTTCAAATGTTCAAAATAAGTATTGATGTTATAAATTATAACCTGGATGTAAGACTTAATTTAATTGACATAAAAGACTTTTATAACAACTATGAGTTATTAGATATTGGTTTTTCTGAAA
The DNA here is from genome assembly GCA_018467065.1 of Ephestia elutella. Taxonomy (NCBI): domain Eukaryota; kingdom Metazoa; phylum Arthropoda; class Insecta; order Lepidoptera; family Pyralidae; genus Ephestia; species Ephestia elutella. The sequence goes on along the minus strand of CM031579.1, from coordinate 8,535,907 downwards.
ACAATAGAATGATCGCTGCACTTGTAATGGACATATCAGTAAATGTTAGAAAAAAAATGCCTCAAATTGATATTCTATTCCTTACAACTGACTCAAATAATGATTGTAATTGGTCATTTTTACTCCATAATGAAGTAAAATCCATCATAAATGTATGGGATGCTATTGAATTAGTGCGAAATAATATTTTAAAGTCAAAAACATTGCCAATAACTGAATTAGAAAAATTAATCACAGATGGGGAAACTGATACATACAAGTTGAAATTGTATTTAGTTATAGCAAATATATGGTGTAGTTTAGTAAATAATCTTAAAATTCTTAATCCTAAAAGATTGCCAGAAGAAGTTGAAAAAGTCAAAGAAAAAATTATTTTGAAACATGCCCAGTTGCAATTATCTAAGCTCCACAAGTTGATTGTCCAAAATAATATTAGTAATTTTGAAATGGAAGTGTTTATTGCAACAAAGAAATATTTAAAATACTACAGTCAAAAGTACAATGTAAAATTAGAAAAAATAATTTCTCTCGCTGTATACAATTCTGTGAATGATGTAAGAAAGTATATCTGCCAATGCTGTGACAATGAAATCAAAGGGTTCTCGTGTAGTGGACATGTTAATATGTTTTGTCCTATAACATTTCTGCCTATTGAAACAAATGATTACCTTATTTGTGTGGTATGTGGCATTACCGCAAGAGTCGAGTTGTATGACAGAAAAGTAAAATGTATTTTTTGTGATAAATATTTGCAAAAACATTATGAATAAAATGTTCATTGTACATACAATTTAGTTTAATTCTGTAACATACATTAGGCTAATTAAATACTATTATATCATAATTATTCCAATTCAACATTAAATTAATATTTTTATACTTACTACATATACATATGTATAAAATAAAAAATAATATCTATACCTTTTCACATTGTCTTACGGACCAATGTGTTTACATATCAATGCACGTGACTGTACATGTGCCTATTGTGTAATACGGGAATTAAAATTAGACACAACAAATCGAAAGTAACTTAATTTTATAATTGTTACATTATTCTAGTTACTAATTAAATTCTTCAATTTCTGACGATCAATTTTCCCAGAGGGTAGGAGCGGCATTTCTTTAAGAAACACGACGCCACCTCGTAACTGTTTTGACTCGGAAAGGTTATCTGTGGAATAAATTTGAATTAATTACTGCGTAACGATCCACCAGTGGGGTACGCGCACTGCTACTCGCGCTGCGAGTAACGCACCAGGAACCGTTCTTGGGGGAGCGCCACCGGGCAGCGCGAGTAGCAGTGGCAATGGCATGACTTCTCATATCACGATACTTCTATCGCGTTTAATACTCGTCACGTCATGTCCACTTCCCAGCCCACTTCCCTGCTCACTTCGGCTAAGTGTTAACGCAGTTTAAGAGGAAACAAAAGTTTCCAATGATCCACCAGCAGCGGTCCAGAGGATCGAAGGGGAATAAAGAGTATCCTCATATGATATACATACATGTGAATCTAAGTGGAAGAGCATAATAACTTTGACCTACGCTACGGTCGGATCCACCATACCGGCATGGAGCTCTATGCCGCGCTAATAGTAACCAAATTGCAATGAATTTGCATAAGTTAACATGCTGTCGATTGAGTGTTCATAACACTATATCAGACAATATAAACTCACCTTTGACTAAATCTATTATTTCTTCTGGCTTAACCTCCTTTCCTGGAGTGGGCACAACGACAGCTACTGCCAAATCTCCAACTACCGGATCTGGTCTACCAGTCACCACCACATCGAGGATGCCCGGATGGCTACTAATTACTTCTTCTAACTCTGTTGGTGATATCTAGAAGAATTTTATGTTTCCTACTTGAGAAAAGTTAGATCTACATTCTATAGTTGACGAAGCCGACCTGAGTTATGATGTGTGTTATGCCGCACATAGGTACTCATTGGCCCATCTACGAGTCATGGAACTGATTGCATCCGTGAGGAGACCTATATGAATCTTATTTACTTACTTGATTATTCATGTATTTGAGTAGAAATTTTCGTCTGTCGCTAAAGAAATAGTTATCTTTTTCGTCCTTGTAAAGTAAATCGCCAGTCTTGAGCCATCCGTCCTCTGGAAAATACTTTTCTTGTTTCTTCTGGATTGTTATAATATCCCTGTGGAATTGAAAAGGTGACAAAAATAATAGTTTTGTTTACACAACTTATGTGCACGCTGCTGTTCTGAATCATTGTACCTACTTATAAAACTATGGTACTTACCTTAAATACAGAAGGGCCTTTCACCCATAGTTCTCCAGCAACGTTAGGTTCATTAATAACTTCATTTGTTTCATTATTTACCAACTAAAACATAATACCAAAACGTTAAAACAATGAAATGTCAATATTAATGAATTATTATAATTGAAATTATATTTATTTTTCGTCATTCTAACTAATATTATAAACTAGCATTTGCCCGCGGCTTCGCCCGCGTGAATTTCCCACGGGAACAGTGCTTTTTCCCGGGATAAAAAGTAGCCTATGTGCTATTCCAGGTCATTATCTACCTCTGTACCAAATTTCATCGAAATCCGTCCAGTAGATTTTGCGTGATTGAGTAACAAACATCCTCACAAACTCACAAACTCACATCCAAACTTTCGCATTTATAATATTAGTATGGATGCGAAAGTGAGTTTGTTTGTTTGTTACCTCTTCACGCTTTATCTACTGAACCAATCTTCCTGAAATTTCGCATACACATAGTTAGAAGTACGGAGAAGGACATAGGGTACCTTTCATCCCGGGAAAAAGTACTGTTTCCGTGGGAAATTCACGCGGCGAAGCCGCGGGCAAAAGCTAGTTTCTGATAAAATCATAATGGTCGCGACTCCATGGAATCTCATCTGTATCATGTCTGGATGCGTCTACGATGGATGCAAATTCTTTGAAGAGTCACCAGCATAAGTCCGTGCTGCTTATTCCCTCTGCTATAAACAAATTAAGTATGTTTATATAATGTACTCATACTCACTCTGTATTTGAAGCAAGGTGCTTCTCTACCAACACATCCCAATGGGCTTTCTACGAAAATAAAAGCAATAGTCGACATTTCGGTTGAACCGTAAGCGCATAAGACAATGGTTTTAGGCGTTATTTTCTGGAAAAAACAATGAGAATAAGGTAACTAGTCTTTCGAAAATTGAGACTGGGACGATTTTAAGTAATGCTGTGCTGTTTACATGGTCGTCAGCTCAAAGATAGATCTATACCTACGTAGGTAACTACTGTACGTACATACCTTTATTTGGTGAATTAATTCTTTGGACACTGTACTTCCTCCCAGGTAAATTATATTTAAACAAGACAAATCCTTGGGGTCGTTGTCACTTGGTTGCAATAGCGACGTCATTAGATTTGGACTGCTCATTATTAATTTGGGCTGGAATTAAAGAATCTTTCAAACACCATAACTTGAAATATAGGTAACTAAAGTGTGTGTCTATGTAACTAAAACGTTTGGACGAAACCTAGAATAAACCCTCAATATTGTTCTCCTAAATCTCGCCGAATGGAATACGCCTATGCCCAGGTGTCGTGAATTATAGGGTTTATGAGTGTATAGACCGCCCTTGGGTTGTTATATTTAAATTACATGCCACTATTAACATAACAAAAACGACAATACTAAAAAAACTATTCTGAATAGCAGAAAATGCCTTATGGTATCATATCCACTTCTCTCTCTTATGCGTTCTCGTTCTCCCGGTCGCATCCTCAGCGTACGCGTCGGAGCCCAGGGTCCACTTTCCTACTTCTTGTATGTCCATCTATTGTTCATTAATAGGGTATTACACCATTTTTTAAAAACTGTTTTAAATTAATCCCGAGATCGTAATGAACTAGTAGAAATTTTGTTAATTTTTTTAAAACCGAAAATCGCCTTAAAATCTGTTTTTTATTTATGATTTTGAATTTTCGCACGGAAACGCTAGCCGCCATGCTTTTTCATCTCGTGACGTCACTCGGTTAGTAAACAATACGACTGCGAAAGACCAAGTAATAAGATTCGTGAAAATAATGAGTTATCATTGGTGTCTTGTGCCTGAATGCAAAAATACAAGTGTAAAAACGCCACAAAAAATATGGATTCAAGTGCCAAGTGATGTAAAAATGAGAAATACTTAAAGTATTAACCATTGGCAGATTTGTACTTTCTGCTTTCACAAAACCGTCTTCCATAGTGAAATAAAGGCTAGAAGTCTACAAACGTGTTAATAACTCGTAAATTTATCAAAATAACAGCGCACAACTTATTTTCAGTAGATTGTTTACTATCGGAATGACGTCACGGCGGGATCCAACATGGCGAATGGCGTTTTAGACATTTGAAAAACAGATTAGAAAAGACGATTTTTAAAATGGAATTATAAAATTAAAATTGCAATTTTATGAATAAATATCGACGTTTCTTGTTTACTTTTTTCGAAATCTATTATGAACAAACATTTTTATATTTTTCTTACATAGTGTAAAATACCCTATTGTGCAATAAAGTTTTTATAGATTCTCACCTGGTACGTTCTTAACAAATAGTGAAAATGTTCCTGCGTCAAGGGTCCTGAGGTCATCAGCCGAGGGATCTTCAACAGGGACGTGGTAATGTGCAACAGAGCCGCAGATTGCCACTGCAGTGGCGATATGTTGAAGTGCATCTTGACGCATTCAGGAAATTTTGTGTAGTTCGCCCTGTGAACAAGATATTTAACAAGCTAATTATTAAAAAATAAAAAACACGACTGACAACTCACATAGCCTATGTCATTCGGGCTAAGGAATCTAAAAATACCTCTCACATCGAAATGTATAAAGCCGTTAGGACTTATGGTGGAATAAAGAAATTACATACATAGGTACATGAACCCTAAAAACATAACACCTTTTTTGGTCAGTCGTGTAAAAAATCATAACACTCCTATTTTGGTCAGTCGTGTAAAAAGATTTTACACTTTTTTTCATTGACATAAAATTTTTGTAATAATTTTTGTCAGACTTTTGGGTGTGTTTTCTTGTTACTCCCTTCACTCTCGCGTAAATCGACATATACGCCCCATTAGGGGTGGAATTTCCAAAATTGCTTCACTACTTACGCTAGGATCTTTTATAGGTACCTATAATAAACAAGTGTACCTAAAGATAATAGGTTTATTAACATGGGAGTGGGGTGCTGCTTGCATAAATTATCCTACTGTAGACAGTGGCGGCGCTAGACCACACTTGGACGTCGGCGACATTAGATACGCGAGGCCTTTTTTTTTTTTTTTCGCGCGCGAAATAACTTTCATAGTGTTGCCAGATGACTCTAGATAATACCCCTAAAGTACTACTCACACACTTCACTCACGCAAGTGTATGAAAATAAATAAGAAAAAATAAATAATTTGTAAAACTTTTGCGACGCCGCGACGCCCCCTTAGGTGCGAGGCCGTCGGCGGTCGCCGACGTCGCCGACGCCTAGCGCCGCCACTGACTGTAGACACGAAACTAAGAAATCAAAGCGGTGGTGGTGAAGCCAATTTAATTTTTTTACGGCATTTAATAACTTAATATTTAGTAGAGTGGACACGAAATATAAGGTTTATAGCCTGTAGTCTGGTTAATAAGAGAACTGACAGTGTATACTCACCAAGCTAATCGTCCTCCTAAAGACAAATTTTTGTGAGTAATCGCAGCTAGCTTGGGCAGTCCTGTTGTACCACTGGTTGAGAGCAAATATCCAATTGTTTCGGCTGGGTCGAAATCTGTTGCTCTGAAAAATATAGGTACAATATAAAATTTGTAACTAACAGAAAATGCCAGATGATTAAATAAATATCCGGACAAAACACACAGATTGAGCTAGCCCCAAAGTAAGTTCGAGACTTGTGTTATGGGATACTAACTCAACTATACTATATTTTATAACAAATACCTACCTACATCCATACTAATATTATAAATGCGAAAGTTTGGATGTGAGTTTGTGAGGATGTTTGTTACTCAATCACGCAAAATCTACTGGACGGATTTCGATGAAATTTGGTACAGAGGTAGATAATGACCTGGAATAACACATAGGCTACTTTTTATCCCGGGAAAAAGCACTGTTCCCGTGGGAAATTCACGCGGGCGAAGCCGCGGGCAAAAGCTAGTATAATAATAATATAATTAAATAGATGACTCAGATCTATTTAGCGAAAAAGACTATTTTCCATCTAGGTAGAACTGACCGGGTATCGAACCCGGGTTCGTTTTGGATTGAAGTATGTATCGTACCTATGTACAAATAAATACAGCAGATGCCATTTCTAGTACATAAATAGGTATTTATTATTGTGCCTATAGCACAGAATTAATATAAGTACGCCTATAGCATGCCTATTTTTTATAACATAGGGCGGCAAACGAGCAAGCCTAAACTTTATAAAATCACAGAAAACAAAAAGAAAATGTAAACTTGCTTGAAATCTTCAATAGGTTCTTGGCCTCCATATTTATCTAAAAATTGTGAAAAACTCGTGTAGTTGTCCCCTTTATCAAAAGTGATAATGAGCGATTCCAGCTTTTCATTGTTCAATGCATTTTGAATTTCACTAGATTTCTCGTCTTGGGAGAATATTATCTTCGGCCGGGTTATTGTGAAAACGTTAGATAGTTCCTCTGAAAAAAAAAATGGCTAAGTAAATAATGACTAATGTTTTTTGATGTTCGGTAAAACTACGTATGTTATTTAAAATTCCCCGCTATTTTCGGCAAATAAATGTAAATTATGGGATAATTTGATGTGCAGTTGACTGTACCTGTAGCCAACAACACGATTAGGTGCCTATATTAATTAATGAGGTAGGTACCTACCGAATAAACTAGGTATAGGGACGAATCAACAATAACCCAAATCAGAGGCACACAAATATTTATACGTAAGGACACTGTGTAAGATAAGTATAGTAGGTATACTCTTTCCGTATGAGGTTCCAATAATCATTACAAAAACCAGAGTCCAAAACTTGGAGTTATAGATAAGAATCTCATACATGAGTTAAAGTTACTCCACGAAATAATTATTATTAAAAAATACTTATTATTTTGTTCCCAATCTACTTCATAGGTATTTTGATTTATTCTCAATGTACTCCGTAGATTATTTGATATCAATTCTCAAACTACTCCATCTAAATAATTATAAAATATTTCACTATGTATAGTCAGTCACAAAATCGTTCAAACAATATACATAGTTCTGATTAAAGTTCTGAATAAGTTCTAAATTAAAGACAAAAAGTTGAAAGCAAGTTTGAATTGAAAATGTGTGCATGTTAGCTTGTTATAATGTATGTACGAACGAATGTGAGTCGCAACCTAGCTGCTAAGATGGAAATTTGATGTTTCTTTTTATGTAAATATTTTAAGTTTTTGCAAAAATATAATTTTATCAGTTACTTCTTGAGTTTCACTCAAGCCGAATACCTACATATCTATACATATAATAAAACAGTAAAAATATTTTGTCTGTACATTTAGTATTTTTGACTGAAATGGATAGAGGGACACTTAAAAAGAAAGCAAAAAAATTTTTTTGGAATTTCTTGTCTGTCTGTATGTATGATCACGCTAATCTCCGAAAGTACTGAACCGATTTGAATTAAACTTTTTTTGTTGTATAGCTATTAAGCCTGGGCAACATTTAGGCTATAATTTATTTTGAAAACTGGAACACCTGATGAAGAACCTTAACAGAACAGCTAAACTATGTGCCTTAACAAAAGTCGTTCAACCTGATGAGCATTTTCTGATGACGTATAAAAATTGAAGATCTGGAACATCTGATGAAGAACTGCAAGAGACCAGCTACACTATAGCATATATGGAAATGGCGCCTTATTAAAAGTCGTTCAACCTGATGAGCATTTTCTGCTGACGTATAAAAATTGAAGATCTGGAACATCTGATGAAGAGCTCCAAGAGAGATTTTTCATCTAAGCGAAACTCACGCGGGCGAAGCCGCGGGCGACAGCTAGTATATAATAATCATGAATCTCTTTGGTGGAAAATATTTAAAAAAAAAGCTCATTTATGAAAATGTTTTTGATTGTTTATTTTTGAAAATGTTGATATACAAATGTCGATTATTGAATTGTAAAGTCTTTTATTTAAAATTTTCTTTATACATAAAAATATTGTTGCAAAGCTTTTAAGCCTGACTGTACTATACGTCAGTTACACTTTTTATTCCAATTAATGCGTTTTGATATTAAAATCGCGTGGAGTACTTTGAGAACATTTTAATATTACCGCGAAGTAGAATGAAACTTAATTTAAAATATTGTTTTTTTCACGGAGTAGTTTGGGAATATTTTTTGGAGTACTTTGGGAATAACCCGAGCTGCACTTTGCCGGGCCTTCGATCCCGTGGGAATTTTGAGATAATAAATACCCTTTGTGCTATTCCCGGATCTCGAAAAGTTCCCGGCAGAAAAGTTCTCGAGTGGCGACCACGAACCGGAAAACGTAGTGTTGGCAGGCCTCCCACTCGGTGGACCGACGACCTGGTGAAGGTCGCGGGTTGCGCATGGATGCGGGCAGCGCAAGACCGGTCGTTGTGGAAATCCTTGGGGGAGGCCTTTGTCCAGCAGTGGACGTCTTTCGGCTGAGAGAGAGACTGATAAAAATTCCAAGCGGTGCGGTGCGGTGACCCGGCTTTTACGCAATAGCAGTGCAGTGACTTATTCAACATTTTTATCTGTTAACGTAAACATACTCAATATCTACAATTTGTATTATTACGAAATTGTTTATACAGTTTCGTAATATTTTATCCTAACTAATATTAAAAAAGTGAAAGTGAGTTTGTTTGTTTTTTTGTTTATTTGTTTGTTACCTCTTCACGATCACGTTTTATCTACTGAACCAATCTTTCTGAAATTTGGCATACACATAGTTAGAAGTACGGAGAAGGACGTAGGGTACCTTTTATGGGTGGGAAATTCATGCGGGCGAAGCCGCGGGCGAAAGCTAGTTTACTATAAATACTGTCTTTTTAGATAAATAGGTAATTTCTAAGTCAATATAATGTTCAGATTTTAAGTGGAATGGAAAATTGTAAAGATTTATTTATAAAGTTTAGCTTTATAGTAACCTGTCACTATATCTGAATCTCCATTCCACCAATTGACCTTCGTATGTCATCTCATGACTCTTGGCTCTGTCTACCCCGTAAGACGTGATAGTGATAGTTAATATTAATATCATAAAACCAATCCGTGGAATTTCCCAATTTATTTTACGTTTTATGATCAGCATAAAAATTTATACTTACATACACTATGTTTACTTTATCTAAATTAGGAGATAAAATCGTCTAGTATGATAATGAATGAGTACCTAACGTATGGATTTGCCTTCAGTTGGGTGATTCTTACCTGGTTTTCCTGTTAGTTAATATAAACTATACCTATACAGGGTTATTTTGAAAACATTAGCCAAATTTTCGCAGCATATTTGGTTGATGAAATTGAGCAAGTTTCCAAAAAATCTATGTCAAAAAATGAAAAAATTGTTTTGCTTCCCATACAAATTGGTCGATCAGCTGATGGGACTTAGTATGGAAAGTTGACATTTTATGTTATTCTTTAACTATAAATTTCTTTCGGGCGTAGTTGTATTCCAAGTACTGAGCATATTGTAAAAATTTGGCCAGTAGTTACAAAATAACCCTGTATGTAAACTAGCTTGTGGCCGAAACTTCGTTCGCGCGTAATTTACTATTGTAAATATCTCCGGTTCTAAGCGGCGTATCAAGATGAAACCTACGCCAGATTTTAAGTTAGACTTTCAACAATACAACTATGAAAACCGCATCTAATTTCGTTCAGTAGTTTTTGCGTGATGCGCGTACAAACACAAACAGCCAAAAATTCTAAAAAAATGATTTTGGCTTCTATTGACCCTATGAAGACCCCTCATAGTTTTTCTCTTAAATATCTCCTATGTACAGACACAGACCAGTTACAGTTTTTGTATTGAATATAAACAAACTAGGTTTTTCCCGCGGCTTCGCTCGCGTTAAACCTTTCTTAGCGGATGCCTACGTCATAACATCACCTGCATGCCAAATTTCAGCCCGATCCGTCCAGTGGTTTGAGCTGTGCGTTAATAGATCACTATGTCAGTCAGTCACCTTTGATATATATATATATATATATAGACATATTTACAAACTTACTGGTCCGAAGTGTTCTGTCGATCCCAGCAACGATTGCGCCGATATAAAAACAGGCGAAGAAAGGCACAGTCAGGTCCAGATGGTTGGGCGCCAATATCAAGACCACGTCGCCTCTTTGTATTCCTAGCTTTCGGAAAGCTCTAGCGCATTTGACAGACTTTTCCAAAACTTGCCGGTTGGTGTAATGTTGGCCGGTAGCACCATCGATCTGTACAATTATATTTGTATTTTTACACGACTGACCAAAAAAGGAGTGTTATGTTTTCAGGGTTCAAGTATGTATGTATGTAAGTTTCTTTATTCCATAATAAGTCCTGAACGGCTTAACAGAATTTGATGTGAGAGGTATTTTTAGATTCCTTGCATTCCTCCGAGTGACATAGGCTTGACGTCATCATAAAAACAAAATGGCGGATTATACATTTACTTATGCGATAAATAGTAGACCAAAAAAATAAAATTTGATCAATCTTATCGAATATGGTATCAAATTGAAGGGCTTTAAAAGGCGATTTCAAAAATGTATATAACTTATATGTTTGTATGTACTTTTTGAGTAAAAACTTGTCAGTTGTGTTTTTTATTTTTAATAATTAGCTTGTTTATTACTTAGGTATACCTCACAATCCGATTCTTAGAATATGCCGTGAATATAATAACTTATACCGAAATTATAATTCGGAACAAGTACCTGATATCTGTATAGCTTATCGCTAAACACGTTTAAATACAAAATTCGTCAACTAATTCATTAAACTTGAATATTTAAAATAATATTTAAGATTATTTAATAGTTTAATAATATTTTTCACTGCCATTTCAGTAATGCAAACCTCTTGTCCTTATTTCCTGCTTCATTAATAAATTGTTTGTCTTCATTAATTTATCTATAGGATATTGATTGGATATTCAGACAATACCTACTGTTTTTTATTCTATACATTCATACATTGAAAAAAATTTTTTTTTTATTGTTTCTTGTCGATCTAAGCAATCCGTGCGCACTAATTTCTTGGTTTTCCAACTTGTTATCGAAACTTTGTAATGTATATATTGCCATGTTATGTTGTAAAACTGTCTGCGCGCCAATAAATAAAATAAAAATAAATAAATAAATACCTACCTATGCGATAATAATAAAAAAATCCTTTGATAATTAAAAATCCTCGAAAATTACGTCACGACTCATGTCTAATACCTAAGGTTACCAAACAATTACGTCACGGCTCATGTCTAATACCTACGGTTACCAAACATTATGTAGATTCAATAGCTTCATTTAGTATTGTTTGAAATGGGCGTTCCCAATTATATTTACATACCATTCAATTCATATATTTTCCAACCAAATTTTTTAATTTTTTATATCTTATAGACAATTATTTTCATATGAAAACTTTTTTATTTTAACCCCATTTTTAGGGTTCGAAGTCCGAAGTAAACAAGGAATCCTTATAGTTTCGTCATGTCTGTCCGTTCGTCCGTCTGTCTGCAGTTTATCTCCGAGACTACTAGTACCCACTAGAAAACTGTAATTCGGTACAGATATGCATATTTATTACGCGGAGCGAACTGTAGAATAAAATTACGAATAAAAGATTTTTTAGTGGGTCTCCATTACACTTAAAGTGGAAATGTCGTTTTTTCTCTCGATTACACCATCGTGTGGGGTATCATTTGATAGGTTTTTGGTAGGAGTTTGTGAGGACCATTTTTTGTTTTAGGAATCCGTTTGTAAAATATTTAACTTTACAGTGCTAAATTTGGTTAGAGTCACTGTGTCCCCCCTCGAACAGGAGAGTGGTGGAGGGTGGATACATGAAAGAAAAAAAATAACTAGCAAATATAATGAATTTAAAAGGAAAATTATCACGGCTATGTAGACTTTACACGTTAGTGAGTAACAGACGATAAACTTACAAAATTGTTTTTAGTATGAAAAATATCCGTAGGAACAATTTTCGTTCTATATGATGGTATATATGTACTTAGGTTATTTTCATTAGTTATATAAAACTGGAATTCAATGTATGTTTATGTGTCCGTATTTCTACAGGATAGGTACCTTCGGAACCCTACATTGCGCGTGGCCCGACACGCACTTGACCAATTATTCCATTATACAAAGGGGCAAAAACAAAAATATTTACTCATGATGATACCAACCTGAGAAACCGTATCAGGATTGTCCTTGAACACCCTTAGGAAATTTTTACCCAGGTGATAAATGTCTGTTGGTATTCCACTTTCAGCCACGACCTTCGCTGTCAACTCCTCAAAGTACCAGTTTACTTCATCACTTGATTTGGATTGGAAATTATCATAAATACCGTTCATTATGAATTAACTACAGTGAAGAACCGAAATGTTCACTTGCCAACAACGATAGTGTATGAATGAAGTATGAACTGCTATATAATACCTAGGTAGATAATAAAACTATGTGTGTATTTATCATTTGAACAAATAAAAAAAATAACGATTGCTCGTCGAGGGATCCGTATAACTTTATTTTTTCTAGGTGCATGGAAGTAATTAGTACTTACGGAAGTTAATTTAAGTTTAAGTTTTTCATAGCTAGAAAAACAAACAGCAGGTTGATAACATTATAGATTATAGATTTAGTGAACAATTTTGCCACATCAATAACATTGTCCATAATTATCATTATAAAACACTTTCCAATGTTATAACTTAGTAGGTAGGTACTTACTTAGTAAATATAGATTATAACTTGAAGGTTGACTGGTAGAGAATGCTGTTAGCGTTAAGTCCGCCTTTTATACCATTGTATTATTTTGGTGTAATAAAGTTTTAAATAAATAAATTTTATATAAATCAAATGTATACAGACGACAGTCAAGCTGGTATGGTTTCGTTCCGTGCCGCGCGCGGAAGTCCTTGTTTCTCGAAGGGTTTCGTCTACTATTTTTCTTGTCTCTAAAAACTGGTTCGTTCAGTTGCTCAACAAAACAAGGACAGTTTTATTTGCATAATAATAATAAATTATTACGGACTTCATACCTACTTGGAAACGATTTCTTATAAAAAGACCGTCTATGCGGCAGAATCTAACAATAAACATTGGTCTTAGAATAAATCAAATTTAAATATAAATACAGGGTGTTAGGTTAAACGAGGGACATATTTAATCCCACTAAAGTTTTTGCTTATGCATAACTTAAAAAAAATAACTAATAAACTTCACGTATCGAGCAGCACAGCATGATGTTTTTGCGCGCACGGTGGGCTTCACCCTCGTAGTAAGTAATGCAAAAAAAGTAAATTAAGTATATAAGGTGGACTCAAATTAACTACAAATATTTTTAGGGCTGATTACTGATATTATTTAGAAAGGATATCAGTGGTTTTTTCAATTTTCTACACGCTAGTTTTCGAGAAAAATTAACTTTTTGTTTTTTGAAAACCGTAACATTATAACATCCTGTATCCTATAACATGAAACACGAGAGACGATGTTTCAGTCCTTACCTCATTGGCCAATTATTTTAACCAATTAAAATGAAACTACCTACACGCGGCCACAAACAAAAACCGCCGCCCACCGGCGCGCGCGTGAGTCCGTGTTGCTAATAAATCGCTTGTCATCTCTGTCTTCCACGCACTTTTGATAAAAAAGAGGAAGACGGCAAATCAATTTCATTCTTCTATTATTTGGTGGGTGGAGCATAAATGAATGGTGGGTGTGATGAATGAATTGTCTAACATGTATCTACAGTATGATACTAAATGTCATCATTTTATAATATCTTTTTTGTTAGAAAAAATAAAATAAAAACTAGCGTATCGATTTTTAAAATTTTATCTCCAATACGTTTATTTAGCCTCCTGGAGCCAGTCCTGAAAATATTTGTAGTTAATTTGAGTCCACCTTATATATATTTTTTTGTAAATGGGATCAGTAATCGAATACTACAAAGGTTTTGCTAAATATGTCCCCCGTTTAACCTAACACCCTGTATTAAATAAGTAAGCGTAGGTACCTTTATTTCATTTTTGAGAAAAGTTATTAATTTCTATTCATTAGTTTCCTAGTCAGGCAGGACCCAATATTGGGTATAAAGAACAACCACGCCATTAAATAACTAGGCAAGTAAAAAAAAATTAACGGATAACATAGATATTCTAACATTCATGGTAAGCGTAGAGTGGGAGGACGGAAGATGTCTTGGCTCAGGAACATCAGAGAGTGGACGGGAATCAAAACAGTGGAACAACTGTTCAGACTGGCTTTGAACAAGGCTAAATTTAAGGAGCTGACTGCCAACATTCAGTGATGAATAGGCACATAAAGAAGAAGAAGAACATTACTTATTGCCAGGAGATGAGATAAGGAGACGTGACGATGTAGGTACTAACAACTTACTAGTATTTGTTTAAAATAAAATACAAAATCAACTTATTCTCTTTTTAATTCAGTAACAATCTTTTTGAGCTTAGATCTATCGACTTTGATAGAAGGTGTCAAGGGTAGCTGCTCCATGAATATCACCCCGCCTCGGAGTTGCTTCGTGTCTGCTAATGAATCTGAAAAAGAGAAGTAGAGAGAGATGTTTAAGTTTTAACAAGTGTGCCTTAAAAGTAGAGAAGGAATTCAGTACCTAGGTAGGTATATATTTACTGAAGTAGGTAACAAAATACAATTTTAAGTGAGACTAAAATGGAGTATCTGGACCGATTAGAGAGCTTTCGAGATTATATGACGTAGTATATACTCGTATATACATCCTAACTAATATTATAAAAGAGAAAGTGAGTTTGTTTGTTACATCGTCACGCTTTATGTACTGAACCACTCTTCCTGAAATTTCGCATAGCACGGAGAAGGACATAGGGTACCTTTCATCCCAGGAAAAACACTTTTCCCGTGGGAAATTCACGCGGGCGAAGCCGCGGGTGAAAGCTAGTAGTATATAAACCCTACCGGAGCACAGATAATGTAATACCCTAGTAACCGGAGTTAGAGTTTTTATAATTATTGGAAATTCCTAAATGGTAAAGGTAAATGTTATATCTATGGTTGAGATAATGTAAAGTGACAGTATTTAGAGTAACAGTATCGTCAAAATTTTATTCTTGCTTATCTATGTCGTTCACTAAACCTACTTTTAACGAGATCCTTGATTTCCTGTGCGGTGACGTCATGGCCAGGTTTCTTCACCACACATGCCACCGGCAGGTCTCCAGACTCCAGATCCTCTACTATACCAGTCACAGCCACTTGATACACGGCAGGGTGTTGCTGGATCACGTTCTCGATTTCCACTGGAGATACCTGAGATTATATTAAATCTGGTAAAGATTGCAATAAGCGATGTCGTTCTAAAAGACCTACGGAGCCTCAGAGCTGACGACTGGTGAGAGCTGGTGCAAGACTGTAAAAGATGACGTCATCTCGTGTCGGAAGACCAGCGCTGCTACTGATACAAAATTCAAAAGTATGACAATTTAAAAACAATCTAGAGGCCATGTAGAAAAACTCAAAAATACTTACATGATGATTCTTGTATTACAATAGCATTTTCAGGCGATCTACGAAATACAAGTAGAGATGTTCATCCATGTACAAAAGATCGCCAGTTTTGAACCAACCATCGTCTGAGAAAGTCTCCTTTGTTCTTTCAGGATCGTTGTAATAACCCTATGGAAATAAAAAATATATTAGTACTTATTGATTACAATGGCAAAGATTATTCGCGTTCCAACCAATGGTCTCACAACCAAGGATGCTGAAAACCGTGCGAAGTGAAGAAAAAAATAAAAGTAGGAAGCGGACACTGAGCTTCGACGCGTATGCTGAGGATGCAACCGGTAAAGAGAAAGATCATAATGGCAAGATTGGCAAGAATTTCATAAGTTTTTTCTCAGCCTTTTGTTGTCATCTGTTCTATATTATTTCCTTTATACTTAAGCGCTATACTCTTCTCTTGTCGGTTTTATTTCGTGGGATAACACAAGCAACGACTTCCTTATTTTAATTAAGGTATTTTTGATAAAGATAATACCAAGACAAAGATAATTGTAAGACAATTTTGTAACAAGAACATACCTTGAACAGTCCTGGTCCCTTTACCCAAAGTTCTCCTGTTTTATTTGCTTCTATAATGTCTTCTTGTGTGTAGGGGTCAATTAGCTGAAAAGAAAATATAGGTACCATTACCAATTGCAAACTAGGACTGAATGAAATGATTTATTGATGAATTCTACTTTGATGAATCAGGAATTAATCCGATCTGTCACCCTACTTTGTCTCCTCAGGTGGGAAGATCGGGGAAAAAAGTTAATCTGTCCATGTTCTTAGCGACGAGGGGAAAGATGTTTTTTTTTACTCCTGTTTGCCCCCTATACAATTGAATTCAAAGTCAATTCAAAGTCACTCACTCTAAACTGGACGATATCTGTGGGTCTACCAACTGACTCAGCAGGTTTATCATCAGCTGACACGGTCATACCAGACATTTCTGTCTGACCGTAAAAGACTTGTACATCAGCTTTCGGCGCTGTTTTCTGTAACAAAAGGTACTTTTAAAACTTTTTTAACTTGATGAACTTAGACGGTTAGACGAGACATAAAATAAGTTTTATTGTTATAACTGCTATTAAGCCATCGAGTGTGAATCAAATGAAATGTTACTAGATATTTGGTAATTTGGTTTCCTTTACAAATTCAATTAAATAGGTATATACTTAATTCTATTCTTCAGCAGTTTGTTCAATCAAGTAAAATGAAACCAAAATAGCTAATTTACAAACCTGGACTTCTTCAATCAATGCCGGGCTTGCATAACTGCCTCCCAATATGATGTAATTGAAGCAGGAGAAGTCACAATTGTTGACCTCGTCCACATTCACCAAACTGGCCATTAGAGGTGGACTGCAGATCATATGAGTGGGCTGTAAAACAAGACATTTTTTTTTAATTTGTAGTATAAAATAGAAATATGAAATAAAGCTTTAAATATGGAAAAGAATGAAAAGAATGATGTCTAAGACTCAAAAAACATGGGATTGTAAAAATAGACGAATATTACATTATCATGGATCTTTCGGACCTTTGTGTCATTTTCAACCGACTTCCCAAAAAAGAAGGAGGTTATATGTTTCGATGTATGCATCGAGATATTATGTACTAATGGATGTATGCATAATATCTCGATGATGTATGTATGTTTTTTTATGTATGTTCGCCGATTTCTCCGCCATTTTTATATTAGAAAGAGAGTATTCCCAAGTTGGTCCCATTTTAACCACGTCAGAATCTGTTCGGTAATTTTAAAGATACCAACAAAATATTAAAGTTCAAACATTGGATTATAGAGCAAAAGCCCGCGACAGCATGCCCTTCCTTAGAAGGGCCTTAAATACGTTTTATGATTCCGAATAATATGAGAAATCATGCCATCCATTGCCAAGCAATTGGTGCAGATATAAACCCTGTCAGACATTGTAACTTTACTAAATTATAGTCATATTTGTTTATTATAATAGCTGAATTTAATATTACTTTTAGAGGTCCCCAAGGGTGCTCTTTCTACCTATAAAAATCACTTTTGCTATCCATATTACCTGCATAAGCAACTAGGATCCAAACTTCATGCGTAGTCGCTTACCTTTTTTTAACCCGTATATCCCACACAGAGAAACATTCACCATTTTTAAAATAAGGAAGGTTGGTCATCGCGGGCTCTTGGTCTATTTATGTGCCAAAAATAATAGATTTTCATATGGAATTCTGACATTTTCTGACATTTCAAATCAAACTGACATAAAACGTTTCGATTTCTTAAGTTTCGACCAGTGAAAAAATAAGTTTAAGTTTTCATTACAACAAAATTGCGCAAAATGCACTAAAAATGTCAGAATATTTTTTTTTTTTAATGAACCGACTTCCATTATAAAACTTAATATCATGAAATAACAAAATAGGTACATTAATCAAAAAGAAAAATGTATTGGCATGCTACCTACTGAATGAGGTGAAGTCGGTGCCAAATTAAAAATTAAATAAGCTAAATAAGCTTGAAGCTGTGGTGGCCGAGTGGTTAAGGCGCCCGCCTATGGCTGCAAAGGTCCCAGGTTCGAATCCTGCCTGTGCTACGTGAGTTTGTATACCAATCTGACTCATGTAAGTACCTGTTAGTTTTCATCGACCACCACTTGCTTCCGGTGAAGGAAAACATCGTGAGGAAACCTGCACTCTGGTTGATGATTATCAGCTAGTGTGTGAAATGGAGAAGGCAATGGCAAACCACTCCATTAACATTGCCAAGAGAGTCGTTGTGTGTGTTTCATTCCATATAATGACCACGACCCTCAGCCATGAGGAAATACGACTAAAGAGATAGAATTATGTAAAATTAAAGCTCCTGCACTTGGCACCGACTTCACCTCATTGAGTAGGTAGCATGCCAATACATTTTTCTTTTTGATTTATCTGCCTATTAAGTTATTATTGTTATTTCATGATTTTAAGTTTTATAATGAAAGTTGGTAATTTTTTTTTGAATTTTTTTTTATGTCGTTTATGAAGAATATGTTACCCTGTACTTATTAATCATATTGTAAATAGAAGGCCTGTCGATCCGCAGTGGAGACTGGAGTCTTGTGTATCTTAGTATTGGAGACCAGACATAGTGGATAACCGCTGACAACCACTGAAGAGGAGACAGTATCAGAGCCATCCTCTCAGGATCTGGAAATTTGGTTTGCCGAGACCTGATCGTCAAAAATGAGAAACTATAGCGAAAGTCTACATAAATTAGCTTTAAAATCTGAAAAGTAACCAAGTACATAAAAAATGTGGTCATTCCATTGATATTTCTAGTTTTTTACTTTGCCAAATGGACGCCAATAGGCGAAAATCGTCTTCAGCTTCTGCTAACGTCGACATTTTATGATTGAAATAATCGTAAGCTTCCTTATGTCTATTATAATACTCGTACAATGATATTCCAGGTTGTTCATTAACTGAACTAAACTTGTACTTGCAGATCAATAAGAGTATTGTGGTCTTACCAAATCTCTATGCATCCGTATATCAAACTGGAGTGTGTAAGGGCAGCACATTTGGAGACACCGCTCGTTCCACTGGTCATCATGAGGTAAGAGATGGTCTCGGTCGAATCAAAATCCGTGGGCCTGAAATGTACGCAATTAAATATATTAAACAAAGTCTGGGTGTACAAAATGTATTAACGCAACCCATGACATCCATCGGAAACGTAGCTAATAGAATATTGAAAAATACTAAAACAAAATAAGTCCAGACGTAAATACCTAGATACTACGTATGTAAACACTAGCTGTTGCCCGCGGCTTCGCCCGCGTGAGTTTCGCTTAGATCACAAATCTTTTTGTATTCCAAACTGTAGTAACCTAAACTCCAGTACTCAAAATTTCAGCTATTTGGTTATCCCGTGTCCCGCGGGAATATATTAGGTACTCGTAGTACAGTCGCGGTGTTAAAATAAATCAAAAGTGATATTCGATCTTCGTCTGCTCGTTATCTACAATTTCCCGTGTACCACCACTACCACCCAGAGTCCCTCTTTATCCTATCCCGTGTCCTGTCTATTTATACGTCAGTAGAAAATGCTCATCAGGTTGAACGACTTTTGCTAAGGCGCCATTTCCATATACATATGTAATAGTGTAGCTGGTCCCTTGGAATTCTTCATCAGATGATCCTGATCTTCGATTTTTATACGTCAACAGAAAATACTCGTCAGATTGATAAACTTTTCCAAAGGTACCATTTCCATATTTCTTATAGTTTAGCTGTTCTGTTAAGGTTCTTCATCAGGTGTTCCAGTTTTCAAAATCACTTATAGCCTATATGTTGCCCAGGCTTAATAGCTATACAACAAAAAAGTTCTATCAAATCCGTCCAGCAGATATTGCGTGAAACGCGTACATACATATACAGATGGACAGACAGACAAAAAATTCAAAAAAAATGTTTTTGCTTTCTGTTATTCTTTTTAAGTGTCCCATATCCATTTCAGTCAAAAATACTAAATGTACTGTACAGACAAAATATCTTTACTGTTTTATTATTATCCCACGACCCCTAAGCGCGAAGTAGAAATCACCAAAATTGCGCAGCGCCATCTATTGAAAATATTGAGAAATAATTTCAGCTTACATTTCTCATTTTATCAACGCCATCTATTGGATATTATTTTGCTTGGCACAATCAGTAGATGACCGGAAATAAATTTGCAAATGAATTTATTCGTTTCTTTTCAAAATTAAAAAAAAAGTAAGAAATTAATTCTAGAAAACAAATAAAAAACGAAAACAGAAAATTATTGTTAGTGGCAGGATTCGATCCAGCTACTTCCAGCTACTTTTTTGAAATATTTCTTTACTAAAATATTTAAAAAAATATAGAATTCTAAAAAACTAATACAAAACGCAAAAAAAATTGGAAAAAAAAAGTCACATCTGGCAGGATTCGAACCCTGTACTTAAAAAAATAATCCGCGGCCTCTACCAATAGGCCAACATGCATTGCTTGTGAGTGGCGAAATTTCAAATGGGATTTGTCTAAAGGTACGCAAATTCACCCCTTTTTTGGACTGTAGGGTTGAAATTGTGAACAACCCTTTCTTATGTGGGCAGTATATTGTATAATGAAGACACTAACCAAATTTCACGTTTATAGCTTTTATAGTTTCGGTTTTGTGATGATAAATTAGTTTAGTTCCTTTTTTACCTCTTTAGAGGTTGAATTTCAAAAAACGCTGAAACACGCCATTGGTTATTTTTGTTGAGAAGAATTCTTGCCAAGTTTCAAGTAAATCAGTGAAGATTTTAATTTTTTTTCATACAAACTTTGCCCTCAATTTTAACCCCCTTAGGGGTCTAATTTTGAAAAATCCTTTCTTATCTGAGCACTACGTATTAACATAAAACTTCGGTCCAAATTTCAAGTTTATAGCTTTTATGGTTTAGGCTGGGCGTTGATTTATCAAACACCCTTGTTCTTTTATATATATAGAAGATAGATTTCTATTTTTCGGTACACCCTCATATTACAAATTATTATTTAAAAAACAATCATTTTATAAACAACGCTTGTGAAACTATACATTTGAAAAACATATGCTTTGACAAACTCATTCTTTTATAAATGGATCATTTTACAAACTAATTACTCGACAAATATTTGTTTTTTTAATTTATCATTTTACAAACAAATTATTTAACAACATTTTCAATTAGTGGAAACAACGTTAGACAAAATATCTTATGGCAAATACATTGTTTGATAAATATTATTTACCAAAAATAGAAGATATGAAGTTTCAAGTTTAAACTCACTGATCCCAAGATTTTTATCGTAAGGTTAGGTACAGAAGTTATTACTCGTCTTTTATTTGTAAATTAACTCACAAATTGTATTGTGACATGATGTCAACATGCATAATAATACCTTTTATTGTGTCACATCGGGTGAGGGGCCTGGTGACCTGCAACACAGGATCTTTGATACCTAGCGCGGCACCAGATCTCCCACAACGAAACTGTCCTTTATAGTATTCAATTAAATTTATGTTTATCACATACCTATGTAATGTAGTCCAAGGCCATTTTTTGTGGAGTAAAAAAACATTTTTTAATTTTTTAATTAAAAAAGTAAAGAAAGTTTGTCTCCAAACGATCTGAGCCGTAAGTTAGGTTCAGGTTATTTTTTTATGACCACCTGAAAAACGTTGAGGGCGGAAAAGAAGTTAGGTTTAGGTTATTTTTTTATAACTACCCGGAAAGACTTTGAGGGCGGAGAAGAAGTGAGGTTTAGGTATTTTTTTTATGGCCACCCGGAAAAACTTTGAGGGTGGAAAAAACGTTAGATTTAGGTTATTTTTGCCATTGGCATTGCTTAGCTTTTGGCCATAGAAGCTGCCAGCCCTTGATTAATAATTTACCTATTTATTTATTTTTTATTTTTTGTAAAATGTTATTTTTGTCAAGAGAGTTATTTGATGAAATAAAACTTTATAAAATAAAAGTTTTATACTCGATACATTTGTAGAGTAAAACATAAAAAAAAGTTTGTAAAATGAAACATTTTAAAAAGGTATAAGTAGGTTTTTAAGTGATAGTTTATAAAGTGATGGTTTGTGAAAGGTTTTTTTGGTGAAACATTAGTGAACCGAGCTTACTCTGAATCGACTCAAGCCTATCGATTTAGTATTGTACTGTGGATTCCAAACTTGGGAGCAATACTCGAGGGAGCTACGCATCAAGGCGCAATAAGATCTTATAAATTTTAAAGTTATAGAACTGTGAGCAAGACCTTTTCAAAAATCGTAATGCTTAAGGCCATACCCAAGACTGATCAGAGGGGTGAGGAGCGGTACGTAAGCACCGCCTTAAAGCAGACACAATAAGGTTACTTTTCGAATTTAAATTTAAACTTACATTTTGAAAATAAGAAAATTGAAGAAGTAAAAGCGTTTAATCTATTAGGAATTACCATAGACACATATATTGATTGGAAAAGTCACATAATGAATATAAAAAGCAAATTATCTAAATTTATATATGCATTGAGTGTTCTAAAAGTAAATACAAATTATGAAACTGCACTAGTGGCTTATTATGCCTACGCATACTCGTGGCTAAAATATGGAGTTATTCTATGGGGCAATAGTGTAGATACCGACCAACTCCTGGTGAAGCAGAAAAAATGTCTACGTATACTATGCAATTTATCGTATAGGCAAAGTTGCAAACCGTATTTCATTAAAAATAAACTTTTAACTCTGCCGTCCATATATATTTTTGAAATTTGTCAATTTGTAAGAAAACATAAATATCTATTTACACAAATCCAAGACACACACAAAATAAATACACGACACAAAGATAGACTAGCGTTACCAATTTCTAGACTAGCTATGTTTAGCAACGGCCCGTATGTAAGCGCGATAAAGATATATAATAAACTTCCAAAGCAAATGCGTCTCGAAGAAAATGATAAAACTTTTAGTAATAATCTAAAACTGTTACTTTTGTCAAAAGGCTATTATTCGACGGATGAATATATGAATGACAAACTTTAGTATCTTAAATATCCAACGTTTGAAAGAAAATTTTCATGACAAAAAGATTAAGTTAGTATTATAATATTCAAATTAACATTATTTTAAAAATATCTTTTGACATTGTTGATATTGATGACATTAATTACCTAATATTATTATTTTATACTTTACTAATTTATCAAATTGAATTATATTTTTATTTAATTAATTTATTACTATTAAATTTTTTAAATCTTTTCATTTATTTAATTAATGTTATTAATATTCAAATTTAATTTACAAATTCTTTAAGACTAACTTGCAACACCCTACCTGGGTTCATGTACAATTACCTATAGAAACATTATACACCAACCAATGTAAACCTGTACATGTAAGCGAAAATAAATGAATTATTATTATTTTCTATAATTTGTGTTTTTGCTAGCGAGTTTTCGTCAGGCTTAAAATTTACGGTGGTTTTCGACGATAATGGAAAAAACAGGATTATGTATTTTTTTTTCTTTATCTAGTCTTATTTATTTTGTTTGTGATTTGATTCGATATAATTCTAGTTTAGTATTTTTTCTCTTTACGGGATATTTTTCCTTGTTCAGTACTTCTACACGGTGGTTTGGGGCCGTCCATAAATTACGTCATCGATTTTTTCAGATTTTAGACCCCCCCTATAATCATCCTATCGTCATTTCTTAATGACCCCCCCCTTCTCCCAAAATTGACGTCATTACTAGTTTGACAAAATAAAACATTGCAGATTTGAGTAAAATAAGGTATTATCCGCCAATCTTCGTTTAATAAACACAGTGTCACATACAAACTATTTTCATAGGTACGATGTTATTTATAGTTTAAAAAATAATGTAGACATGCCTTGACCTTGTAATAAATAAATAAATAATGAGTTCAATAATTAATACCATTAAATACTTGCAAAATATCACAAGAACATTATCTTTCCTTAGTATGAGACATGTATTTAAGTATAAGTATAGTATTAATATGTACTTTTATTAATTATGTAATGTTGTAGTTATTATTTAAGTATTGTGTTTATTATCAATACATGGTATAAAACAAAGTCGCTTTCGCTGTCTGTCCCTATGTATGCTTAGATCTTTAAAACTACGCAACGGATTTTGATGCGGTTTTTTTTAAATAGATAGACTGATTCTTAAAGAAGGTTTATATGTATAATACATGTAAGTACCACGGGCGAAGCCGGGGCGGGCAGCTAGTATTTTACTAGGTGTGCTGGAAGAAATTTCTTTTTGTACGTGAAAAATAAACTATAAATAAATAAATAAGAATGACGTCAATTTCGAAACACCCCCCCCCATCTATCATTTACCGTCATCCGCAGACCAACCCCCCTAATTTAGAATGACGTAATATATGGACGGCCCCTTTCCCCCATACGTCATAAATAAAAAAACAATTATAAAAATACCCACTTTAAGTGTTTGATCAAGTAACTACAAAGTCCAAACAAGATAAAAATGCAAAAATAATTAGATTTCTATTTACCCTCATTTCAATATTTTCATCGAAAGTATCAGTTGTTCGACGCATGAATCCGTGCTATTTGAAAGCGACGCACTTTTTGCTCGATATTAGATTTAATTACGCTGAAAGTTGTTACAGTTGTGATTTGATTTATAATGGAAAATCAAGGTCAAGGTATGTACTTTTTTCTCTGATATTTACATTTTTAAAATATTATTATATTGTAGCGTAAGGTGAGTGCTATGTACGCGAACGCTTATAAATCAAGAGAAAAAAAAATATTGTTGGCATTTCTCATTGAGTTTTACTATATTGCACTCGACTTGCCATCATGGAAACTTACATGATTATTTAGATTATGCTTTTCTGAGGAAATAACAAATTTTACCTGTCAATTCTCACAACTTTTTGAAATATATGGGTGCTACGCCAAGATTCACTTGTCGTAGCAAATTTCTACGAACCCGAGATTACGAAATTTATGCATATTTACCATTTTGAATATTGTTTTTGTTACTATTTAGGTCCAAGCTGCTAGTGCATATTTAGGCACATGATTATATTTGATATTTGGGATAATTATAACAATCAGGGGCTGGCCTATACATGGACCGTGTAAGGCGTGTTCAGAACAAGGTAAGGCCAACTTACCAGTTGAAAATAAGAATATTTTGAACTTAGGCATACTTAATAGACGTTTTTTACTTTTATGTCAAAAGAAAAAGTTAGTTTAGAAGAATATCATAACCTATAATCCAAATTTCTAGAAAGTCAAAATCAAAATAGCTTAATGTTGCACTCTTGGATTCGATTCTTCGAGTTTTTTAATAATTTCTCTTACCGGCTCGATATAAAAATGAGGCAGGTAAGGGGACAAGCTAATAAAGACTCCGTCGCTAAAAAAAACGATAGTTCACTCTCAAGTCTGAGAAAAAATTGGGTCTTATTGTTGATAAAACTAAACAAGGAGGAAGTAGCACTTCTAATGATGTAAACACGTACAATTTTTTTTTTAATCCTACGATGACTTCTGAAATGACAGAAATAGATAAAAATTTGGTATCACGTTGTGCTGTAGTTTAATGTAAGCTTTTAGTTTACATTTATAACGTAATAATTCTGATATAGAAATACTAATGCTAGTGCCTCGCTCCGGCTTCGCTCGGGAGGTACATATTTAAATTGTAGCCAATGTTATTTAGGTATAAGGTAGCTTTCTATTGGTGAAAGAATTTTTGAAATCGGTTCAGTAGTTCCGAAGATTATCCCCTAAAACAAAGTCACAAACATACAATCACTTCCTTTTTTTTATAAAAGTGTTATTAGTGTGATGACTAAATAAATATGCGAAATGCATACATATGTTTATTAGTAAGATGTATTACATTGTTTAATTTTGTTTTTAATGAAATTTTATGTTGTAACAATATTTTTATTTACTTACGTAGATTTGTTACAACTTGTTATTGAGAAAAAGTACTTAAACAATGATAATTTCTATTGTGTTTCAATTTATTTTATGCATTCATTATCTAAAAATGAATATTAAATGTATTCTAAACAAAATACATTCGAGTTTAGTCATTAAAACCCGTAGAATGTGTTTTAAGTATTTTTGACGCACCTTAGTATGGACGGGGAACCAGTGTGCTATGGTTCACACTTGACGTATAAAGACAGTACGTTTTCGGAAAATCCTGATTGGGTATGTCCTTAAGAGGCTTTTTGTTATATAGTTTTCATTGTTCCTTACGGGGACAATAACTTTATGATTATGACTCATAATATATAGGTACCTAACCATAATGACAAAAACTATAGATACTTACTCAAACTCGTCAACTTTGGTGTCGTCGCCAAATTGGTGCAAAAAGTTTTAAAGTCTGTGTGATCGTCGTTTAAATCAAGAGCAACTATTTTTGAGCTCAGATTCCCTCTTGATATGGCTTCTTTAGCTGTTTTTACGTACTCGTTCATGCAGAAAACCATATGGGGCTTTAGGATGTCAAGAACATCTTTCATTTCCTCTGAAAATTCATATAAAATTGATGTTGTAAATAAATATTGTTGTTTTTTCTTAAGAAGTGGAATGAACCTTGTATCATATAAGTATTAATGATTTGATATGTCATTTATACTGACTACGTAATCTAGTAATCTGTTCTAGAATATTCTCATGTCATCATTGCAAAGTCATGGTTACTTACATAATAGGCTATCTAACTAAAAAAAAAGTCATGGTTACTTAGATAGTAGGCTATCTATCTGAGTAAGCATGACTTTTATTTATTTTATTTTATTTGGAAAACATACAGTCTATATATCTTATTATTAATCTATTTAGATTCTAAGGACCATTTATATGTTTCGTATAAAGCTTTTGCATCCACCAATCCTTGCAAGGTCAATTGAAGCCTTAATTGAAAAGCAATTAAGTTGAAATTATAATTTATCGCCGACATTATTCTAGATAAGAGTTAAGTACTCACTAACGCCCATATTAACATCAAGAGGAGCTATAGCTACTCCGAGGTACAAGGCAGCATACATAACTATGCACGCATCCGAGTGGTTTGGTACAATCAGGCTGACGACGTCTCCGCATTTAAGGCCGAAGTTCTTCATTGCTATACCACACTGCGTAGACCTTCTGAGTACTGAGCCACCGGTTTCTTTTGTGTCAGTAGATGCATCGATCTGGAAGGATTTTGTGACATTTTCTATGCGTGTGTTAAATATTTAAAATTTAACTGTAATATTTTTGGTAACTTTTAGTTTATTTTAATATAAATACTCTGATTTTAGTTAATTATAACTAGTGTTGGTTGCTATTATTATCGTAGGCGTCATTGCGCCACAGATGTGAAATTTTATAACTTCCTATTTGATTCATATTGAAAAATGATAAATGTATTTAATTAAAGCTTTGATAACTTTTAATTTGTAGTTACAAATTAATAATTTAGTAAGTTTTGCATAATATAACAGTTTGATGTTAATAGTAGTTGTATTGATGATTTTGAAAAATCAATACTAAGTGGTGCGGTAGCCAGTTTATAAGGCATTGACGGTTAATTTTCCGGTTCACTTTGAATTCGGAGCTGGTGGTGTTCAGAGATAAAGATAAGTACTAGATATAATTGAAATTTATACCTATTGTTATACTGTTGCTTTGTCATATGAATATTTATTTGTGTTTAAATAATATTTCATGTTTTGTGTTTGTGGATTTCTGTGAAATACTAGTGGCCCCTTCTGTGGTAAAGAATATAGCCCATGTCATGTTAGGGACCAATACTGTTTTAATATATATAAATATACATACATATATTATATATTTTATTTTCTATAGTCCACTTAATCTATCACGTGTATACATATACACACATTTCGGATATTAATTTTTGTAAAAACGATAAAAAGTACCTACCATTACTGAGTGTTATGTGGTTGTTCCATGTTTTATTCTACCCATATACAAAATTTCTTCTAAATCCGTCGAGTAGTTTTTGCGTGAAAAGGTAACAAACATTCAGTGAAGTTCTTGGAAGAAGACTTCCACTAAGTTCTACTAAGAAGAAACAACAGAAGAAACTCTTGAAACAGAACTTAGACGTTTATAATACTTATTGGTAGAATCAACAGCAGAAACTCTTAGAACAGAACTTTTAAGTTTAGATATAATATTAGTAGGAAGTAGAAAGGAACACAAAAGAAACGATAGATAGATAATACTCATCACAGGTACCTAGGAAAGAACACTAGCAAGACCGTGTGCAAGGACTTTAGTTTTTGGGCTGTCGAAAGTCTACAATTGATTGATTGAGTTAAAAATAAATGTAAAGAAATATGGAAGGAGTTCGCGGACGAAAGGTCACGCTCGAAAGGAATATGGTTAAGCACTATTCAACCCAGCCTCCTTCTTCGCCCATGGTTTGATGGTGCTGTAACGAGTAGGAATGAACTATGTACAGCATTACGAATTCGTTCCAGGCACATTTCACTAAATAGATAGCTTTTATTGATGGGCAAATCAGAGTTGCCAAATTGTACTGAATGCGGAAAGATCGAAGATGTTTACCATATTTTGGTGGAGTGTGTACGGAACGATGGGTCTCTATTATTTCCCCTAATTTTTTGTACTCCTAATGTAGTTTGGTGCACAAACTTTTAGTACAACATTTTTTCGTAGATTTTTCATCATCATCACATATTTAAGAACTATGTTCTTGTCGGTGGAGCATCCTCCATTTGCATCTATCTTCCGCCATCGATTTAACCTCCCTATACGACACAACCCTTGCCTTCTCTTTTATTTGGTCTATAAATGCCCTTCTTGGCTTTCCTTTTCCTCTCCTAGCTTCGACTTTTCCTTCGATCAGGTATTTCATAAAGTTGTCGTGTCGTATAAGGTGGCCAAACATTTTTCCTCGTCTTGTCTCTATCGATTGCAGTAACGTTCTTTTCTCTTTAACCATATCCAATACTTCCTCATTTGTCTTCTTATCTATCCAGCTGATTCTTTTCATACGCCTCCAACACCACATTTCAAAGGCTTCCAAACGCATTCTATCCTTATTCAGCAAAGTCCATGCTTCACTGCCGTACAATGCAATGCTCCAGACAAAGGTTTTTATAAATCGTTTCTTCAGAGCTACTTTGATTTAGTTCTAGTTGAAAATGTGTTTTTTATCATTATAAGCTCGTTTTGCCATGGATATCCTAGAAATAATATCTAATGTGCACCTGGAGTCATTGCTGATAACACTACCTAGGTTATCAAGTTTTATTTCTCGTGTTGAGGGATTGTTTCTAGTTACATGCATAATTTTAGTTTTATTGGCGTTTATTTTTAAACCTATTTCCTGAAATGTTTCGTTCATTTCCTTGAACATTTTCTCTAACTGGTCACTATTTTCGGCTATGGCGGCTATATCGTCTGCGTACCGTAAACTGCTGCAACTTTGCACGGAATTTGACGTTTTTTGCGATTTTCTCGGAACCTATTCATAATGTTGACTCTCAATTGTTTTTAAATGAAAGACAGACATAATGGCTTTCTATTGAGAACCCAAATCTTATTAATTTCCACCAATTTTCTGAATTACAAGGGCTCAAAGTCGTAGGCAAAGTTGTATGTAAAAGACACAAGTTTGCCTAGAAGCATAATTCGATACTTATTGTACTTATCGTTTCCGTTAATTTTTTTTCATGTGCATGAGACAACCTACTTGTCCCTGCCAATTTAATCAGTGCAATATACTGAATCATTTTTTTATTACAGCTACTAGGCCAAGTTGTAGCAGGTTCTACAGACTTTCCATACAAAAATGTCGTTGACTATAGGGTTGTCCAAAATAATACAGATTATTATTAATACTTTTTTATAAAAGAAAAAAACCAGATGTCTACTTTCATTAAAAAATCACAATTTTAATGCTTCCTGGTAATAATGTCTTATCAACTTTTTATCAACAATTATTAATAATCTTAATTTTTGATTGTAGTATAAAAGAAAAGTATACAAAGCGTTGAATCTCTTTTACAATTATTTCTACAAAAAATATTTGAATATTGTTTTACAAATTTACAACGAGAAACAAACTCTAAAGAGGAAACATATTCTGAAATAAATTTGTAAGCATACCTAATGTAAGCGAGATTCACGCGAGTGAAGCTGCGAGTAAAAGCTAGTTAACAAAATTTGACAACCCTAGACCCAGGCATAGTTATGTCACTCAAGTTTTCAAAACACTACACATGATTGCCTTCTAAGTTTTTTTGATAAAAAACAATCTTTTGCTTAAAAAAAACAAGTAAAACTAGAAGAAGACAATATTATCCTACCTTAGGCAGTTAATCCTGTGCGAAAAAACAGCTTTTTAATAGTTAAAATTCAAAAGTTTTAGAGAGCAAAAAAAATGCTGCCTCACCCGCCGATCTTTGTCGCACAACTGACAGAGTATTAATGGAGTTACAATTACAAAAAATGAAAAATATGTTGCCCAAATAATGAATACTTACTACAGAATGGTAGAAAACGTGAATAAAGCAAGCGAATGCGATATATCGTAATTCAAATGAAATAGGCAAATTTGTGTGTAGTTGGATAAGTTGCAGCAGTTTACGGTATCTTACAAAATATATTATTTCATGCGTTGCGTGCGTCTGCGTATCTTACAAAATATAATATTTCAACTATAATGTGCAGCATGCAGCATACAAGCAAGCATGCCGCATGCAGCATACAAGCAAGCATGCCGCATGCAGCATACAAGCAAGCATGCAGCATGCAAGCAATCATGCAGCATGCAAGCAAGCATGCAGCATGCAAGTATTTCTGGGTGGCTCCACCAGAAGACTCGCTCCGTCGGCCCTTCGATTCATTCGTGCACTCAACCTCGCTACGCTTTGGCCTCGTGCCCTCATTTCTCTCAGGACCTCCTTCACGAGCTTCTGGTTCCGCGCGAAGGAATAACTAATCTAGTATCTATAGGGCAAACTTGAGCCACGTGGAGTCGGGGTGCTCTAAGTCGGATCTGTGACTTATGAAGATTTTTAGGAATTATTATTAGTAGTGCATCACTAACATCATTCTGAAAATGATTGACGACAGACTAGACTGTCCTTATCTCCGGCACTGCTGTGATAGACATGTCACAGTACCCATGCCGGTGAGAAGGTACTAATAGTAATAATTAAATTTACTTATATAATAAATTAATAATTCAATTAGTTATAATTATAAGAAGTGATTATTATAGTAAGTAATAATTGTTTCAAACAAATTTATACGAGGATATCGTTACATGTAAAAAATAGGGGACCGGCCAAGGTATGAGAATTGTTAAAATATGTAATTTTATGATAGAATAGAATACAAATAATTAAACACATTGTGCGACTTTTTCATCACGAGTTTATTCTCCTGAGTAAATTTATTACAGTTCAAACTTTTTGGGAAAGTCCATTTTCTACGCGTGACGTCATATGAATGCACGTTTAGTTAGGGGCGTTTTGGTATCGTCCAAATATCGCTTAAAAATGTGAAATGTTTTTTGCTACCTATATCTTGGGAAATACTTTGGTTATTGATGTAATTCTTTTACGGATGATTCTATTATTGTGAGATATTTCTAAGAAGCATCAAAAAAAAGTTGTCCGGTCCCCTATTAAAAGCCAAACGATTTTAGAACATCTAATAATAGAGACTCAAAAATTGCATCTAATAATTATTAGGCTAAATTATTATTATGCAAAAACATCAATTACGCGAGCCAATAGTTGTGCATAACAAGTTTAGGCCAATAAGGTTCGGCGAAGTGAAATTAGGAACAAACATTTTAAGCGAAACAAAGGGCACCCTTCTTGCCTACAACTTGTCAAAGGAGGCAAGGATGCTGTACCAAATTGTTACCATAGGCATAAAACGCCAAACGTTGGGAATTTATGTGATGTACCTAGTTGATTTAGATGTAACTTTTTGTACCTACCTAATTGTAACAAATGTGAGGGTGAAATTGTCAAAATTAAATAAATAAAGTTTTTAAAAAAAGTCTGCGATTGGCCTCGTGCCGGTATTAACGCCAAAAAAGCAAATATCCCTCTAGGTAACTCACAGTGGTTGCTGAACACTTCCAATGGGCATGTAAGTTAGTAACTTTTTATTGTACCATGAATATAAACAGGAATACAATAGGTATCTTGATGGCTAATGTACAATGGCAAAGGCCCTAACAAATATTTATTCGCATAATCGATCACGTTTGAATAGGAACTTACTTGTAAAATGAAGTTGGGATCATCCCTCAGGCTCTGCTGTATTATTTTCCCGATGTGGTGCCTGTCTGAAGGGATGCCACTTTTGGCGACAACCCTGTAACTTATGTCTTCAAGGAACATTTGCATCGACGCATTTCTTCTCGGTCGGGTGAGCATCTTGGTGATTGGTGCCTGAAACACACAATATTCTTTGTTTGTTTTTCACTATAAAATCTTGGTTCTTTGGGAAGGTCATCTTATTTTCCTAATACGGTCTTCAATACAATAGATGTTCTATGTAAAGGTTTATATTTGCTTCAAAACCAACAATCTGGTTACGAGTAATTAGTATACGCAGTCACTTTTGATGTTTCGAACGTCTGTTGTTCCTAATTATTTATTAATTATTACCTATAAGTTATTCTTATGTACACAATACAATATAAGAAATGAAGCAGTACAACTATTTAACGATTTAGTATCTTTAAATTAAATTAAAAATCAAGCGAATTTACCAGTAAAGATCGATGGTACTGTGTGAACGTACGACTCATACGTTAATGTGGCCAGCTACTATAGATAATCGACTTTATCAATTCATAAAGTACATATATATATATACATAAATATTATGATTAAGTACTTATAAGATTATTTTTCTCAAGGTCAGCTCCATGTCTCTAACTCGCGAGTTAGTAACTCTTCGGGTTTGTACAAATTGGCTGCGAACATAGAAATAAGTATATTTCTATGGCCCCGAGCCCCGAAGTAAAAACTGCCAAAGTTATCTACTTCTTAAGATTTTATATAAAGAAAATAACAAATAAATTACTTTATTCAAGTCAAACCGTGGGCACCAGCCAACTGTGTGATATATGTATATATTTTCGAGATATTTGATAACAAATCAGGTGTCGGCACAGATAATATAATAATTTATTGTGGCGAGATGGTCAATGCCACACTTAATAAAATGAGGTAAATTCTATACATAAAATAAAACAGTAAAAATATTTTGTCTGTACATTTAGTATTTTTGACTGAAATGGATAGAGGGACATTAAAAAAGAATAATAGAAAGCAAAAAACATTTTTTGGAATTTCTTGTCTGTCTGTCTGTATGTATGTACGCGTTTCATGCAAAAACCACTGGACGGATTTGAATGAAACTTTTTTTTTGTATAGCTATTAAGCCTGGGTAACATATAGGCTATAATTGATTTTGAAAACTGGAACACCTGATGAAGAACCTTAACAGAACAGCTAAACTATAAGAAATATGGAAATGGTCCCTTTGCAAAAGTTTATTTATTTATTTATTACAGAACAACAAACAGTTACAAAATAAAAATAGTTAGTTAAAATGAGACTTAAATCTAAAGTGATAATAATTTTGTAACCAACCACGTTATTCACAGCTTGTTTAAATACATAATGATAACAAGTTGCTGCTAGTGGGTGGAAAGTTAAAGAAAAATTAAAGAAGTTTATTTATGCTTAGAACAAATAATAATAGAATAATGTTATGCATGAGTTATATATAAAATAGGATGGTATATATTAATATAGGTAGAAGAAGTTATACAAACAAATCACATGAAGAAGAAAAAGTTATGAAATAAGTTATGAAAAGGAGTGCGAGTCATTATGATCGGACAATAACTGACGAAGAAGTCTCTTATACTTATAAAATGAACAGGCAAATACATCAATGCTTTCGAACATTTTGTGTTTTGAGTCTCAACCATACGACGCATTGGAGAACGCCGGCCCGAA
The DNA here is from genome assembly GCA_018467065.1 of Ephestia elutella. Classification (NCBI taxonomy): domain Eukaryota; kingdom Metazoa; phylum Arthropoda; class Insecta; order Lepidoptera; family Pyralidae; genus Ephestia; species Ephestia elutella. Next base: position 8,501,531 of record CM031579.1, on the reverse strand, counting down.
TTAGTATGGCAAAATATTTGTTGCAAATAGCGGTTGAGGGCGTATTTTGCGCTTGGCGTTAGATTTGGGAACAATGTCAGAGATTTTGTTAACAAGTTCAGTTGTTCAAGTTCAAGTTTATCAATCTGACGAGCATTTTCTGTTGACGTATAAAAATCGAAGATCGTGATCATCTGATGAAGAATTCCAAGAGACCAGCTACACTATTACATACTTATATGGAAATGGCGCCTTAGCAAAAGTCGTTCAAACTGATGAGCATTTTCTGCTGACGTATAAAAATTGAAGATTATGGAACATCTGATGAAGAACTCCAAGAGACCAGCTACTCTATAAAATAAATGGAAAAGGGGCCTTAGCAAAAGTCGTTCAGCCTGATGAGCATTTTCTACTGACGTATAAATAGACGGGATAAGACAAAGAGGGACTCGGGGTGGAAGTGGTGGTATACGGGAAATTGTAGATAACGAGCAGATGAAGATCGTTTATTGAATGAAAAATCACTTTTGATTCATTATAACACCGCGACTGTTATACGAGTACCTAATATATTCCCGTGGGACACGAGATAACCAAATGGCTGAAATTTTGAGTACTGGAGTTTAGGTTACTACAGTTTGGAACACAAACAGATTTTTCATCTAAGCGAAACTCACGCGGGCGAAGCCGCGGGCAACAGCTAGTGTTACATAATTATTAGCATCATTTCCATATACTTAAAATATAGATAAGTGTATTGATACTGCTTTAATTTTCCTATTGTAGTCGACCTATGTCACTTTTTTAACGTGTTGTAAGACCCTCGTCTCTTAGTGTACCTACCCATCAGCTATTTTAATATTCACACTGCTGGACTGGAGCACTGGCTTTCCTTATATATACATTATTTAGGATTTAGGATTAAACTAACACATTGTAAAAATAATAAATGTTATTTGCAATAGAATTTTTTTTTTCTTTTCACAATATTTATGGCAAGACTAGGTATACATAAGTATTCTAACATTCATTATTGCCAGGAGATGAGATTGAGAATAGGAGACGTGACGATGTAGGTAAGTACTAGGTTTAAAATAAAATACAAGATCAACTTATTCTCTTTTTAATTCAGTAACAATTTTTTTGAGCTTAGATCTATCAACTTTGCTGGAAGGTGTCAAGGGTAGCTGTTCCATGAATATCACCCCGCCTCGGAGTTGCTTCGTGTCTGCTAATGAATCTGAAAAAGAGGAGTAGAGAGAGATGTTTAAGTTGTACCAAGTGTGCCTTGAAACTAGAGAAGGAATATTTATCTACTGAAGTAACAAAATACAATTTTTAGAGAGACTGAAATGGAATATCTGATGTTAGAGCTTTCGAGATTATATGACGTAAGTAGTATACTGTATACTATATGTATGTCGCAGTCATCTGGTTGAATATGCTATTTCATTGAATGACTAGCTCGTTCATTGAATGACGGTATTTAATTGAATGACTAAATGATAACTCGTCAAGTCGTTGAATGGAGATATAGCCTCAGACCATGAGTTCGCAACTTAAAAGTTAACCTTGCTTTAAATAAAAATAAATGAATTATAAAATGTCTCCTTAAATAGGATCTGTACGACTTTGTAATATTTGATTAGGGTGACCATAAGTTCGCAAATTAAAAAGGTAACCTTACTTTAGATAGGTGAAAATGAGACGAAATAGCCGGCGGCGGCGCACACTGGTTCGAAAATCGTATATGGTGGACTTAGGGATCAAAGTGCCAGACAGATTCCAAAAACCCTCCCCTCCATTAAAAATTATACAATGAAGATTCCATAGCGCTCTCCCCTCCCCTCTACTAAAAAATACTCGATCCTCATTGGTTGAGCCCATATCTTGTTCAAAGTGTGATGCATGAACAACTAGAATATTCAGCGATGTGTGGTATTTTGAAAGATTCTCCTTTCGCCTCTGAACGAGTCACGTAGCATGTGTACGGTAACTTAGTTTATGATGCCTATATATTTAATAAGGAAAATTTCCAAGCGCTGTGGAGGCCAAAGCGGCAGACATATGAATATGACTCCAAGGAACCAAAATGTTAAGAATTGTGCGGACTATAACGCCTACTAGCCGCCTTGCCTAACAGTATTACCATTTAAAAGATTGTTATGATTATTACTTTTTTCTTCATACAAAAAATAAACAATATTTTTTTTTAAATATGAAAATGCACTTTTTAGCAAAAACCTTATTTAGAAAAGTTAAAGCTATTGTTAAAAGTAGTATGTAAAAAAAAATCAGCGTGATAGCTGCACTTTGATCCCTAAGTCCACTATATACGATTTTCAAACCAGTGTGCGGCGGCGTAATAATAGGTAAATACATGCTGTCACACTATTTTATCACAAATAACGCACTTTAATGGACACAAATATCAATACAGTGCTTTCTGTGAGAACTGTTTGACGCCATATTTTTTTTGGTGACTACTAGTGCCGCAGTGGGAAGAAATTGAACTAAATTTGAATCACTTGACTGCGACATATATATACCTACAGCCGTATTAAATATAGGTATGAATTCTCATGTACAGTGGGCCATTCAGAAAAGTATACCACTTTTTATAGTGGATCCATAGAAGAGTGGATCTTATTTCAGGTGGTATACTCTTCTATGTGGCTCACTGCTACTATATAAACTCTACCGTTTGAAATTTCTAAATGAGAAAGGTAGGTAAATGTCTATGGTTGAGTGAGGTAATGTAATATGTTTATTCTTGCTTCTCTATGTCGTTCACTAAACCTACTTTTGACGAGATCCTTGATTTCCCGTGCGGTGACGTCATGGCCAGGTCTCTTCACCACACATGCCACCGGCAGGTCTCCAGACTCCAGATCCTCTACTATACCAGTCACAGCCACTTGATACACGGCAGGGTGTTGCTGGATCACGTTCTCGATTTCCACTGGAGATACCTGAAATTATATTAAATCTGGTATAGATTGCAATAAGCGATGACGTTCTAAAAGACCTACTGAGCCTCAGAGCTGACGACTGGTGAAAGCTGGTGCAAGACTGTATAAGATGACGTCATCTCGTGTTGGAGGACCAGACCCCTTCGGGTCGCTGCGCCAACGCAGTAGTAAGAGGTAAGCACGAGAAATACAATGTTCTGAACTGATAAAAAATTCATAAGTATGACAATTTAAAAAACAATCTAGAGGCCATGTAGAAAAACTCAAAAGAAAGTATACTTACATGATGATTCTTGTATTTCAATAGCATTTTCAGGCGATCTACAAAATATAAGTAGAGATGTTCATCCATATACAAAAGATCGCCAGTTTTGAACCAACCATCGTCTGAGAAAGTCTCCTTTGTTCTTTCAGGATCGTTGTAATAACCCTATGGAAATAAAAAAAAATATATTAGTATAGTGGTACTCATTGATTACAATGGTAACATTGGCTTGATGTCGTCAAGGATCATTTGCGTTCCAACCAATGGTCTCACAGCTCACAACCAAGGATGCTAAAAACTGCGAAGTGGAGAAGAAAAAGTAGGAAAGCAGATCCTGGGCTCCGACGATTATGCCGAGTATGTAACTGGGAAAGCGCTAAGATGACAGTCCAGAGAGACGGAAATCATAATGGCAAGATTGGCAAGATTAGCATAAGTTTTGTAGATACTCGGTCGTAGTCGTAAATAAGAAGGTACAGCTTGTCTATAAAGTCCTGACATTAAAGTTCGAGGAACTAATATTGATGATGTGTCTGGCAACACCAAACGTATGTACATCAGCTGTCAATGCTGTCAACAATATTGAAATGTTTTTCGTTTGTATTTTTATTGTTTTGATTAAACTGCAATAAATTAAGACCAAACTACGCAGAAAAGTTTAAAAAATGAGTAAAATAAATCGGAGTCGCACGCGGGAATTGATTTTTAAAGTTTTCCAGCAATGTTTTGCGGAGTTCAAGGATGGACGAATTTTGTGAGATTTCGATGATATTTATGGGAGAACAACATATATTATGGGTATGTAACCGTGTTATTGTTTGTTTTTTATCAACCTGAAGTTACAAATATACTGAATTTACGATTTTTTAAAAGAAAAAAGTATTGTTTATATCGTACACTTTTAGGTTAGACTAAAATTGTAAATAGGTCATATTATAGTATGGCCATAAATTTTTGATACATTATGATGGTACATCTCAGTCTATTCGGGTTTTCTATCAATTTTGAATTTGAATTATTTGTTTCTTGTGAATAAGTTATTGTTTCTATTCTGTTACAATTTTTATTCCTTTTTTTTTAAGAAAACCAAAGAGTACAGTTAAGCCCATAGTCGACGAAGCAACTTGTTGAAAAGGCCTTCTACAGCATCACATCTGAATATGGAAAAACTGCTGCCATTACGTTGAGACGCTCAAAAAGAGTACTATGAGCGAGGACGTTACCTGTATCTAGATATAGACGAATTGATTGTTCGCTTATGCGATGATAGCAGCAGTGGTGACAGCCGCTGTAGTGATGACAGTGCCGCTGATGAAAGCGGCAACGAAACGTTTCTTGTTGTTGAATATTTGGACTCCGATGGTGAGTGAAAGTGATCAACCTTAGTATTTTAACTATAAAACATTCATCATCATCGTCAGCCTTCCATGACCCACTGCTGGGTATAAGCCTCCTTTTGTATACGCCAACATTTCCTATCCTGAGCCATTGCAACAAACATTATTCTGGTTAAATTAAAAATGTTTAGTAAAGCTTTTCATAAGCAAGGTACCTACTGTAAATAAAACGGAAACAATAAGACTGAATAATGTGTTTTATTTATTAGCTCGCTTTACCTGAACGAACTGCTAGTATCAAAATTATTTTGGTCACACTATATAGGGTTGCTACATGCACATCAGTGGCGCCATCATTTAATTTCAGGACTTAATAGACAGACTGTACAAGATTTTTCTTCATACTCAAAAATTTTATAGATTTTTCTTCATAGCTCTTCACTTGTTGGTGTCATTTCGTGGGATAACTCAAGCAACGACTTTCGCATTTTTATTCAGTTTTTTTATTGGTAAAAAGGATACCAAGAGAAACATAATTGTAAGACAGTTTTGTAACAAAACTTACCTTGAATAGTCCTGGTCCCTTTAACCAGAGTTCTCCTGTTTTATTTGCTTCTAAAATGTCTTCCTGTGTGTAGGGGTCAATTAGCTGAAAAGAAAATATTAAAACCATTACGTACAACTAAGTACTTCATGAATTGGTTGTTTGAATCCAAATTTGTCGAATCGGGAATTTTGCCGTGCTGTCACCCTATTTTATACTCTCAGGGGAACAAATCGTAAAAAAATTTAGATCGGTATAATTCATAGTTCTTTACTTACTCTAAACTGGACAATATCTGTGGGTCTACCAACTGAATCTGCAGGTTTATCATCAGCTGACACAGTCATACCAGACATTTCTGTCTGACCGTAAAAGACTTGTAAGTATATCAGCTTTCGGTGCTGTTTTCTGTAACAAAATCTATTTTTAAACCTTTTGTAACTTGATAGACACTAGACAAGACACAAGAGAAGTTTTATTGTTATAACTGCTATAAGCATCGAGCGTTCATCTAATGTTTATTTGGTAATTTGGATTCCTTAACAAATTCAATTTAATATGTAGGTACTTAGTTTTATTCTTCAGCAGTTTGTTCAATTAAATAAAATGAAATCAAAATAGCTAATTTACAAACCTGGACTGCTTCAAGCAATGCCGGGCTTACATAACTGCCTCCCACTATAATGTAATTGAAGCAGGAGAAGTCACAATTGTTGACCTCGTCCACATTCACCAAACTGGCCATTAAAGGTGGACTGCAGATCATATGAGTAGGCTGTGAAACAAGACAAATTCTTTCTTTTATTTTATTTTTTTAAGAATTAAAGAAAAGAATGTGTGACTTTTTATAGTATAAAATAAAAAACCGAATATCTACATTTTATTTATGTTATATTTACTATTTATCCTTAGTACAATAAAGAAACTACAAACAAACGAATAGAAATTTAAAATAAAGCTTTTCATATGGAAGCTTCGAGCAACAAGGACTTCCGCGCGCGGCCCGGAAGTCCGTGTTGCTCTATGTATAGAAGAGAATGGATTCGAAATAAGAAAAATGACAATATTACAGAATGTGAGCATGAGTGTGAGGAGAGTGTCGCTTAGAACGGCAAACCATAAAACTAAATGGAGAGAACTAACCAGCAGTGGGTTACGGAACTCTGATGATGCTGAATCAGACTCCAAATAAAACATAGCGTAAAGTGTAATGTAATTCTACAAATGTTTATATTACTTTATCATATCTTTCAGACCTTTTTGGAAACCCCTCATTCCCGTGAATTTCGGGAAGTCTTCTCTTAGTGTTCCCTAAGGAACCTACATGCCAACTTTCAGCTTCCTACACACAGTAGTTTTGGCTGTACGTTGTCTGTCAGTCACTCAGATAACGGAAGAATTTAATTAATAGTGATGAAGAATATCTTACCCTGTACTTATTAATCATATTGTAAATAGAAGGCCTGTTGAGCTGCAATGGAGTCTGGAGCCTGGTGTATCTTAGTATTGGAGACCAAACATAGTGGAAATCGGCTGACAACCACTGAAGAGGAGACAGAATCAGAGCCATCCTCTCAGGATCCGGAAATTTGTTTTGCCGAGACCTGATCGTCAAAAATGAGAAACTATAGCAAAAGTCTACATAAATGAGCTTTAAAATCTTCAAAGTAACTAAGTACATTAAAACTGAAATTATGTAAGTAGGTATCTGTTGTCATGGTCATTCTATTGATAATTCTAGTTTTTGATTTTGCTAATTGGTCACTAACCTATTCATGGACCACAAACGTATTAAATCTACCGTCCAAATACTGCTAACATCAATATTTTATGATGGAAATAATCGTAAGCTTCCTTATCGAAAAAGATTGTTAATTGACTGAACTGAACTTGCACTTTCAGACCATTGTGGTCTTACCAAATCTCTGTGCATCCGTATATAAAACTGGAGTGTGTAAGGGCAGCACATTTGCAGACACCGCTCGTTCCACTGGTCATCATGAGGTAAGAGATGGTCTCGGTCGAGTCAAAATCCGTGGGCCTGAAATGTACGCAAAAAAAAATATTAAATATGTCTGCTTACAAACTAATTATGTTATTAAAATTAACGTAAGTGACATCCACCGTAAACATAGCGAAGAATATAAAAAAAAATACTTACCTGAGCAAAATACTTTAATACATAGGTAGGTAGGTACTAATAAATTAAAACTAAAATTATTTTTATCTTTCGTCATTGGTTAAAAGAACACATAATAAAAATGTATAAATTAGGTGTTTGGAGAAAATGTTATGTTTAGACTATGTTCTATGGAATTATGACTCATAAATAAGTGATGAACTTATACGACTCATCATTTGTAACCGTAATAAAAAAACTTAAGGTACTCTACTTACTCAAACTCGTCAACTTTTGTGTTGTCGCCATATTGGTGCAAAAATGTTTTAAAGTCTGTGAGATCGCCGTTTCTATCAAAAGTAACTATTTTTGAGCTCAGATTCGCTCTTGATATGGCTTCTTTAGCTGTTTTTACGTATTCGTTCATGCAGAACACCATATGTGGCTTTAGGATGTCAAGAACATCTTTCATTTCCTCTGAAAATTGATATAAAATTGATATTGTAAATTGTTTTTTTTTTCAAATAGTGGAATGAACCTTGCATCATAAATAAATAATTAAGTACTAGCCATTATTTTTTCTGCCTGTATACCAAATTTCATCCCAACCCGTCCCGTAGATTTTGTGATTGAGTAACAAACATCCTCACAAACTCGCATCCAAACTTTCGTATTTATAATATTAGTATAGGATTAATGATTTGATATGTAATTTATACTGACTACGTAATCTAGTCATATGTTCTAGAATATTCTCATACCATTGCAAAGTCATGGTTACTTAGATAGTCGGCTATCTATCTAAGTAACCATGACTTTGCATCCACCAGCCCTTGCAAGGTCAAGACACTTAAATCGAGAATTCTAATTTATCGTCGCCATTATTCTAGACTAGCCTGTGCTCGCGAACTTCGTCCGCGCGTTATTTAGTATTGTTAATATCTCTGGTTCTAAGCTACACGTATCAAGATAAAACCTATGCCATATTTTAAGTTATACTTTCAATAATACAACTGAAAACCGCGTCAAATTTTGTCCTGTAGTTTTTGTGTGATGAGCGTACAAAGATACAGGCAGAAAGACGACAGACATAAATTAAAAAAAAAAATGTTTTGGCTTCTATTGGCCCTATAAAGGCTCCTCGTAGTTTTTTTTTCTTAAATATCTCCTATCTACTGTACAGACACAGCCCAGTTACAGTTTTATTATATGTATTGATAAGAGTTGAGTACTCACTAACGCCCATATTAACATCAAGAGGAGCTATAGCTACTCCGAGGTACAAGGCAGCATACATAACTATGCACGCATCCGAGTGGTTTGGTACAATTAGACTGACGACGTCACCGCATTTAAGGCCGAAGTTCTTCATTGCTATAGCACATTGCGTAGACCTCCTGAGTACTGAGCCACCGGTTTCCTTTGTGTCAGTAGATGCATCGATCTGGATTTTTTTTTTAACATTTATAAAAATGTTCAAACTTTTTGTAAGTATGTTCAGTTGTTATTTCATCCAAACATCCATTGAAGTTTTCCACAGGCTTCTATTGGTAGAACCAACAGTAGAAACTCTTGGAACAGAAGTTCTCACCAACTTTTACGTTTAGAATATTAGTAGGAAGTAGGATACACAAAAGAAACCTAAGATAGAAAATTCATCATAGAAACCTACAAAAGAACACCAGCAAGCACTTATTATGTAGAAGGGCTTAAACATTTTTGGGCTGTCGAAAGTCTACGATTAGTCTCGTGCCAGTATAACGCTAAAAGAGCAAACGTCCCTCCAGATAAATCACCTAACAAATACAAATATTTATTCGCATGATCTTTTGAATATGAACTTACTTGTAAAATGAAGCTGGGATCATCCCTCAGGCTCTGCTGTATTATTTTCCCGATGTGATGCCTGTCTGAAGGGATGCCGCTTTTTGCGACAACCCTGTAACTTATGTCTTCAAGGAACATTTGCATCGACGCATTTCTTCTTGGTCGGGTGAGCATCTTGAGGTTTGGTGCCCGAAATACACAATAAACGATTCTTTGTTTGTTTTTCACTAGAAAATCTTGGTTCTTTGGGAGTTCTTTTTTTAACTTTCCTAAAACGGTCTTCAATACAATAGATGTTCTATGTAAATATATATAATAGATGTTGTATGTATATTTGCTTCAAAATCAACAATCTGTTTACGAGTAATTAGTACGCACTTTTAATGTTTCGACCGTCAAAATATCTGTTGTTCCTAATTATTTATTAATGATTACTTTTATTTATTAATTACTTATAAGTTAATCTTATGTACACAATACAATATAAGAAATGAAGCAGTACAACTATTTAACAACTTAGTATCTTTAAATAAAATTAAAAATCAAGCGAATTTACCAGTAAAGATCGATAGTACTGTGTGGACGTACGACCCGTACGTTAATGTGGCCAGCTACTACACAGTCGACTTTATCAATTTTAAAGTACATATAATATATACATAAATATTATGATTACTTATTAGATTATTTTTATCGAGGTCAGCTTCTTGTCTCTATTTCGCGAGTTAGTAACTCTTCGGGTACAAAAAACAAAATGGCCCCGAAAATAGAAACATATTTCTGTGACCCCGAAGTAAAAACTGCCAAAGTTACTTCTTAAGATTTTATATAAAGAAAAGAACAAACAAATAAATTTTATATTCAAGTCGGCTCTTGGGCTTGGCACCATTTAATGGAAATTCACTGGGGGATATATGTATTTTCGAGATATTTGATAACAAATCAGGTGTCGACACAGATAATATAATCATTTATTGTGTTAAGATGGTCAATGCCACACTTAATCAAATGAGGTAGAATGTTACATAATTAACAACTCATTCGTTCGGTTTTATTTTAAATGAGCAATCTGATAGTACATATATTAAAATAGTAGTTAGATACTTAATAAATGTATATCTGTGTACATTGAATTTATTTACAAAAAAAATTTGGGCCGACGAAGAAATAGTAATAAAATATTTTTTAAGCTTTTTATCTGTCTGTTTGTACACGCTAATAATAAATTGTTTCGTATGTACCTATTACTCGTCTTTGCAGTACTCTCATATAGAAATTAGATATGGTGAAAAAATTCCATGCGAGCAGGACTTGAACCCGCGACCAGGTCTTTATACGACCTTTATAAGTGCGATTTATAACTGCTATTTTTAAGCCTATATAAATAAAAACAATTTATTGAATTGACTTTGACTTTGACCTTGCTCTTCCAACTGAGTATACTACGAGTATCATGAAGTGAAACAGTTGGCAATGAAAAGAGTAAAATGGAAAGAACTCCACCGACAAGAGCCTAGCTCTTAAATTTAATGATGATGACATGATGACTTATCTGTTATTTTGCCACGTAAAACTATCAGGCACTTCTTTAAGAAATCATCATTTTTTTTAATATAAAGTGGGTGGTCCTCGGGGCAAAATGTTCTCGTTGATAAAACGTCCATAGTGTAAAAAGACATGGAAGGCATGGAAGTGACAAGGAAGGCATGGAAGTGGCATGGAAGAGGGTTATCGGTTTTCCGCTCACTAGTTGGTGCTACTGGCGAGTGAGGTCTGTCAGATAGTACAAAACTGTCATCAGTTGTCAAATTCATATGACAGTATGGGACCATTTGTACCATCCGAGTTCTGATAGACCTCACCATTATTTAAAAAAAAAAATCTTATACACCACACAAATTAAAAAAACAAAACGAATATTTTATTAGATATTGTTTGTAATATATTGGGTAAAACTAAACGCAGGCGTTTCCTGTTATCGCCGCCAGGCGTTTCGGGGTTCTCACACTGCTAGCGTGGATGGCGTCGCGTGTGGTCCGCCATTGCTTTGTCCAGGGCGATATCGGTTTGATTTTAATACGCGGAGCGGTCTCGCGTCTTTTGCTTGTTGTTTAGTTTGAGTGATAATTGTGAATTTCCTGTTTGTTAAATAACTATTGAATTTGTGTTTGTGAAAAACTCTGTTATTGTGACTTTTTCTTGTGAGAGGTGAAACGTGGCTGGCTGTTCACATCTGGCTGTTCCCGAGTGAAACTACGGGAAGAAATCTATTTAGTTGTTATGGGGAATTGAGATCTCACGGGTTAGGTAGGGTGATTAGGAATTCCCCCTTCCCGAAGACACTCAAGTTTGGATCCGAAGAGAAAGAAGATTTAATTTGGTAAGTGTTCAATTGTAGTTAATTTATAGGTTAGGTTATCATATAGGGCCCTGTAGCTCCCTTCATAAGCTACGGTGGTAGCAGACTGCGTTAAGTTAGTTAGGTTTTAGTCGGGCAAACGTGGTGCCGCGTGGAGATTTTTTCCCGGTACTTATTTTTACCGGTGGTTTTTTCCCGGTGAAGTTCCGGTACAGAATTCTTCCCGCCGCTTCGTTTGTCCGGATTCTCGCTGCCACATTTTCTGGCAGCAGAGCGTAGTTGCTCTGCACATTTTCTGGTAGCAGAGCGTAGTTTATCTACCCTCTATTTGTTCGTTTGTAAAAAATAATTAATTGTTTGTAAAAATTATTAGATTTTTCTTAGTTTGTTTGTATAAGAATATTTGTAACCTTTTTTGTATTTGTTTGCGGTTTGTACCGTGCGTTCCGGGTTTGTGCCATTCTCATACCTACCGCGGTTCTTCGTGTAGTTGCTTGATTTTGTTGTTTTTTATTTACCTTTTGTTATTTTTTGTTTGTGACTTGACGCGATGGCGAAGGCCTCCAATGCTAGGGCGACACTCGCCAACGAATTGAGATGGTTTGTGACGGCCGGAGGACTCCTGTCCCGGAAGGACAGGGAGGGCGCCATACTGCTAAGAGCGGATCACCTCCACTCACGATTGATTAGCGCGGAAGCGGCCATGGCGGCGCTTACCGAAGCCGATCTTACCCCGGAGGCCTACGCAGGTCACATGGCGGACATGGACCAGATCCTGAGTCTGCACGATGATATCGCGGAGGCGGTGACCGCAATAAGGGCGAGACAGGCTGGCGGACCAGCCCTCGCACACCTGTTAGACAGGAAGGACCAGCGGTTACTGGTCGGCTCCCCACCCTTCAGCTGTCCCACTTTGGGGGTAGGATGGAGGAGTGGGTAGCATATAAAAATATGTTTGAGTCCCTGGTCGTAGCACGACAGGATTTGTCGAAGGCCCAGAAGATGGCCTACCTCCTCTCCACTCTTGAGGATGAAGCGCGGTCGCTCATCCAGCACCTCCGGGTGGAGGACGACCAGTACGACACGGCTTGGGAGTTATTGAACTCCCGCTATCAAAACTTACGTTTGTTAGCGGATGCGCACGCCGCACAGTTGATGGCCCTGCCCAAGGTGGCCAACAGGGCACAGTTGCGCCTGCAGTTGCTCACGCCCGTTACAGTGGCCTGTAACGCGCTCCGCACACTGGGGCTGCCGGTGGACCAATGGTCCTTTTTGCTGGTGCACATTGTATTGGGCAAATTACCCAATGACATCCGCTCGCGATTTGAGCGCGAGAATGCGGAACGGGATAGCACCACCCTACCAACATTCACTGACTTGGTGAAGTTTTTGGAGTTTGAGGCACGGGCTGCTGAGAATACCATGACGGACTCAGCGCCATCCAGAGCGCCTGAACGTAGGCCCTTGGAACCCTCATGGCGAGGGAGGCCCCAACAGGGACGGCAACCGCCACCGCGTGGAGCTGGTGCGCGGGTTGCACACACGGCAGCAGTCGCGAGGGACGCGGACTGCCTGCAATGTGGTCGGATGGGCCACAGCCTGCTGCAATGCAGGGACTGGCAGGGACTGCCAGTACAAGATCGGCGCCGCATGGCAAAGCGGCATGAACTTTGCTTTTATTGTTTGGGCGGTCACTATGCACGTGACTGTCCCAGTGCCATACCATGCAGTGCATGCCGTGGGCGGCACCACGCGATGCTTTGCATGAACCGCAACGGGGATGGCACCCGGATGTTGAGGCAGGGGTCCCCTATGGGCGGGGGCGCTCCTGCGCGAAGCCCTCCACCACCGGACGGAGGACGCGGCTTCGCTCGTCGCACCCCCCTCGGGAGGGGGTCGCGTACCTGCGCGGGTCTTGGCGGACCGGGACCACGCGCCCCAAGGTCATGGCCAGTATGTAGCTGGCCAGGCCCCGGATAGGGCCCCCATGGGCGGGGGCCCTAGATCGGACGTGAGTGGGGACACCCCCTCCACGCGGGTTACCAATACCCAACACATGCAGCCGCAGCGGTTTTCTCCGCCGCTGCACGAGTACCCACGGCTGGAGTACCACCCGCCGTACCATATGTATGGCCGGGCCGCGGGTTATGCCCCCCTCAGATGGGGATGTGCACTCGCCCGCCATATTATCCGGGTCAGTGGCGCGCCCCTGGTTTGGAGAGAGTGGGGAGCCCGTAACTAGCTTGCTCCCTTGCTGGGACAGAGCCGCGGACGGTTCTGCTCCCTACCGCGGTGGTCCGCGTATGGGGTCGTAGGGGGGAAGCCATTAATTTGAGAGCTCTGTTGGACTCAGGGGCTCAAAGCAGTTTGGTTACCACTCGAGTGGCACGCCAGTTAGGTTTAGTCGTGGAAGACTCGCCTGTGCCACTTCTTGGAGTTGGTGGCATACAAGTGAAGTGTCTGACGGGCCAGACACTTGTCACCTTTTCTTCGCTGAAGTCCTCCACAATGAGGATCACGACTTCGGCTATGGTAATGGATACCATTGCGGGTTGGCACCCCTCGACAGACATACCGCCGGGTGTGTTGTCTTTGGTTTCGGGTCTGGATTTGGCCGACCCCTTTGTCTTTCATCCCGGCCCAGTGGACTTGCTCCTGGGCTCGGACGTATTGGGTTGGATTTTGTTGGGTACACAGAAGGCTCTGGGTTCGTCTTCACTGATGGCAGTGTCTACGATTTTTGGTTTTGCCCTGATGGGCCCTGTGTTTGATAATGGCACCGCGGAGGAGCCACCGGTTGTCGCATCTGCGTCCTTGGCCAAGACCATGCAAAGGTTTTGGGAGGTGGAGGAGCCACCTATGAGTTCCAGGATGGATCCGGAACACGCTGAGTGCGAAGCCCTTTTTCGATCAACCACGGAGAGGTTGCCCTCCGGTCGGTTTGTAACTAGGTTACCCTTTGTTGCCTCTCGTCCTAGCCTAGGGCAAAGTAGGGCGCTTGCGGAGAAACGACTGCTGTCCATGGAGCGACGCATGCAGCGTGACCACGTACTTCGCGATAAATATATTGAATTTATGCGCGAGTACGAGGATTTGGGTCACATGTCTCCGGCTCGAGTTGATTGGAGCTCAACTGAGCATTATTTTTTGCCCCACCACGCGGTGGTGAAGGCCTCAACGGGCAAGTTGCGGACTGTCTTTGATGGGTCCGCACCCACTTCGAACGGGGTTTCGTTGAATCTGTGTTTGCATTCGGGTCCCAAATTGCATAGGGACATAATTGACATCATCTTGAACTTTAGAAGACATCAAGTGGTTTTTGGTGCGGACATCCGGATGATGTTCCGCCAGACAGTCATACATCCTGAGGACAGGCGATTCCAGCTGATACTCTGGCGTGAGCGCCCTGAGGATCCTGTGACGGTGTATGAACTCAACACAAACACGTATGGTTTGAAATCTAGTCCCTATATCGCCATCAGATCATTGCTTGAATTGGCAGAGCGGGAACGGATCCGCTTTCCCCGTGGGGCTTCCGTGCTGTCACGTGACTTGTATGTTGATGACGTGTGCACCGGAGCCCAAAGTATTGAGGAGGCCCTCCTACTGCGGGATGAATTGATTGAAATATTGAAAACGGGTGGCTATGAGCTACGTAAGTGGTTGTCCAATGAGCCTAAAGTTCTAGAAGGGATCCCGGAGGATCACCAACAGAACCCTCACCTGTTTGAGGATGTGGATGATCCCAACAGGATAGCGGTGCTGGGCATGCAGTACCAGCCGCTAACCGATATTTTCACATTCCAAGTGGACTTGGAAATACCAAAAGTCTGGACTAAGAGAACGGTGTTGTCCGTAATAGCTCGTATGTTTGATCCAAGCGGTTGGATCAGTCCAGTGATATTCTCTGCGAAGTGTCTTCTTCAGATACTTTGGACTTTGGGCGTCTCGTGGGACGAGCCGCTGTTTGGTCCTCCATTGGATGATTGGCTCGAGTTGTTTTCATCGATTAAGGAAGTCAATCGGATTGCCTTGCCTCGTCGAATATTGCCCCCCGGGAAATATCGAGCCAGCCTGCATGGCTTTTGTGACGCGTCGGAGCGAGGCTACGCCGCGTCAGTCTATATGCGGACAGTTGACGCCGATGGCCGGGTCAATGTCTCGCTTTTGTTAGGGAAGAGCAAGGTCGCCCCCATCAGGACTAGGCTGACTATTCCCAAGCTTGAGTTGAGTGGAGCTCACCTTCTCTCTAAATTGTTGCATCACGTTGCCAGTGAACTGGCGGCCACGGTCGAAATACGGGACATCTTCGCCTGGTCGGATAGCCAGGTCGCGCTTGCATGGTTGCGCGCGGCCCCACATACCTTGGAGGTTTTTGTGGGAAATCGGGTTTCCCAAATCCAGAATATCGGAATTGATATAACATGGAGACATGTGCCGGGAGAGCTTAACCCAGCGGACTGTGCTTCCCGAGGTTGTACGGCACCAGAATTGGTGTCACACCCGCTCTGGTGGGGTCCAGAGTGGCTGATGGGATCAGAAACATCTTGGCCTGTCTGTCAGACAGATGTTACTTCTTTGAGTTTGACTGGGCTCCGTGTACATGCTGTAGTCGCTGAGACGACGTCGGAGCCGGATTGGCCACTTGCTCGGTATAGCAGCTTGGATAAGCTTCTGGGTGTTACCAGTTGGATTAAGCGTTTCATACATGATTGTAGAGGCCCACAGGCAAAGCGGTTGGAGCCGATTGCAGGTGCGGAAGGGCGCCGGAGCGCATTGTTGCATTGGGTCCGTGTCGTGCGGACCGGACGGTTTGAGTCAGAGCTTCGTATTTTGCGCGACGGACGCGCTAAGTTGAAGGGCGCGGTCGCTCGTTTGAACCCGTACATCGACTCGGATGGGCTTCTTCGGGTTGGAGGCGGGCTCCGGAGGGCGGATCTTCCATGTGAGACTCGCCATCCTCTGTTGTTGCCCAGGGGCGGACCCTTGGTGCAGCTTTTGGTGTCTGATCGACGCATTCGTAACGCCCATGCTGGGTGCAATGCTTTGTTGGCTATTTTGCAACGCGAGTTTTGGATCTTGTCAGCCCGAAGAGCAATCCGTAGTGTCCTGTTTCGATGTATTGCATGTTATAGGTTGAAGGCATCCACGATGCAGCCACGGATGGGGATTTGCCCGCTGATCGAATCCGACCTTCGAGACCGTTTGACGGCGTTGGAACCGATTTTGCCGGTCCCTTTTCGATCAAGGCTTCTCCCTTTCGTAATGCCCGTATTGTGAAGGGCTATTTGTGTGTATTTGTTTGTTTGGCCACCAAGGCTGTCCATTTGGAGGTGGTATCGGCTCTGACTACGGAGGCCTTCGTCGCCGCGTTGGATCGCTTTGTTTCGCGTCGAGGTCTACCTTCCCTTATTAGGTCTGACAATGGCACAAACTATAAAGGAACTGTAAATTATCTTAAGGATGTTTCTGTGTTTATTGATAAAAATTGTACTAGTTTAAGTCAAATTGCTGCCCAAAGGGGAATAACCTGGAAGTTTAGTCCCCCAAGTTGCCCCCATTGGGGAGGGATTTTTGAAGCGGCTGTGAAGTCCGCAAAGACCCACCTCCGCCGCATTATCGGAGAAACGGCTCTAACTTTTGAAGAGCTGGCCACAGTGTTTTGTAAAGTTGAGGCGGTCCTCAACTCTCGTCCTCTCTGTCCGCTATCTCCAGATCCAAATGACTTGGAAGCTCTCACCCCTGGTCATTTTTTGGTGGGAGGGCCGTTGAATGCCCTGCCCGAATACCCGTGGAAGGATGAACGCGTATATCGGTTGTCGCGTTTTCAAATGTTGCAGCAAATGAGCCAGGACTTTTGGCGTCGCTGGTCGCTTGAATATTTGCATTTGCTGCAGCAAAGAGTGAAGTGGACAGACAGGACTGAGCCTCCCAGGGAGGGTGATTTAGTATTGTTAAAAGAGGCAAATTTGCCCTCATTGCTTTGGCGACGAGCTCGCATATTACGTTTGATTCTTGGCGGAGATGGCACTCCGCGTGTGGCTGAGGTGTTGGTCGACGGTTCGATTTTAAGGAGAGGTGTGACCTCTCTCGCCCGCCTTCCCGTAGAGTAAGCTAGCGGTCTGCTTCTCAGACCGGGACGGGGGGATGTTTGTAATATATTGGGTAAAACTAAACGCAGGCGTTTCCTGTTATCGCCGCCAGGCGTTTCGGGGTTCTCACACTGCTAGCGTGGATGGCGTCGCGTGTGGTCCGCCATTGCTTTGTCCAGGGCGATATCGGTTTGATTTTAATACGCGGAGCGGTCTCGCGTCTTTTGCTTGTTGTTTAGTTTGAGTGATAATTGTGAATTTCCTGTTTGTTAAATAACTATTGAATTTGTGTTTGTGAAAAACTCTGTTATTGTGACTTTTTCTTGTGAGAGGTGAAACGTGGCTGGCTGTTCACATCTGGCTGTTCCCGAGTGAAACTACGGGAAGAAATCTATTTATTTGTCCTGGGGAATTGAGATCTCACGGGTTAGGTAGGGTGATTAGGAATTCCCCCTTCCCGAAGACACTCAAGTTTGGATCCGAAGAGAAAGAAGATTTAATTTGGTAAGTGTTCAATTGTAGTTAATTTATAGGTTAGGTTATCATATAGGGCCCTGTAGCTCCCTTCATAAGCTACGGTGGTAGCAGACTGCGTTAAGTTAGTTAGGTTTTAGTCGGGCAAACGTGGTGCCGCGTGGAGATTTTTTCCCGGTACTTATTTTTACCGGTGGTTTTTTCCCGGTGAAGTTCCGGTACAGAATTCTTCCCGCCGCTTCGTTTGTCCGGATTCTCGCTGCCACATTTTCTGGCAGCAGAGCGTAGTTGCTCTGCACAGATATAGGTATAAACGAAATTTATTTAAGAATAATATTTAATAAATACTATAAATATTTTTACAATTTTGTTTTGAGTTAATTTAAATTATGCTGTGTAGTATCTGTAGGCGACTCCATCCCAAGTATCAGCGGTAATTGTCTGAAAAAACAATAAAATAAATGTTAATTAACCTAATTTATACCTATGTATAAAGTAACATAATACTGCAACCGGGAAAATGCTCAGATATAATTTTTTTTTCCCAAAAAAATGAACCGACTTCCATTGTAAAACTTAAAATCATGAAATAACTTAATAGGCAGATTAATCAAAATGAAAAATGTATTGGCATGCTACCTACTGAATGAGGTGAAGTCGGTGCCAAGTACAAGGAGGGTAAGTATTAGGCATTTTAATTACACATGATTCTAATGTTAATTTAGATGATTTAATTTATAATTTGGCACCGACTTCACCTTATTCAGTAGGTAGCATGCCAATACATTTTTCATTTTGATTAATCTGCCTATTAAGTTATTTCATGATTTTAAGTTTTACAATGGAAGTCGGTTCATTTTTTTGGGAAAAAAAAAATATTTTATCATTTTTAGTGCACTTGGCGCAATTTTGTTGTCATGAAAACTTAAACTTATTTTTTCACTGGCCAAAATTTAAGAAATCGAAACGTTTTATATGTCAGTTTGATTGAAATGTCAGAACTTGTCAGAATTCCACGGAATTTTTGGCACATAAATAGACCAAGAGCCCGAGACGACCAACCTGCCTTATTTCAAAAATGCTGAATGTTTCTCCGTGTCAAATTTCACGTATATCCACGTGTAAAAAGATTAGTGACTACTCATGAAGTTTGAATCTTAGTTGCTTATGCAGGTAATATGGATAGCAAAAGTGAATTTTATAGATCGAAAGCACCTTTGGGGACCTCAAAGTATCATTAAATTCAGCTATTATAATAAAACAAACATGACTATAATTTAGTAAAGTTACAATGTCTGGCAGGGATTTGTTCACCAATGGCTTGGCAATGGATGGCATGATTTCTCATATTATTCGGAATAAAATCTTAAAAAACTCTTACTTTAAGGAAAAGCTACCACTTTAAATATGATTGCTACAAATTATCTACCTAAGCAATCATGATCCAACTTTTATAGTCGCTAATCACTATTTCTGTGTTGGGTACATGCATAGAGAATCTTGAGTTTTCATAAAATAAGGAAGGGCATGCTGTCGCGGGCTTTTACTCTATAATCCAATGTTTGAATTTTAATATTTTGTAAGGTATCTTTAAAATTACCGAACAGATTCTGACGTGGTTAAAATGGGACCAACTTGGGAATAAACTATTTCGAATAAAACAATAATTTCGAAAAGCAGTCCACTATACGCGGAGAAATCGGCGAACATACATAAAAAAAAAACATACATACATCGAAACATATAACCTCCTCCTTTTTTGGGAAGTCGGTTGAAAAGAGAGAACGTTACATAGTACATCCGATAGTGTATTTCGTAAAAAGAAATAACATTACTGCGGAAAATTGATGGTAAGTAATGCCATTAAAATAATTTTAATAGGTACCTACATACTCCATATATACAATTATTTACTCCTAAGTATATAATATCTTTTTCTAAGATTAACATGTTTACCCTTCAATACTTGTATCAATTCTTCTTTCTTTCTTGCAACATGTGTCATACTGCTTTTAAACCTTCAATTATGATTTATTTTTGTTTTGTTTTTGGTAACAAGGTACAATTTGTTTAATATTTTAGTCCTTTTCAGTACCAGCTGAAAATCAGCACTTTGGCTTCTGCCTTTGCACCATGCTGAGCCGGTCGCCATTTTGACGAATTTAGTTAAATTTAGTGTAATTTTGTTTTAATTTGTCGAATAAATATTTTTTCTTTCTTTCTTTCAACTTGGCTTGGCCTGTGGTTTGACATATAACATAACAAGTTAGTGAATAAATAGCCCCTCTGGCATGTTAGGCGACCAAGATTGTTTCATGAGTTTCTTTCGGCATTTCTTCTCATCAGAGGTCGTTCCGAAATGCTAGTAGTTTGTAGCTTTGAGACATAATATATTATGATTAAATAATTAGTTTTCGACGTCAAAAAAGACCCTTTTTTGAAGGCCAAGTTTCAATAAAAAAAATTGAATTTGACTTTGACTTTAACGAAGAGATTGATAAGTGTCCGTGGTATGAGTCATCGGAAACAGTTTATTATTTTTTGTTGTTGTAGGTACAGCTATTACCTAAGCCTGGGCAACAATAGGGTATAATTAATTTTGAGAAAAGGAACGATAATTATTCAAAATATCATATCCTACATCTTTTATCCTGAAGTACACTGAAGAAAAAAAGTAAGTTAGCAACTTACCACTTTAAGATTGTCACCATCATACTCTCTCTTGAAGGTAGCTGACTTGCCATCTCGCGTCATGACCTGTGTTAGTACGTTGCCGGCCACGGTGTATGTAACCCTAACCTAGAAAGATAAAAATGACATACTATTTACACAAAAATTTCAGCTTTCTGAAATAACCTGTTAGTTACAAAAATTGGTAATGAAATAACCTGTTAGTTACCAATTTTTGTAACAATGGTTACGAAAACAGTTTTATTAATTATTATTTTTTATAATATAGGACGGCAATCATGCAAGTGGGTCACCTGATGGTAAGTGATTACCGCTGCCCATGGGCAACTACAACACCAGGGGTGTGACAAGAGTGACACCGGCCTTTCTGTAAATGTTAACGACACTGACCGAAAATATTATCAATTAAGAAAAATGTATGTAAATAATCTAAAAGAAAAAGTTAAAACGTACAGAAAAAAAATTAAGTGAAGATTTCAATATTAAGAAAAGAAGTTCTTAGAGTCCGTCTCACAAAACAAATGAAGGCGCCCGCTTAGAAATATGTTGAAATATAGAAAATAAATTTAACTATAATAACTATAAGTATACTTATACTTGTTTGTTGACAATAAAGATTATTATTATTATGTTGGTACGCTTTTCAGAGCCACGGGTCCATTGGGACCCGGTCCTTTGAGGCGTTCATGGGGCCAAAGCCAACATGAAGAGGCCTTTTTGTACCTTTTTAATCAAAAAGTGAGATGGCTGCATCTGCGGAGATCTGTCCCTTAGTGTACCATAGGGATATACTAACGGACAGTCCTCCACAGCTGCCGAACTATTGCCAGGTAGGGATAAACAAGATTTGGGTTATGTGGATGGGATGCTAGTGGACCGGATTGCTGGGTTATGGAGTGAGATACGGACATCTACCTTTAAATTTCTCACAACAATTTAAGTTAGGCAGATGGTGACTTGCTGCTCTTTGGCTGTACAGCCTGTGGGCCTCCCTAATTAAGCCACCAGTTGGCGGCCAGGGCGCAACACAATGTGAACTAATAAAGATAGATTGGCTAGCAACCCTCTGTGGTTGACTGTACTACATTCAACCACAGATGAAAGAAAGCTCACAGATGTGCCGCTACAGTCACTTCTTTCTTTCATGAGACCGACTCTACCTATTTTTATAGAACTACCTATAACAGCTTTATACCTATCTGAGCTGTCTATATTAATATTGATTATTTCCTTAGTTGTGCATAAACTTCTTACCTTAGTTCCGTCCCTGACTTCTTCGTCCTGCTCTACGCCAGACTTGAACTTCACCACTTTAGTTTTGTTCGGATCGGCGAAGGTGAGTACATAATAGTCTCCATCTTTCTCCACTTTCGTTCCAGGCTTGTAGTGCTGCAGCCTTGCTACATCTTCGTCTTTAACACCTTTTGGGTAAGAAATGTCAGTTTAAAATCTGTTTTCCGATGCCGGTTGATAGGGAAACAACAAATTAAAAATCCTTAAAAAATAATTCCATCGATAATATAGATAATTTAACTGTTATCGCGAAGAACAATGTGAATATTATTACCTAGGTCATAGATTGATAAGACAACAAATAAAAAAATACGTTTTCAAAATTAGTATTTGATTTTTTCTACTTAATATACCTACCTACTTACATAGATATCTATAAACTAAAAATCCAGAACACGAAATAACCTTTTCTCAAAACTGCACCTACTTACTTGTAGTACCTATCTAATCACAGAACCCTATTAAATAAAAAAAAAAAAAAAATGAACCGACTTCCATCATAAAACTTAAAATCATGAAATGACATAGGCAGAATTATCAAAAAGAAAAATGTATTGGTATGCTACGTACTGAACGAGGTGAAGTCGGTGCCAAGTGCAGGAGTAGGTATAACACAGTAAATAGACGAGAATTAACTTACATACGGTCCAGTAATTGTAAATTTTTTGATATGTTGTGTAGGATTATTGTAAGTATTCAAAATAAAAGTTGCACAATTGTGAAGTTTCAGCGACCGCCACAATCTTAAAAAAACTAAAAAAAAAACTTTGTTCAGATTTAGGCTTATATTTTCGTTTAGATGCATTTTTGCTAGAAAAGTGTTCTATAAAATCTTGTAGATAATTAAATTTCCTATTATTTACATTTTAAATTTTATATTTAGGACTGATAGTTACCGAGATGTGTGCTCTATGTGTGACTAATAGTTATGGAGATGTGCACTTTAAAAAAATCGCATTTTTGGTCTCATTTGGTTTGTCAAACTTTTTGCTTCAGAGCGCTGTAATTCATTAATGGCCTACTCTAGGGAAATATATACTGGAATAAAATTTGAAGAAAATTTAATTACCTACAAAACACATGTATTTTTTTAACCAACCCTACGGGGTAGGGGGGTAAAAGTAAAAGTTAAAATATTACGTTTTCGCTATCATATTTTACTTTCTACTAGCTGCTCCCGGGGGCTTTGCTCCCATAGGAATATTGGGATAAAAAGTACCTTATGTGCTAGCCCTGATATTTTTCTACTAGCATATCAAATTTTATCGAAATCTGTCTAGTAGATTTTTTATGATTGAGAAAGAAATATCACATCTAAACTTTTTTATTTTAAAATCTGGTTTCTTTTAAAATCTTTATTGCAGATGATGTGATGATGAAAGTGATGATTTTTTTTTCCAATTTGGCGGCGAGTGCAAAAGCTATTCAATTGTGCCATATTTATTTTAAATACTTACAACCATTCTAAACAATAATATAAAAAATTTAGAGTTACTGGACCGCATGTGAGTAACCCCTAGGGAAGGTTCGCTCTATTTACTGTGCTAGTAAGGATATTATGTAATTGTTGAGTAAGGCATTTTATTTATACTAAACGATTCTAATGTTAATTTAAATTATTTATTTTTTAATTTGGCACTGACTTCACCTCGTTGAGTAGGTAGCATGCCAATACATTTTTCTTTTTGATAAATCTGCCTATATTTTATTTCATGATTTTAAGTTTTATGATGGAAGTCGGTTCATTTTTTTTTAAACAAAATTATTTTATCATTTTTAGTGTACCTATAACTTACCAATTGCTCTGAGGAATCCATCAAAGTTCTCGTCCCTTACAAATTTGTAATCTTTGCCCAAGAAAGCCATTTTGTTCGAGTATGTTCACAAAATCAGAGACCAATAAATGAAATTAGCAAATTGATCAGCATTATATTCACCGTGATATCTTTGATAAAAATTGATAATAATTAAGTAATCATCTAGATCATTAATCAATAGGCTAGTTGACAAGGTCAGCGAATTAAAAAAAAATACATAATCAAGATCACCCTTTGAACCACCAGGGGGTCATACTGTATACTGTAAACATACATACATGCATACATACATAGAATCAAGTCTTTATCCCTTACGGGGTAGACAGAGCCAAGAGACGTGAGACTCGAAGGCCACGCAAAGGTAAGTGTATACGAGTATTATAAGCCATACTTATAGGGCACTGTAAACCCATCTCACATTGGTCTATCTAAAAGACCAACTAGTTTCAAAAACAAACTTATATTTTAATTTTGATCCCTAGGATTCCTGAACGCAAAAATAAGTTTGTAACACTTTTCTTTAGACTTCCAACAATATATTTACAATTTTCAGATTTATACCTGTATGTACAAGTACTATTAGATCTTGCTTTTTGCTAAATTTCATAATTTTAGGTCAATGGGTTTTGGATTGCTATCTGAAATCGCTAAATATGCGAAATTTCGCAACGTTTACGAAAATATCTCCTCATTACTTTGACGTATAATTTTGATTATTTTTTTACTTAAAGGGATCATGGATATTAATTTATTCGATATTAATTTCAACTTGATACCTTGAAACGTTCCTGAGAAAAAAAGTTTCATAGACAGACGGACAGACGGATAATAAAGTGATCCATGATAAGTATCTATATTGTCTCGAACTCAGATGATGTTGGCCAAGTACCTACCTAAAAATTGGCTACAACTTCAAGGTTGGGCCAATAAGTATCTATAAGCATCGATAAACCAATTCTGGATGTGGTAACTTGTAACTGAAAAATATAATGTATCAAATAGGTAAAGTTATATCTCGTCTAACCACTATAATTATTAACTTGTAATATTAATTAAGGCGTCCTCAAGTAAATATTGTTGTTAAAAACGTTTTTCTTTTAATCCTTCAAGCCTCAAGTAAGAACATTTAATTGCAACAAATATTCGTTCAAAAAAGCATGACTAACTTGCATTCTTATCTTATCATACGGATTCAATGAGGTGATATTATCAACGGTCATGATGATTCGCATGTAATGTCTTTTGACGTTGGTGCTTGTTAATTTTATTAATTTTGCGTTATCTTTTTGTAAAGTCAAGAGTTCGGGTGATATTAGAATCTCAGAAGTTGAAGAGTCTTGTAACAGCGGATCTATCAAAATATCACCAGGATATATTTTTGAAAGTGTGACTCACCAAAAAAGCGTGAGCCGAATGATTTTTCATTCGATAACCATTATTCCGTATTTTTGAATTGTCTATGTCGAATAATTCGCAATTCGCAACGAGTGGTCTAGACCACTCGTTTTCGTATGATTTGATAGTCGAACGTTTTTTACTTTAAACAAATACTATATAAACTCTAGCGAGTTAATACGCACAGCTCTTGACATTTCCCATACATTGGTTTGGCAACTAGCCATCTGGTGGCAGGAGTTGATCCTACACCGTTTATTTGCACTTTAACATGTTATATGTTGGTCCTTTAATATTTAAATAATACAACTATGTTATATATGTGTAATTCCATTTAAATTTGTGAAATACACTGTGTTATAACAAAATAAATTCGCGAAATTTAACAGTTTCATCAAAGTTGTTTGAGTTGTCCGCTTCGTCCAAGAAGAGGCGCTAGTGTCGCACAAGTTGCCAATTTCTAGCCGGAGCTGCGTGTATTAACTCGCTAGAGTTTATATAGTATTTGCTTTAAAATCATGAACGACCTAAACAACCGGATACGGATATAGATGGAGTCTATTACAATTTTCATTTTTTTGTTCCGTTTAACGCTTACTTACTCTTTGATTGAAAATTTACGAACATTTTTTTTTTACGATTCGTTACCGATTCGGTTTTCGTTTCGTAGAATGGAGCCGAAATTATTTTTCGCATTATTTTTATATCACTGGCAACATTGCTAGACGAGTGATTTCAAAAATACTGCTTTTATGTTTTTCGTGACATAGTAGGACGAGTACCTATGACATAATAGTCTATTGGTTTCCGCGATATGTCACACTTTCAAAAATATAGGGCCCCAGGTAGAGATGGGTTAAGGACTGAGTATTTATCGAAGGATGAGTAAATACTCATAAATATCCATTTCTACTGAGTTTTTATCCTTAATCGACAGTAAATATTTTTTAATTAGTTAGTCCCATAAATTGAATTGGAACTGTGAATTTACAAAACTATAAAGGATATAGAACTTATTAGGGTGATTAATTAAAGTACAAAAATTGCAATGTATTTATTCTAAATCCACAAATACTGTCAATAATCGTCTGTAGGATAGTGTTTTTTAGGGTTCCGTCACAAAGAGTAAAAACGGGACCCTATTACTAAGACTCCGCTGTCCGTCTGTCCGTCCGTCCGCCTGATACCAGGCTGTATCTCATGAACAGGGTTCACTAATGTTTCACCAAACAACCTTTGACAAACCATCACTTTATAAACTATCACTTAAAAAACTATACCTTTTAAAAATGTTTCATTTTACAAACTCGTTATTTTAAAAACGTTTCATTTTACAAACTTTTTTTTATATAAATGTTTTACTCTACAAATGTATCGAGTATAAAACTTTTATTTTATAAAGTTTTATTTCATCAAATAACTCTCTTGACAAAAACATCATTTTACAAACCTACTATAGGTAAATTATTAATCAAGGGCTGGCAGCTTCTTTGGCCGAAAGATTTAGGTTTAGGTTAAGCTTTAGAAACCTATCTAAACCTAACCTATCCAAGCCTTTTTTGACTCAGTTCGAACGCTCCGCTCGCTTCGCTCGCTCCGCTTGTGTGGTTTACACCAGCCTAACCTAACCTAACCGAACCGAGTTGGGTTTGTGACCAGTTTTTTATTTTATTGCGGGGGGCTACCGCCCCCCGAATCATCCGTGCAACTTGTAGGGGGTCATACATGTCTAGTAATTAGTTTGTAAAATGATCCATTTTTAAAAGAATGAGTTTGACAAAGCATATGTTTTTCAAATGTATAGTTTTACAAGCGTTGTTTATAAAATGATTGTTTTTTAAATAATAATTTGTAATATGAGGGTGTACCCATGAACAGTGATAGCTTGACAGTTGAAATTTTCACAGATGATGTCTTTCTGTTCACGCTTTAACAACAAACACAAAAAATAGAATAAAATATTTATATATTTATTGTTTAATGTCGTAAATGGGACATTGCAATAAAAGAGAACATAAAAAAAAGAATAAAATAAATATTGACATCCCATGTCCTATCCCATACAACAAACTTGTTTTACTTTTTGCCGTTTTTTGCTATAGTGCAAGTCCGACTCGCACTTGGCCGGTTTCATTGTTATAATACTTGCAACACTACGCGTACCTCGAAAACGACAGTTGGCTCTCACCCGTCCTAGAAAGTGCATTAGTGCACGCGTGAAGGACTGGACTTAACCTTAATGTTTAGTTAACCTTTCATTCTAACCCGACGATAACAATAAATGTACTGCGGCTAGTACTTAGAATTTTAATGTTTAGTTAACCATTTTAGTACGGCTCCTTGTCCTTACATAAATCGATTTTATGGTCCCATCCGAAAGAAAGCATGAAACTTGGCATAAATGTAGCTTTAATAAATGTATTTTAATATTAATATGGAAACACGTCGAGAAATGATTGTTTTCCCCCCTCCCCTTTTATATCCCAAATCATGGTTTTTCTCATTTTTAGGGTTCCGTACCTAAAAAGGCAAAAACGGAACCCTTATAAGTTATCACTTTGTTGTTCATCTGTCTATCAAACTTGTTTTCTCAGGAACGCTTAAAGGTATCAAGTTTAAATTAATATCGAATACTCGGATCTACGGTCTCTTTCAGAAAAAAAAAATTGTTTGATAAATAAAAATTAGTGCACAACTCGCTTTGAAATTTTGTTTTTAGGATTCCGTACCCGTCTGTCTATCTTTGGACGCTTCGGATCGATGGTTTGGATTTTGATATCTCTGTAACCATATGGGTCTCTCTCAGCCGAAAGACGTCCACTGCTGGACAAAGGCCTCCCCCAAGGATTTCCACAACGACCGGTCCTGCGCTGCCCGCATCTATGCGCGTCCGGCGACCTTCACCAGGTCGTCGGTCCACCGAGTGGGAGGCCTGCCAACACTACGTTTTCCGGTTCGTGGTCGCCACTCGAGAACTTTTCTGCCCCAACGGCTATCTGTTCTACGAGCTATGTGCCCCGCCCACTGCCACTTAAGTTTGGCGATTCTGCGGGCTATGTCGGTTACTTTAGTTCTCCTACGGATCTCCTCATTTCTGATTAGATTACGCAGGGAAACTCCGAGCATAGCGCGCTCCATCGCCCGTTTGGGTGATCTTGAGCCTTCTTATGAGGCCCATAGTAAGCGACCACGTCTCTGTTCCATATGTCATTACTGGCAACACACACTAGTCATGGACCTTAGTCTTGAGACACTGCGGTATTTTGGACGAGAAGATATCGCGAAGCTTCCCGAACGCTGCCCAGCCGAGTTGGTTTCGACGATTGGCCTCTTTCTCAAAGTTGGACTTACCTAACTGAACTGTTTGTCCCAGGTATTCATAATTGTCAACAACTTCGAGTGTAGAGTCTCCAACCTTCAGAGGAGTGGGTGCAACACGGATATTAAAAATGATTTTCGTCTTGTCCATGTTCATTTTTAGACCCACTTGTTGAGAGGCTCTACAGAGGCCATCGAGCATTGTGCCTAGGTCTTCCAAGGTCTCAGCCATGACTACGATATCGTCAGCGAATCGAAGGTGAGTGATGTACTCGCCGTTGATATTGATACCGAGTCCGCTCCAGTCCAGGAGCTTGAAAACATCTTCCAGGGCGGCGGTGAACAGTTTCGGAGATATAAAGTCTCCCTGTCTCACCCCTCGCTGCAACTGGATAGGTTTCGAGCCTTGATCCTGGAGACGGACCGACATGGTGGTGTTTTCGTACAAACACTTCAGCGCTTCGATATATAACCATAATGGGTAGATGCTTGAAATTCACACAAGATGTGTATTTATATGGCCTAATGTATACTAAAATTAAAAATAGTTAATAATTAAGAGGTGTGGTCCCCCTTAGATGTAATTTTTTTGTGTTGATTTAAACAGTTGAGTTGATAAAAGCGGTTTTGAGATGCTTTGCGTGTACGGAACCCTCGGTGCGCGAGTTTTACTCGTACTTGGCCGGTTTTTTTATGAAAATGGTAAAAGCTACGCAAAAACTGTCCAATGTAATGCGAACTTTACTATTACTGCACGGCCGTAAAAGTGGCAGAACACTTTTCGGGTACAATTTGAATGGATTGTTGGAATGGCATCGACGAGCCAAGAAGAAGACTGCACGGTCTTGGTGAAATTTCGTATTTAATATCAGGGACAGCATTCGACTTCTTCAGAAGTCGAATAAAAAATCTTAAATTATAAAATCTTGAAGCACTTTGAACGTGCTTTGAACAGAAAATTAAATTAATAACTATTTTTTTTCTTTTTAGCAAAAAATATTGATTTTTTTCTATGAAACGGTGCCAAGCTATTATCAAAAATGAATTTATGGTCCTTGATTTATACGGAAACGATACCAGACACGATAAAATATCTCAACAAAATAGGTTGGAATTCTTCGCTCGCGCGGGGTGTACTCTTCCCCCTCCCCCAATTGAAAGAGGTACTTTGTTGGCGATGGTAACATATGTCGACACGAAGTTTGGGACCACTATAATAATATGTATATCAGAAGTCGAATAGAAAAAGTTCGCTTTAAAAACAAAACATTCTTGTAGCCATATTTTGTAAACTATAAGTCCTATCAACGTACATTCAAAGGATTATAGAGAATTTAATGAAGAACAAAGTCTTTGCCAATTTTTGCGTAGCTTTTACCGTTTTCATAAAAAAATGAGAAAAATCATGATTTGGGACATCTCTCTCAGCCTAATGACGTCCACTGCTGGACAAAGGCCTCCCCCAAGGATTTTATCCATGGGGGGTTTTGCCGTAATCGCCACGCTTGGCAGGCGGGTTGGCGATCGCAGTGTGATGGCATAGTACGCGGTAGGATGCTGCTGCCCATCCTCCGGTGTTTTAAATCCCTTAGTCGCCTCTTACGACACCCACGGGAAGAAATGGGTTGGTGCTATTCTAGGGCCACACCACAGGCCACTTGGATTGGCCAGATTTGGGACATAAAAAGGGGGAAAGGGATGGGGGAACATTCATTTCTTGACGTGTTTCCATATCAAGCACATATATGAAAGCTACATTCATGCCAAGTTTCATGCTTTCTTCCGGATGGGACCATATTTCACGTTAAGGACCCTAACTATTTTATTCTAACCCGACGAGAACAATAAATGTGCCGCGGCTAGTGCTAAGAATTTTATCTGACCCGACGAGAACAATAAATGTATCGCGGCCAGTACTGAGAATTTTTTTATTCAAGTTTTATTTTTACCTGAAAAGAACATTAATTGTTCTGATGTGCAATTTTCAGTACTATTTTTTTCCCGATAATCAACAGATCCCATTCTCAGTACTAAAAATGAAAGGTTAACTTAAATAAAGTATTAAATTAGGGCTCCATTGCATACAAAAGTTTATACTCATGCTTTTGGATAAATACTCAGTAAGAATGAGTAAAAACGGATAAATACTCATATTTATCATACTCACTCAGTAAATACTATTTAGTATTTACTGACCGCCCATCTCTACCCCAGGTAATCTGACATAGACTGCTGGCTTCATAGACCATCTGCTCTATTGCTGTTGTCTGCCTTGTACTTAGATTCCTTCTCTGGCGAGGCGAATGAATGAAAATGAAAATGATTTTATTTAAATAGGCTAAATAAGCACTTTTAAATCGTCATATTCTTGTTTTTTAGTTAGTTGACGTCATAAAATTACTTAAAGCTAAGGTTACCACCGCCTCCAAAACGCAAGTGGAGAAGAGGCGGCGCAACAAACTCCACTACTGCATTTTCTCCAAAGACGTCACTTTACAACATATACGAAGTACCTATAATGTGGCTTCAACGGAGCCGTTGAAATTTTCCACCGCGGCGTCGGCCGCCGCCGGCGGAGTACTTATCGATACCAAGTGCATACGTACTTACCTATGTTTTACAAATAAACTATTCATTCATTCATTCATTCCTCTACGGGGCGTAGCTAGTGATGTGCTGCCGAGAAATTACCTGTTCTCGAAAATTTCTTCCTTTAAAATTTTCTCTCGGGAATTTCTCGGTTTATTAGGAAAATGTTCCGATCTCGAAAATATTTTTAAGAAAGTTTCCGCTTGTTATTAAAACAAGAACAGCACATTACTAGGCGTAGCGTAGCTCATCAGCAGAAGTTATTTTCCCGTTCATTAGGAACAAACAAATTGTCTAAATATCTATAGATAGTTTAAATAATATGAATAAATAAAGCAAATAGATTTGATCAAAAGTATGAAAAATTATATACATATCTCCGACGTTAATATCTGAATAAAAATAACTACAATAATTTACACAGGACATACAAACACGCATACCGAGGGTTCCTTACACGCAAAGCATCTCACATTTTAGCTCTTACTAAAAGACCAACTAGTTTCAAAAACAAAGTTAATTTGTTCCCATGGGAATTTCGGGAAATTCTCTCTTATTGCTACCCTACAATACCTAACCTACATGCCAAATTGTAGCTTCCGTTATAAGTTGCCGTCACGTAAAAAGGCCGATGGCGGTTAAGCTGCGCAGTAGGCGATATATCGGTCTATGCGGTGAGCGGGGGTCGGGCGGGTCTCATCCGGCGCGCGCGATTGGTTCGTCAGTCGTACCCATACGCAAGTTTCACCCCCTCCTCACCCTACCAGCGGCCTTTTTACGTGATGGGAAGAAACGCGGTTCTGGAAGCGTGTATGGCTCTATTAATATCCTCATAAACCACTTTCTTCATCTGATTATTTCTTGATCGGCATATATACATACTAGCTGTTACCCGCGGCTTCGCCCGCGGCAAAAAAGGATTAATCATTATCCCGCCCTTGTGAAACTGTTGCTTGAGCGCGAGTTAGCACTTTATTCACGATGGAGCGAGTGACCGATATGTACGTTAGTACTACTTATATTCTGTGGCGCTTCTGTTTTCGCTACACTATATGGTATACATAAACATTTATAAAAATATTACTCGAAAGACCATTCTTCGCGAAAAAAATATTGAAAGAACTTGTCCGCGGTAAAGTGCCATCTCGTGGCAGGCCGTGAGAACTAAATGCAAGTATTTAATTAAAGCGCCATCTAATGACAATTTAGATGTAATGGAAAAAAAAATAGTGTACCTCATACGGCTATGTTGCGCGCCCCGCCTCCGCACGCAATGTACATCACAACAAACTCACTGATGTTCCTTCACACACATAATATATAGAAATTTGAGCAGAGTGCCATTAGTCCGTGCACTCAGCAGCAGTCCGCATACCTCGACGTATCCGGGCATACTGCCGGCCGCCCGGTGCAACTGCCCATTTTATACGGAAGTAGTGGGGAGGCTGTCGTAACGTCACTTTGACGTAACATCACTTTGACGTAACATCACTTTGACGTAACGTCACTTTGACGTAGCGTCATTTTGACATGACGTCTATTTTGTCAAATAATAGATGGCGTTACTATAATTGGTATCCCATGCCCACGGGAGCCATTTTTTCCGGGATAAAAAGTAGCCTATGTGCTATTCCAGGTCATTATCTACCTCTGTACCAAATTTCATCGAAATCCGTCCAGTAGATTTTGCGTGATTGAGTAACAAACATCCTCACAAACTCACAAACTCACATCCAAACTTTCGCATTTATAATATTAGTATGGATCCTACCTGAATGACCTTCAAGTATATTTATTTATTTAACCTTTATTGTACAAAAATACAAAGTTAACGGTACAATAGGAGGGCTTGCTATATTATTACGCTTTTGGAAATACTTTCAAAGTTTTCGATATTGTTTATGGGGACCTGTGAACGAGGATTCGACACCATGCTGGGGCCCTCCCGGTAATAGAGTAACGGACTTCAGGGTTCCTTTCTTCGGACTTCAGAAGGTACAGTCAAGTATAGGTACTTATACAGACTGGATTCCTCCTAATGCCAGGATACGACACGGATGCGATGTTGCGACAAATTTGTCGTGGTGCGATAAAGGCCAAGATCGTGAGTCATGGCAGAAAGAGAAGAGGCCTTTGCCTCGTACTGGGACAGTGATGGCTATTAAATAATCCTAATCCTAACTAATATTATAAATGTAAAAGTGTCTTTGTTACCTCTCCACGCTTTATCTACTGAACCAATCTTCCTGAAATTTCGCATATTATAGTTAGAAGTAGGTACTAAGAAGGATATAGTACTTTTCATCCCGGGAAAAAGCACTGATCCGGTCGGAAATTCACGCGGGCGAAGCCGCGGGCGACAGCTAGTCCTAACTAATATTATAAATGCGAAAGTGAGTTTGTTTGTTTGTTACCTCTTCACGCTTTATCTACTGAACCAATATTCCTGAAATTTCGCATACACATAGCTGGAAGTACGGAGAAGGACATAGGGTCCCTTTCATCCCGGGAAAACGTACTGTTCCCGTAGGAAATTCACACGGGCGAAGCCGTGAGATAAGAGCATGAAAGAACTTTGCGCATTTTTTTTTTACATTTGATTTGGTGACTCACGTGCTCAGAAATTATACGACAGAACAGTTGACTCG
The DNA here is from genome assembly GCA_018467065.1 of Ephestia elutella. Classification (NCBI taxonomy): domain Eukaryota; kingdom Metazoa; phylum Arthropoda; class Insecta; order Lepidoptera; family Pyralidae; genus Ephestia; species Ephestia elutella. Next base: position 8,467,812 of record CM031579.1, on the reverse strand, counting down.
TAAACGAGTCAACTGTTCTGTCGTATAATTTCTTGCAGTTTCAGATCGGTTTTGTACCTTATACTTTTTTTTATTTTAAGGTGAGACCCAAGGCAGTTTCCCGCTAATCAGAGGGGGTGAGGAGCGGAATATCCATTCGATTTAAAGCAGATGCAATAAGGTTACTTTTCGATTTTTCTATAATTTGTGTTTTTGCTAGCGAGTTTTAGTTAGGCTCTTAGGGTAATTTTTTTTAGAGGTTTTCTTTTAATTATGATAAAATACTAAATATATTTAAAAATAAGCCAGTATCGATATAAATAATTATTCTTTATTTAATTCTTTAAAAAAAAATACTGTTATCGCTTAAATTATGGTGATTTTCGACGATAAAGGAAAAAAAACAGGATTATGTACTATTTTTTTTATCTTGTCTTATCAATTTTATTTGTAATTTGATTCAGTATAATTCTAGTTTAGCATTTTACTGAATATTTTTCCTGCTTCAGTACTTCTAACCCATGGTTCACTTGAAGTTTAAAAACAGTACATTTTCGGAAAATCCTAAATGGGTCTCGCCTTAAGGCAGACAAAATTGTTTTCATGCTAACATTATATGAATGAAACCCATAATTTTTTTGATCAGCTTTCAGATAGATAAGTATTAAATTGTCAGGGACCCCTATGATAATTAAAAAAAATGCCGTACTGAAAGCGTTAATATCAGAAGGTGATAGCCATCGGTAGATCTGGCTAAAACTTGTTATGGGATGAGGTAGCTCCCCATTTCCGAAAAAAAAGAGTATCCTAACTAATATTATAAATGCGAAAGTGAGTTTGTTTGTTTGTTTTGTTACCTCTTCACGCTCTATCTACTGAACCAATCTTTCTCAAATTTTGCATACACATAGTTAGAAGTACGGAGAAGGACATAAGGTACCTTTCATCCCGGGAAAAAGTACTGTTCCCGTGGGAAATTCACGCGGGCAAAGCCGCGGGCAAAAGCTAGTTTCTAATAATGTTGAATTACTTAGTCAAGGCATAGAGCAAAATAGAAAAAAAAAAAATTAAAAAAAAAAAAAAAAAAAGTCCTTATTGCTTGAAGGACTGAGGTCATAGATGAAACATAGGTGCGTAGACCTTTCAAATCGATGACCAAAGTCCTCAAATCAGTTTTCGAAGTTTTTTCTATTACTGGATAAATTAATGTAGAAACATTTTACTTATAAAAATGTATTACAAGATAAATAGTTTACAATTTAGATTTTACGACTAAAATTAATTAAAATTAGGCTGAGTAGTATCTGGTGGAGACGCCATCCCAGAAGTTGGTCGAGATTGTCTGGAAATAGAAGAGAAAAATAAACGTAAAGTATGTACTTATTATGTGCCTCAGGTGTCCTGTAGGAAACTTAACATCTTTCCTCGTAATAGTGACTGGTTTATATAAGAAAATACAATTTCAATCTTTTTTCAGAAACTATTCACATCTTTTTATATGTGATCGAAGCTTCACATGCACGTTTTCACGTCAAATTCAAATTTATTATTCTCAAAGCATACTGTATACTACTAGCACAAAAATGTTCCATTTTAAAAATCTCTTAGGTAAAAATTTGCGCGTTCCTTCAATATCCTATACGGCGCTGCTTAGAAACTATGATACATAATCAGAATAGTAAATTACGCGCGCACGAAGTCGCGGGCACAAGTAAATAAATGAGGAGTAGAAATACTTACAACTTTGAGTTTATCGCCACTGTACTCCCTCTTGAAAGTGGTAACCTTGTCATCGTGCTTGATGACCTGTGTTACCACGTTGCCGTCCACCGAGTAGGTTGACTTAACCTGAAAATTTTCATTTTTTTATTACAAATTTCACGATATTAAAAAAAAATCTTGAAATCCTACTTCCTACTAATATTATAAATGCGAAAGTTTAGGGTGAGGTCAAACGAGCGTAATTTTGTGAGTAGTGAGTTGCAGAATTTCGGTTTCAGTCGCAGAATTTTGCGTTGCCGCTTGTGTGTACTATTGATTTTATTTAGTGATTCATAAATCAAATAGGACTTTTGTATGAAACCGAATGCAGCAGAATTTCTGTTATCGAAATTCTGCGACTCACTACCCACAAAATTACGCTCGTTTGGCCTCACCCTTAGATGTGAATTTGTGCGGACGTTTGTTACTCAATCACGCAAAATCTACTGAACGGATTTCGATGAAATTTGGTAAACGGGTAGACAAATACCGGGAATAGCACATAGGGTACTTTTTATCCCGAAATTCCTATGGGAGCAAAGCCCCGGGGCGCGGCTAGTAGGTATATAAAGTTTTGTGTCATGTGAAATGTAGACTACCAAAATCTTCAATACCCCAAATAAGATCTTTTACTTTATAAAATTTTTAAAAATCATCGGTCTCATTTAAAATATGTCACGCTCGATAATGTAAAGTTAATGTTTTTGAAATTGTACATATGATACTAGTAGGTACTTATTATGTGCCTATGATCCCACTCTCCTACTAGGTGCGAAAGTTTGAGTGTGTTGTGTGAGAGTATGTTTGTTTCTTAATCACGGGTAAACTACTTGGCGGATTACGGCACAGAATTAATATAAGTACTGATTACAGTGAAATTTGGTACACGAGTAGAACCTGGAACAGCACATACCTAGGGCCCTTTTTCCCCGAATTCCCACGGAATCGGAGCCCCGGGGCGCAGTAAGTAATAACTTACACCTCGCGGATCTATGCTCTGTCTTTCTTTGTGCTGCAAAGCTTTGGAACAAGCTTCCTCCTAACATAAAGATGGCTCCTTCATTTTCCTCCCTCAAATCTCAACTCAAAAGTTTCTATAAAGATTCTTTAGACATTTGAGTGTGTATGTATTTATGTATATGTATTGTATATATATTTTTTTGTATGTATTTACGTATACTTTGGTGTATGTATTTTCGTGTTCTTCTATTCTTTTTCTGATTTTTGCCTTACGCTTCCCTTCTTATTTCATTCAAATATTCCTTTCAAACACTTGATTGACTGGAAGAAATCCCTTTTTGGTATAAGTCCGCCATTGTACGCCTCTCTTTTTATTTCACTATGTGTTGTATTTTTCTTGTGTGTATGTGCGATAAAGAGTTTCCAAACAAACTTATTATTTTACTTACAGTCAATCCCTCTTTAATTTCTTCATCCTGTTCCACTCCAGGTGTGAACGTGACTACCTTAGTCTTCACTGGGGAGGTGCTGGTGTACGTGTAGGAATTTCCATTTTTCTCCAATTTGGTGGACGGCTTGTACTGAGCCAGCTTGGCGATCTCCTCGGCTGGAAGACCTGGAATATACCGATAAGTAGAAGTGACAGTAGATTTTTTAATCATAGTCATGGTTTTCTCTAGAGACAACATGGAGTTCAAAAAGGGCCTGAAAAGATTTATTCAGAGCCGTTAAAACGCGCGCGTTACACCTTTGGTGTTACAGGCGCCCATAGACTACGGTGACCTACGGTACGGTAATCAGGTGGGCCTAATGCCTATTTGCCTACTCAGTAGTATACAAAAATAATAATGTGGAAAATTAAGAAAAACATACCGACTGCTTTGAGGAATCCGTCAAAGTTCTCATCCTTCTCAAATTTGTATTCCTTGCCCAAGAAAGCCATTTTGTATGATCACGATCGTCCAATGTTCGATAGTAAAGTTGCGAAACGGATAATCTGCCTTTTTATTTACCTCCGTATCTTTGATAAAACTGTGATAATAAGTGAAGCGACCAAAGTTGAATTGAGTCAGGTATATAAATACATAATTACTAACAAATTAAAAGAAAATGATTTGATAACTTAAAACTGATTAAGCAGTAACTTTCCTTTGAAAATTTGAAAACAGGATTTCTAAGAAATCCTGATTTCAAATTGTAACTTCGTTATCTTCAGTCGGTTATAGTTATCCTGAATTAGTAGCCATAAATGATAAATTTTAATCTTTGACAGAAAAGCGTAGATTCTCAGAAACTCAAACTTTTTTTGAAGTAAATGACATCATTTGATTTTTGCACACAAAAACACGACGTTAGATTTCCTCTTGGATATAAGATATTGGTAGTATTATGGGTTAGACCTTTGTCCAGCAATGGAACGTTAATACAGTTAAAAAAACAAACAACTTTTCACACCTTCGGATTATCATGGATGATAATCACACACAAAAAAGTGTATTTTTACTACTAAGCCTACTTGAGACTACTTCTTATCGCAAGGTGTGGTGTGGAGAATCTACCTAATTAATACGACCATTCATAGATTAACGCGTAACGATAAAACTAATATACCAACAGCAGCAAATGGCTAAATGCGGGTCTTGATTGGTCTACGAGTATTTACTAATCACGCAGTAAAATACTGTAATAAATAGGCACAAATTATAATAAAAATCGGGTGATAATTTCGATAAGGTAGCCTTTCTGATCAACTTAATGTATTTATTTATATTTACTATTGAATTCTGAATGAAAACTGTAACTGGTCTACGTCTGTACACATAAGAAAAACAGTATACCTAATAGTTCTTTTTTTTATTTTATTAAATATGGGTTTGCTCTTGACCACAATCTTGCCCGAGGACAGAGAGGACATAAAAGAATTTGACACCCAATTTTTAAACAGGGGGCACGACAGTGCCCCCGCCAAGTCGAGCGCGAAGCAAACACTGTCGTACCATGGAACCATTTCGCCGCATTTTCAGGCCCCTATTTGAGAACCTCTGGATAAGACCAGAACGAAGAAATTTTCGTCATCCAGTAAGCTATAATCACATCCAAAATTTCAAGTCTGCAGGTCATTTAGTTCCGAAGTTAAGCGAAAGCAAAGTTTCGCATTTTCGACACTCACTCACTCACTCATGATCATCAAAATAGAACTAGTACTACCCGTAAACTCAGAGAGCTGAAATTTGGTACAGAGTTAGGTTTTAATGACCACATAAAGGGAAAACTATAAAAACTAGGATAATTGAAGATCTGGAGTACCAAACTATTAGAGATCGACATACCGCTTTTACAAAAAATATTCAACTTGGTGGGCCGCTTCATTTGATGTCAAAAATCGAAGGTCTGAAGTATCTCATGAAGAACCCTCAGCTGGTCTCAGCTGTATTAGAGATTACCATATCTCTATGGCAACGCCCCCTTCTATTGCTACATAGAAAAATCGACTGTCATTGCAAAAGTCCAGCGTAGAGGAACACATCTTCTTATTTAATCTAGCCTATAGCGTCACACTTTTGAGCGAATGTCTTCCCTTCTGCTTAATCATAATAAAAGAGTAATTACATTTTTATTAGTTTTATTACACCATAATAAATACATTTATTTTTAGTGCTTCTTCATCTAAGTATTAGTTTTAGTGCTTCTCCATCGGATTCTGTCCTGGGCAATGCACTTTGCTTCCGACCAGGAGAGAACGACTGCCTTTCCGCTGCAACTGTACGCCGCCGCCAGGTTTGCTTGGTTCGACCAACTTTTCTTTTGTCCTGTGGTATCCACTCGAGAGCTAGCCTAGTATATGGGTCTCTTCGAAGCGTGTGGCCGATCTATAGCGTTGCACATTTCTTAGAGCTCACGCTTGGAGATGATCTCTGGCCAGAAAATGCCAAGTATTTGCCATACGCGTTACCTCTATATTTATTTATTAATTTTTGTACACAACAAACACATACAAAGGAAACATAAAACATAGGAAAACTAAGTACAAAGGTTCTACTTATTTCTATAGAAATTTCTTCCAGTAGACCCGCGAAAGAAAAAAGGGAAAAAAGAGGCATTGGCGTGTACTAAAAAGAAAAGAAAATAGATAATAGAGATAAATAACAGATAAAAACAACACATATAATATAAGAAGAAAAATATACTACATATAATACATATAGACAGTATTATACATACAATGTATAACAAAAATATATATGAATATAAATAAATAAATTATACAAAATATATACTAGGATGAGAGAGAGAGGTAGTGTTCCTTCACTCTTTTCTTAAAGATAGAAATAGTTTTAGAGTCACGTATATCAACAGGGAGACAGGGAGGAGATTCCATAACCTGACTGCTTCAACAGAAAAGGAATGGGAGTATGAAGATGTGTTATGTAGGGGGAAATCTAGGAGGAGTTTAAGATGAGGTCTGCACGGCGCACCAGAAGGACGAAAGTAGGAAAAACGATCACGCAGGTAGGAGGGATAATTAGGATTGTTTAGGACATTGAAAAGGAGAAAGAGTAATCTAGTTTTCCTGCGAGAGCGGATAGGAAGTCAGTTGAGTTGCTTGCGGAACTTCGACACGTGGTCGTATTTTCGCAAACCATAGATAAAACGAATGCACAAGTTTTGCAGACGTTCTAGCCTATTAAGTAGCTCAACTTAGATAAGTTAGAGACATTAACGGATCTACGCATATAGTGGCTGCCAATAATAATAGCCTGCGATTTCTTAGGATTAATTTTAAGGCCAAACGACATGGCCCACCCGCTCACGTGAGCAAGGTCGTTATTCATTGCATCAATAGCTTCATCAATGCCAGAAACAGGAAAATGTCGATATAGCTGTAGATCATCCGCATAGAGGTGAAAGCTACAGGAAAGAACACAAGTAACAGAGTTGATGAAGACGGAAAATAGAAGGGGAGAAAGAACGCCACCCTGAGGCACTCCAGAGCTTAGATCACACCAGTCTTATCGTGCCTCACCGAGTAGGATACGTTGCGAACGACCACGGAGATAAGAATCAAACCAACTTAAAGCGGGAGGAGAAACATTGATGGATTGAAGGATTCCGAGTAGTATATCAAAATCAACAGATGTAAAAGCGCTACTGAAGTCTATAATACGTTATAACCGTACATATTCATCGGGATATTGTACCAAGTTGTATTTCGATTGTACTTAAAAGACAAATTTTTCGTTGTTGTTTGTTTTCATTTTGCTTTTAAGAGTTGCCCGCTTCTTCAAAAATTACCCTAAGTTCAGTATGAAAAATTGAAAATATTATGCCTCCTAATGCTTGATGACGAAAATAAGGTTATCAACTTGCATAAGGCTCCAATTATGTCGAAAATTGGTAATGATTATGGTGGTTTCAATGATATTGTTACATTTAAATTGTCAAAGTGCTGAGGAATGAATAAAAAATACTCATCATATTTTTTATTCATTCCTCAGCATCGTATATTTTGACCCTTAATTTAGGGCTAAAACCCTCAATTTGATAACACTGATCAAGTGTCAAATAAAAAAATCCCTACATATCAAATTAACAAACGAAATTTTATTTACTTTTATTTGGTGTAAGCCACAAGTTGGAAACCCTGCTCGTGATAGGCCAAGAATGACAGACAATAACCATTTTTTTTTTAATTTATTTGGTCTCTGGTTTTTAGAACACTGGCTGTATTATTGTATGGGAAAAATAAAACTTCGATGAAGTTCTTATTTTTTCCTTGGAATCGAGCTAATTTTCAGTTATTCCTATATTCCATGGAAGTAATAAGTACTTTGTACAACAAAGTACTTACTACTTCCATGCAATATTCTGTGGAATAAATTTCTAGAACATAGACATAGGAAAAAATCAATTAAACATTTTTTTGCACAGAAATATTTTTTTTTTAAGTTTTTTTGCTAGCTCTATGGTCTAAAATTCTAGTAACCATTCTTCATGGGTATGGTATGGTCATGGAAGCAATAAGTACTTTGTACAACGGTATGGTTCATCTCATAAATGTTGACTTCAAGAGTATAAAAGCTCAAGCTTCAGCGATCACCGAATACAATCGGCTTAGGCGTAAATACCGCGCCGATCTTACAGAAATTAAACGGTCTAAACCGTCTAAAAGATTAAATAATGAACGCGAATGGGCAATACGAAAAACTGTTGCTTACTGTACAAGAATCAGAACCGGAAAAAAAGAAAATAAAGATTTGTAATAATAATAAAACTACTCCTAAAAAGAAAAAAACTGTGTCAAATAAGATAATTTAATAAAATAAATCAATATGTCCACGTTTCTACAAAAAGAAGTGAAATCCCACTAAAAACATTCTGTAAAAAACTAGCCAAGTCTCGATGGAGCTGTTTGTTTATCTCTAAAAAGTAATGAAATCTAGACAAAGTCGTTCCAAGTTTCAGGTTCCTTACTGCTATTTCTTTATTATTATATTTAATGTTGTGTGACTTGGCCGTTGAACATTCTTTATACATTAGTGGCTTTATCAAGCCTACAATTGACTGGTTATTGAATCAACGTTTTCCAAGTGGCAATTTTCCATCGTCAATGGGTAGCGGTTCTGGCGACAGATTAGTGCAATGGTGTCATGGAGCACTTGGTTTTGTACCCTTGTGTACCCTTCAACGGCCAAGTCACAAAACATTAAATATAATAATAAAGAAATCGCAGTAAGGAACCTGAGACTTGGAACGACTTTGTCTAGATTTCATTACTTTTTAGAGATAAACAAACAGCTCCATCGAGACTTGGCTAGTTTTTTACAGAATGTTTTTGGTGGGATTTAATATTTCTCTTTCTTGCTTCTTTGTCGCAGAACCCAAAATGTTTTTTCCAAATTGACTTTCTGTCAGACTGTACCTAATCTATGTTTGTAGGTACACATCACGCAAATACTAATGATTGAAATTTGATGCGGTTTTCACAGTTGTATAGCTGGAGGTTTTACTTAAAAACTAGCATAGGATTCTTCTACATCTCTTAAAATAAAAATTTAAGATAATAAACATAGTAATTTCTACGCAGACGAAACCGCGAGTAAATCTAGTCATGACTAAAAATTTTCTTTCTTTTTTTTTTGGTCACGCGAAAGAGGGCGCCACCACAAAATGTATGTAGCTGGCATGGAAATAAATGTATGTAGTTCCTGAAATCGATTTTTTAAGTACCTATTTTTGTAATACTTTTAATCTAATACCAAAAATTATGATAGTAGATAGATAATCTTAATGCACCGCTAATCGGCACGTAGGTATATAATGTATGTTATGTGAGATAATGTATGATCTATATGTACCAGTCATCATTACAATTATATTAGGAAAGTTACTATAAAAATCCTAAATGATATGACTGCTGTTCATTTGTAATACTAGCTGCCCGTGACTTTGCCTGCGCGGTAATCTCATTTTCTAAGGTGCATAACGAGAAACCAGTGCCATTTTATAAGTTTGTGAGTTTAAAAATTACCTTCTACAAAAACATCTGTGAAAATTGCATAAAACATTCGACTTTTTGTGTGAAGCGCGTACAAACATACAGAGAGCCAAAAAAATTTAAAATATAATTTTGGCTTGTATTTGCTTTATAAAACCTCTCATACATTATTTTTTCTTAAATATCTTCTATGTTAATACATAGACCTGTTACTAGTTATCCTAACTAATATTATAAATGCGAAAGTGAGTTTGTTTGTTTGTTTGTTACCTCTTCACGCTTCATCTACTGAACCAATCTTCCTGAAATTTTGCATACACATAGTCAGAAGTACGGAGAAGGACATAGGGTACCTTTCATTCCGGGAAAAAGCACTGTTCCCGTGGGAAATTCACGCAGGCCAAGCCGCGGGCAAAAGCTAGTAAATAATAGTTTGTTGAGTACCTAAGTAATTTTTCTTTCTTACTCTATCTTTTCTTTTCCATCTGCGTATTTTTATAGGAGTTTATGTTTCTGGGCTCTCCAACCCCTCTCGTACAAGTAATGAAGTACCGTAATTGCGGGCTATTTTAGCCCTGGAGGGCAACTATGGCCCAAATCAAAAAAATGTTTGAAATTGCCGCCACGTTACCGACGCGCGGCCGGCAGTTATAGTTCCAACCATAATTAATAGATGACAGCATTGTGTTCATGATTCGACACTGCTTTATCGACTTTGCGCGCAATGTCAACATGTCAGTGTCACTCGAAGTTTTGCATACGTTACGGCTCGTAAATTACCTGTGCAAACTTTCATCATTAACTTCGATAATTTGGTAAGTTACTATAATATCTTTATTTGTTGTTATTATACATGTATTTAGGAGTATGTTAATGTTAAATTCAAATGGTTTTATACATATTTAGTTTATTGTATTTTAGAAATGGTATGTAGGGATACTATAGCCCATGTTTTCGGGTAAATTTAACCCATGGGCCAAAGTAACCCGACGATGTTAAATCAAGTATCAATAAAAGAAATAGTTTACCTATCTAACTGTGGTTTTATATTTTTAGGTGGTACGTAAGCGAGTGAATGACCCTAGTATATGACGATGCCGACAAATTACCGCAGAGAGCCCGGCAGCCGCCGTTATGTTGATTACTCGAAGGATAAATTAGAAGAATGTTTGGCAGCAGTGAGATCCAAAGTGCTTACACAACGAGCTGCATCTGAACAATACCAGATACCTCGTAGTACTATAAAAAATAAATTACGTCAAAAACATACCAACAATCCTGGCAGACAAACTGTATTCAATAGACAACCGATGTACGACTACTACCTATTAAACAAACGTTGATTCTCAAATAAGACTTAAATAATTATAAAGTTCCTTTAATTGCCAAATTAGAGATTAAGGATGTTTTGAAAGAAGTTTTGTTATGTTTTTAGTTAGAAGTATATTAAGAAATATAAACTTTATATTACATTTGTTACCATTTTGTGTGCTTTTTTAAGAAATAAAGCGAAATTTTTATTTTTCCATTAAAATTCAATGTTTTTATTGCATAAAAATCCTTCCTCTATATTTAAAGTAGCCTACTATTGTGGCAAAATGAGCCCAAAAGGGCTTAAAATATTATTTTATCAAGGAAAGAATCTGACAGGCAAAGTAACCCTCCTCTAAGGACAACTTTGGTCCAAATTAAAAAAAAAAATAATGTGTTAATGAACACATATATTTTCTTTTATACATGATAACTTGTTAAATAAACCCCTTGAGATTGTATAAAAAATATTTTAAACATTAAATGTTAATCACAAAGGAAACCATACATTGATTCGTGAAAATTGTGTATAAATTTAGACAAAGTAACCCGCAATTACGGTACCTTTATGATAGATAGATAGATAGATAGTCATTTATTCCTTAGAATATGGTGATACAGTGGTGTTATTTACATATAGGTGCGACATACTCTGCCTATTAGGCGTAGGAATATTAGGATTACAATATTACAATTACAATTTAAATTATACATTATATGAATTTGTTTAAGAAATAACTAGTTAATTCATTCTGCTCATTTAGTCATGTTATATTGTATTCGTATTATATATTCGTATCTAAAATGTCACAATTATTTCATAATATTAATCACCTTATAAAATTACATTTAAACAATTCATCGATGTCATAAAAACATTTATCTAATAACCAATTAAATACAGTTGTTTTAAAAATTTTAAAGCTTGATATTTCTTTAATTTCCCTCGGCAAGTTATTGTACAATTTAATTGCCATGCAATAGACATTGTCACTGTAGAGTTTTAGTAGCCTGTGGGCTGGCATATACATAGTCTAGTTGGGTTCCTACTATTCAGTTTTTTTGTTACCGTGTCATGTAAGGGGAAAAGATGTGGATGTCTTCTCACAAACAGGCACATTTCGAATATATAGAGGCAAGGAAGCGGCAAAATTTTAGATTTTTTGAAGAGTGGTTTACAGTGTTCGAGGTAGTCAGCTCCATGCAATATTCTTATACTTTTTTTTTGAAGAGTAAATGCTCTATTTATTTCGACCGAGTTGCCCCATATAATCAGACCATATCGCAGTACTGATGCCACATATCCATGGTATGCCAAAAGCGCAGTTTCTTTAGAGGATGTAGTCTTTAATCTACAAAGGACATAGACAAACCTCTCCAGTTTTTCACAAATATCATTAATATGTCCTTTCCACTTAAGATTTTTGTCTATTCTTATACCTAAAAATAAAATATGGTCAACTTGTTTTAGCTTGTCATTGTTATAGATTGCATTAAATTGTATAGTCTTATTGTTATACGGATGAAAATTAATTATATTGGTTTTTTCCACATTAATATTTAGTTTATTCTGTAATAGCCAAATGTCAATATTTTTAAGTTCTAAGTTTATAACCGCGTCTAAATCTTCGTCCTTACATTTTATTAATAAAGTGGTGTCATCTGCGTATAAAACAGACTCGTGTTTGAGGCATTTGGGTAAGTCATTTATGTAGAGTAGGAACAACAATGGAGAGAGCAGTCCCCCTTGTGGTACCCCCCGCCTATTGTTATATTGCAGATGAGATCTAAACAGAGTCTTAGTGTTATTTTTATTATTTACTCTCGAAGTACCACTTTATTACTTCGTCGCCTGCTAAAACTTATGAGCAAAACGACTAGAATGCAACTAATATAAGTATATGATAATTTCATGGCAATAATAAATAAGTTTTTTTTTTTTTATCGAAGCCTACTTGCAGTTGGTCGCTACGTCGACTTTTACTGCTTCACCGGAGGAAATATGGCGACAGCCTCGAGGGCCATACAGCCGAAACAGTAACAGCACAAAGGGCTCCCAGGTGGGAACGAACCTCGGCTTTGGGCGTTACTCACAAAGCGGCAGAGCGGTATATTGCTCAATTTGCCTGAAGGGCCTGAGGGGAAAAACGTCCTGGTGCCGCCGGGCGGTACCGTGTGAACGTTGAAGCGGTCCTACTACTTCGCACTCGATTCCGGCGAGTGCGGTGTCTGTTTGAGTTACCCTGAGCCCTACTATTACCTCTAGAGTGATCGGAAGGAAATAAATAAGTACTTTGTACCACAGTACTTTTAGGATAATTTTCTGTCGAACATTTAATTATTTTTTGATAAAAGTTGTGTGGAATAACTATGATAATCTATGCAATTGGTGTTATCCAGGGAAGATATTGATGAAAAGGATAATTTGAAAAAAAAAATCAGTTTGCACTGTTTTTGCCTTACAATATTTAGGAAGCCGATAAAGAATTCCCACATCAGGAGCCAATCCTATTCTTGTAGAATCATCCAAAGCTTATCATGAGCATGCATTGCATTGCAACATTTGCAACTGAACAATGAAAAATATTGAAGCCAAGGATAAAGTGCTCTGTTTAATTTACCAATAATTAATTTTTATAATAAAATTTATTTACACCCACATGAACTCTATGCTCAACCCTAAGGTTTGACTGTCAGACAATGCTTTTAGCATTAAGTCCACCTTTTGTACTGTACTTTTGGATGTATGTACAATAAAGTTTAAATAAAAATAAATAAAGTCGTTATTATAGTCAAATACTATGTAACTCTACCGAGTTAGAGTTTTTCGGTATGGGCTGTAGCTGTAGGCAATGTATGTATGTATTTATAGCCGTGAAGCGTATTGCCATAATGTGTACCATCACAGACAGGGAGTGCTCTGTGATCGCACGCAATATGCTCTCGTACTTATAGAGCATACTGCTTACCAGTACAGAGCAACTCTGCAATATAATACAGTTTGCTCTAATTTATAAGAGCGAAATATATACGAGCACAGACAATTTTGGCTGCAGTGGTATGTAGAATGGCATGCTTCGTTATGAGCAAAATACATGCGAGTGCAGAGCAGACTCATTCCGTCTCTTTCGCACCAAGGATAGTTTGGTACATTCTTTGCATTCTTCGCACTCTGGCAGTCTCTTTTAAAAATAAATACTTTCGATTTAAAAAAAAGTTTTATTGATTTATCATTGTGAAGTACAATCGGTTTTAAAAATAAATACTTTCGATAAAAAAAAAAAGTTTTATTGATTTATCATTGTGAAGTACAATCTGTTTTAAAAATAAATACTTTCAATTTAAAAAAAAAGTTCTTGTTTTATTTTACACTAGCTTTTGCCCGCGGCTTCGCCCGCGTGAATTTCCCACGGGAACAGTGCTTTTCCCGGGATAAAAAGTAGCCTATGTGCTATTCCAGGTCATTATCTACCTCTGTACCAAATTTCATCGAAATCCGTCCAGTAGATTTTGCGTGATTGAGTAACAAACATCCTCACAAACTCACAAATTCACAAACTCACATCCAAACTTTCGCATTTATAATATTAGTATGGATTTTTAATCTTTCAGCCGTTTTAGCGTGATTGAGTAACACACTTCCAAACTCACAAACATCCACGCCTGCACATCTACCACTCTTTATATATTTATTATTAATCCATACAAATATATAAAATTGGAGTGTCTGTTTGTAATATGGAAATAACCGTTTTTTACTACATGCGTATAATTATATATACGACACATACACCAAATAACCATTTTTTAAAATTTTTGTCTGTCTGTTTGTTCCGGCTAATCTCTGGAATGGCTGGACCGATTTTGACGGGACTTTTTTTGGTTGGTAGCTAATGTAATAAGGAGTAACTTAGGCTACTTTATTAGGGTTCCGCAGTCAAATAAAGGAACCTTTTTTGTTAAATTCACGCTGATGAAGTCGCGGGTACAGCTAGTAATATTATAAAGAGAAAAGATTTGTTTGTTTGTAATGAATAGGGCCCGAAATTACTAGACCGATTTTGTAATTCTTTCACTGTTTGGTAGCTACACTATCCCTGAGTGACATAGGTTATGTATGTACTACGGGCGTAGCCGGGGCAGGCTTGCTAGTTTATAATATTAGTGGGATCGTTACTGGAAAAAACCTTTCATATACGATAATTTAGCCAATTTAGATTATGATTATGTTAATGTAGCTACTTAGAATAACACGTTCGCATTTTGTGTTATAAATATGCGAAAACTTTATACTTTTATACAGACTGTTCTGTATTCGTACGTAGTTTGCTTTAGAATATTTCTTATTATAATGAGCACAATGTAGTAGAGTACAGACTATGGGTGTCTGTACTGGTACACAGAATGGCATATACGCATGCGAGCAAACTGTATACTTATACAGACTGCTCTGTGTACGTACGCAGTTTGCTCATGAATATTTGTTATTTTAATGAGCACAGAGTGATCGAGCACAGAGTATGGGTGTCTGTACTGGTATACAGTTTGGCAATACGCAGCCGTGAACCATGATAATCCTAACTAATATTATAAATGCGAAAGTGAGTTTGTTTGTTTGTTACCTCTTCACGCTTAATCTACTGAACCAATCTTCCTGAAATTTCGCATACACATAGCTGGAAGTACGGAGAAGGACATAGCTACCTTTCATCGCGGGAAAAAGCACTGTTCCCGTAGGAAATTCACGCAGGCGAAGCCGCGGGCGAAAGCTAGTAAAATTATAAACTTGTTTTGTGTCTCATTTACTGACTGGGTTAAGAACCTAGCCGAAGTGGTAATACCTAATAATTTAGCTTACCAGATTTACTGATCTAATGAACATAATCACTTAATCATTAAAGATACAAAGAGAATTCATTTTGAAGTCTTTGCGTGATGAGCGTTTAAAAAAAAAGATTTTGGCTTCTATTGGCCCTATAAAAAACACCTCATCCATTATCTCATAAATACAATCATGCAGACATTAAGCAGAGATTAAAGTGAAGTCTTTGTCAGTGTGACATTTAATATAAAAACCTGATACATTGATAATAAAATATTTTATTAACGAGTACAGTACATAACAAAATAACAAAACAGAGTATAAATTATAAATTAAGCAACAAATTTAAGCGGAGTAATATCTGCGAGCGACACCATCCCATTTCGAGGATCTCATCTCCTGGAAAAAAAAAGTGTTTAATTTATAATTTTTTTGTTTTAGTGGTCTTAATCTTAAAATTATATAAAAAAATAATCTCTATAGTCATCGTCAGTGATTTTTTTCTCTCTGGTAATCATTTTCCTCATGGCTCACTGCCTGAATTAGCTCAAGTGGTATTACGTTAGTCATATCATATCGCATATGTATCAAGGGACCACACCTTGCTTTGCAACTAGGTCGGATGATTATTATCTCTATTATAAAAAAAAAACAAAAACATCGAACGAATCGTTTAATAAAAACAATAATAAACCATTTGAAGTGAAAATTTCCGTACTCAGCACTAACATTAACACTAAATAAATGACTCAATCCTAATCAATCCTGATGCCAGCACATATAGTATTTGTTCCTATTAATTATTGGCTGTTTTATGCACACGCCACTACTGCCTCTATAAATACAATATTATTATTAGACAATACTATTATGGGTTATTATAAGTTCGTCCCTAGAGTTAATTCGGTACCTAATTATTATTCCATACATTCAAAGTAAATTCGGTACTTCGATAAAAATTATAAAATTCTTGTGGTAAATTTGCCACTCAAGTTTTTTTTTTGTAAAATGTACAGTTAGCAATTAAATTATAACTCACAATATAGTATTAACTAGCTGATTTTTTATGTTAGATACGTATGTAAAATTATGACTATTTTATACCGTTTTCATTGAAAACATACGATGATTATTATCCTGATTAATTGACTGGCTGTGATTATATCAAAGTTCGTAGGATTTTGTATTGTATAAAAATGATTATCATACTTTTGATATATAAGCATTAAAATTAACCCGAATGTCTTTATATAAATAACTAGACGTAATAGAAATTATAAAGGTATTGTTGTAAATTAATATTTATTACCTAGATTGATTTTATCATATTGGGTGCTTAATTTTTGTTGCTGTCTGTATGAAAAACCTTACGAGGGACGAATTACAGAAAGTTTTTAGGTACCGAATTAACTCTAGGGACGAATTTACTATAACCCACTATTATTGTCATGGTCTACTGGAATATATATATATATTTTGAAATCTTTATTCTTCTTCTTAGCGTGTCGACATCTTTATTAATTGTATCCTACTATAATATTATAAATGCCAAAGTTGGATGTGAATATGCGAGTTTGTAAGGATGTTTGTTACTCAATCACGCAACAACTACTGGATGGATTTCTATGAAATTTGGTACACGGGTAGAAAAGTACCAGGAATAGCACATTGAGTACTTTTTATCCCGAAATTCCTACGGGAGCGAAGCCCCGGGGTGAAGCTAGTTCTCTAATATTTCTGTGTACATTACACATCATACACACTAACATAAAAAAGCAAAAGTTTGGAAGTTTGTTACTGTATCACGCAAAATATTTTGATTTTGATCAAGTAAGACTACTTACAATGACCAGTTGGCTTGGTGAGAAGATCCTCGTGAAGGTAAGCGTGCCTTTGGCTCCGAAGTCTTGTACTTGTGTAAAGGTGTCGCCATCTACGGTGAACACGCTTTGTGCCTGGAATAAGAAACCACTTGTTAGAAACAGAAATACACAAGTTTAATATTATTATTATTTCATGTACCCACAACAGAAAAGGCCCCGAGGAAGACCTACAGGGTTATTTTGAAACCACTCGCCAAATTTTCGCAGCAGATTTGGTTGATGAAATTGAGCAGGTTTCCAAAAAAAATCTATGCTAGAAAATGATAAAAAAATTTTTGCTTCCCATACAAATTGGTCGATCAGCTGATGGGACTTAGTATGGAAAGTTGAAATTTTATGTTATTCTTTTACTATAAATTTCTTTCGGACATTGTTGTATTCCAAGTACTGAGCATACCGTAAACTGCTGCAACTTATCCAACTACACACAAATTTGCCTATTTCATTTGAATTACGATATATCGCATTCACTTGCTTTATTCTCGTTTTTTACCATTCTATAGTAACTATTCATTATTTGGGCAACATATTTTTCATTTTTTATAATTGTAACTCCATTAATACTCTGTCAGTTGAGCGACAAAGATCGGTGGGTGAGGCAGCATTTTTTTTGCGCTCCAAAACTTTTGAATTTTAACTATTAAAAAGCTGTGTTTTCGCACAGGATTAACTGCCTAAGGTAGGATAATATTGTCTTCTTCTAGTATTACTTGTTTTTTTACCCAAAAGATTGTTTTTTATCAAAAAAAACTTAGAAGGCAATCATGTGTAGTGTTTTGAAAACTTGAGTGACATAACTATGCCTGGGTCTAGGGTTGTCAAATTTTGTTAACTAGCTTTTACTCGCAGCTTCACTCGCGTGAATCTCGATTATTATGCTTACAAATTTATTTTAGAATTTGTTTCCTCTAGTTATATTAGAAGTGCTCGTTGTAAATTTGTAAAACAATATGCAAATATTTTTTGTAGAAATAATTGTAAAAGAGAAGTCGACACTTTGTATACTTTTCTTTTATACTACAATCAAAAATTAAGATTATTAATAATTGCTGATTAAAATGATGAGCCATTACTACCAAGAAGCATTAAAATTGTGATTTTTTAATGAAAGTAGCCATCTGGTTTTTTTCTTTTATAAAAAAGTATTAATATTCTTTTGGACAACCCTATAGTCATCGACATTTTTGTATGGAAAGTCTGTAGAACCTGCTACAACTTGGCCTAGTAGCTGTAATAAAAAAATGATACAGTATATTGCACTGATTAAATTGGCAGGGACAAGTAGGTTGTCTCATGCAAATGAAAAAAAATTAACAGAAACGATAAGTACAATAAGTATCGAATTATCCTTCTAGGCAAACTTGTGTCTTTTACATACAACTTTGCCTACGACTTTGAGCCCTTGTAATTCTGAAAATTGGTGGAAATTAATAAGATTTGAGGTCTCAATAGCAAGCTATTATGCCTGTCTTCCATTTAAAAACAATTGAGAGTCGAAATTTTGAATAGGTTCCGAGAAAATCGCAAAAAACGTCAAATTCCGTGCAAAGTTGCAGCAGTTTACGGTATTGTAATAATTTGGCCAGTAGTTATAAAATAACCCTGTATAAAACGCTGGAATGATTGTCTTTAGGAAGACCTTAAGAGAATGAGGCCAGAGACAGAGCGAAGTGGAAGAAGATCGTGGAGGAGGTCAAGACCTTTGTGAGTCTTGACCTCCTCCACGATCTTCTTCCACTTCGCTCTGTCTCTGGCCTCATCCCGCAGGATGTATAGGTAGTAGTCCCGCAGGATCTTCTTCCACTTCGCTCTGTCTCTGGCCTCATCCCGCAGGATGTATAGGTAGTAGTCCCGCAGGAAGTAAGTAAGTGAAAGTATTATTATTACTAGTTGGGGGCGCCAGTGCAAGCACCACACTGGTGATCTGTCCCATTCTGGGACCATTTCATCCTGTTTCCCGTTGACCCATTTTAGGGCATGAGTTAACTGGTAGGTAACTCTTTATTGGTGGCCCCCTAAATCTACCTATGACTTTGCATAATTTCAATAACTTTCCTAATATGTCTCTGATATCACTCGCAGATGAAATATCTGAGCCCATAATCTTTTTGTGCATTTATGCTGGTCTGGGAGCGAAGAAAAAACATAGAATGTGCCAGTTGCTTCTCTTCCCGCGCAGATTGTAAAACTAATCGAGGGTAACGGCTTAAACTGGGGATTCCTCCACTCATATATACCTGAATCCCCATTTCATCAGAGAGCCCACTATTCAGCTAAGCGTGGCCTTCGAGTCTTACGACTCTTTGCTCTGTCTACCCCGTAAAGGATAAAGACGTGATTCTATGTATAATCTTTTTTCTCGCTGCAGCATATGCAGGACATTCTGCTACCGCACAAATACAAAAATTATACCCAGAACCGAAACAAATACTTGTCTTGTAAAAACAAGTACAAGTAGCTAGGAATCGAACACAGGAACTGATGGAATCTTAAAAGCAAGCCATACCTGGAGACCGTTAATATCTTCCTGGAATGATGCTCCGGGGGTGAAAGTGACATCCTTGGTCCTCTCGCCGAGGAAGGACATGGTGTAGCTGTCGCCATTCCTTGCCAGCCTGATGTTGGGCCTGTAGTTGAGGTAGTTTTGATTGTCGTCAGCGGACAGACCTGGAACGGACAAGTAATACTTAGATAATACTTTTTTAAAGTATCTATACTACGCGGCGGCAAACGAGCAAGCCGGTCACCTGTAAGTGATCACCGCTGCCCATGGACAACTGCAACACCAGGGATATGACAAGACAAGAGTTTTATCGGCCTTTCAAGAAGACGTAGGCTCGTTTTTTAACGTTCCAATGTCGCATCGATTCGGGAATACCGCCGAAGAAAATTTATATAAGCTGGAGTTTCAATAGGTATAATATACAGCTGGGAAATAAATAAGCATACTTTACAAGCAAAAGTTATATATAATTTTTTTGCTACAATAGAAAAAATGTTGCTTCTATTTCACGCGACTTTAGACTTTGGAGATCGATTTGATACATTATTCATAGATTGTCATTATCTTGTTTTATTTATACACAACTGTGATGTCAATATCCAGTTTTTTCAATTCAATTACAATTTTGGAAAACATTATTTAGCGCACACATGGAAGCTAAATATAACTACGATATTACTCAGCTTGATATTATTATTATAATATTTATCTGATATTCTTAGCAAACGTTTCCAACTTATAAAATCAACTACTTATCTACTAAATCTTCAGCGGGATTAATAAACTTCCGTTGCCTGTCTTTTCGTCTGTCTGTTGTTACAAGGCTGTGATGTAACTCGGGAACTACGTATAACAAAATGTTTATGATACTAGCCACTATAGCACCCATAAAAAAGCGAGCTTGTATGAGTGATGAAAGCGTAAGAAGCAAGAGAGTTTGACTTGTAACAAAATATATTTATGTATGTACCTAAGCAATATTTTTTCGTTTTTTTTATTTATTTTTCGCTCGATTTAAGTAATTATGTATTATAACAATTTATAATAATAACTGGTCGAACGCATTTTAACACATATTTTCCAAATCTTTCTTTTTTCGGCGTTATTGAAAATTCCCAATTTTTATTTGATTACGTATATGTATCTCTACCATCTTTTTAGATACGTTTCTTTGTTATAGTTCTGAAATGCTAATTTTACTATTGATCGATCTAGTAAAAAAACATAAGAAATTTTAAGGGGAAGTTGATGAATTATTCTAGTATGAAACGAGGCGTTTACTGTGAAATGACTATGTGCGAAAATGAAACATGATTTTGAATAGGGTAGATGACAACAAGTCAAATTAGATACTTTTTTCTAAATGTCAAAAACAATAATTTATATGGGATTTGTATGACAGTACTCAACAGTGACGTCACTTTTAATGGAGTCAAAAAGCATTCCCATTATACTTTAATTAGAACTAAAAAATAGTAAACCATGTTATAAAAAATATTGATCAATTAAAGTGACATTCAATTATTTTGTTTCATTATTTAAATAGCATCATTTATTTTATTTTTTACCCAATCATCATCCCTATTTTAAGTAAGCAGAATGAAAATTGATAATATTCAAGTTCAAACCTAGAGCTTTGATGAAGTTGTCAAAGTTCTCCTCCCTCTCGTATTTGAATTCCTTGCCAAAGTAAGCCATGTTGAACCGTCGGATTTCCAAACAAACTAAATGGACCAAGCATTTTTCGCTCTTTATATGAGTTTTGCTAAATCCTCCATAAAAGATATGGGCTACTGGATTAGTCCGGTTGCGATAAATTTAGACTTTTGGACGTTGCCATTTCAAGATAGACATATCAAGCCATCGCGATGCCTTGATAGGGTGATGCATCGATGCGCTTCTTCAAGTGATTGCGAAAGAGTCAAGCGGGAAATCCAAAATATTCATGATTGTTTAATATACCAAACTCGTTTTATTTTGGTCCACGAGCCCATTTTTTAATTATCTATGTCATATGACATTACGCTTCAAAAAAAGAAAAGAAAAGTTGTGTAGAATGAGAATCAGAAGAAAATCGCACCGGCCGGAATTTAGCCGGAAGTTCGGGAAAATGCTTCACTTCCGATCATTGTGTTTCGAATTTCTTACCACTAGAGTGATTGTTTAAGCCAAATCTTGTTGTTTTCTGCGTGAGCAGAAAATTCATAAACAAGATAGAAACAAATGACAAGATAGATGTATTAGTGATTGGCACAGCCGACACTCGCACATAAATGTATCATAATCAATAGATTCATTCCAATATGAAGTTCATTTGTTACATGTAAATAATTTAAAGTAATGTATATAGTTCACATTACCAAATAAAAATGCAAACAGGCCTCAAATATTTTATTTATCTTCTATTTTATTATAATCGAAATTAAATACTTAAAAAAAACAGCATGATTAATGATTGAAAAGTTTACATGTCGCATCACTATCGAATTTAACTGTCAAAAGATGCACCACGCGATGCACCGACGTGTCACGATTTGCGAATTTTAGGCTTGGTCTATACTAAGGAACGATTCAATAGTCTAGGCTTCCGATCAAAATTTAAAAGGTCAAAGACTGATATACTTATATGTCTTCAAAAATAAATAAACCTGTCAAGCCAATTCTGGCCGGAAATCCAGCTAAAACCGGAATACCTTGAACGTCCAATCAGTGTGCGTAGTGCGAGTTTTATTCGCATACGAATAAAATCTTGCACTACGCACACCGTCTTAGTATCTGCGATGCCAGCAAGAAAAATACTATCAAATATAATTATGTATTCCCTTACTCAAATATAGAAGATAATGAAATTTGCTGTGTCTGAATGACACAGCAGTAAACGATCTGTCATACACATAGACATATCATATGATCGTACGTTAATACATGCAAAAAATTAACTGTCAAATTTCCTTTTTTCAAAGTTGGTAAAAAATTGAGGAAGGTCGTCATAATGTCATTGTTTAGTTTCACGCTGTGGGTGCATGTTTGCCTAAAGTTGGAGTATTAGATAACCCACTGCAGTTTATAAGCTATCAGCTATATCTTGGATTAGAGTTTCTGTTTGCTTACGTGAATTTATCTGTAATAAACCAATAAATAGATAATTAATAAAACTTATGACCGGTTTTTTTAACTTGTAATTATATAAGTAGGTGCAGACCCCCCTGATATTTTATTTACTGGCCAAGTAGTGAACCCTGGAAATTTTTTTCATAAACTTTTGCGGTTTTGTCTCCTGGGATTTGGTACCTACATAAAATTTGTTATTAAATACAGCTTATTTTTGCTCAGATAAGAGTGGATTTCGATTATACTTTGGTGACTTTTTATCCAGTATCCAGCGAAATTATTTCGTTGCCAGTATCCAAATTTTCGCAACGGGTTTGAATGATAAGAAGGGTAAGAAGATTTCCAAAGAAATCTATAGCAACTATAGTGACATTTTTTTTTTTACTTGCTTATGGCCAGTTTGAAAAAACTGATTAAGTTTTCTCATATAAACCTGCTGCAAAAACGTGGATACTGGATAAAACTTTTTTCCAAAAAAAAAATGAACCGACTTCCATCATAAAACTTAAAAACATGAAATAAAAATAAACAATAAAGAAAAATGTATTAGCATGCTACCTACTGAATGAGGTGAAGTCGGTGCCAAGTGCAGGACTATGTAATTGTTTAGCTAGGCATTTTGTATACATACATGATTCTAATTGATTTGATTCTGTTAATTTAGATTATTTAATTCAATTTGGCACCGACTTCACCTCATTCAGTAGGTAGCATGCTAATACATTTTTCTTTATTGTTTATTTTTATTTCATGTTTTTAAGTTTTATGATGGAAGTCGGTTCATTTTTTTTTTGGAAAAAAGTTTTATTTTATCATTTTTTGTGCTTCTACACCTATTTTCTTTAATAAAAACTTAAACTTTTCTTTCACTGCTAGCCGAAAATAAAGAATTAAGAATTCGAAACTTTTTATGTCAGTTTGATTTGAAATGTCAGAACATGTCAAATTGTCTATTATTTTTGGCACATAAATAGACCGTGAGCCCGCGACGACCAAACCTTCCTTATTTTAAAAATGCTGAATGTTTTTCTGCGTGGTATATACGGGTAAAAATATTAGCGATTAGGTATGAAGTTTGGCTCTTGTTGCTTATGCAGGTAATATGGATAGCAAGGATGATTTTTATAGGTATAAAAAGCACCCTTGGGGCCTTCCAAAGTAAAATTAAATTCAGCATTTGTAATAAAACAAATATAACTATAATTTAGTAAAGTTACAATGTCTAGCAGGGGTTTATATCTGCACCAATTGCCTGGCAATGGATGGCGTGATTTCTTATATTATTAGGAATAAAATCTTTAAAAAACTTTACTATAAGGAAATTGAGTTACCAGTACATTATATCTCGATGGAGTTACCACTTTAAATGTTATTGCTACAAAAAATCTGCCTAAGTAATCATGATCCAACTTTTATAGTCGCTAATCGCTATTTCTATGTTGGGAACATACACAGAAAATCTTTAGTTTTAATAAAGTAAGTAAGGGCATGCTATCGCGGGCTTTTGCTCTATAATGCAATGTTGGTATTTTTATATTTTGTTAGGTATCTTTAAAATTACCGAACAGATTTTGACATGGTTAAAATGGGACCAACTTGGGTATATACCATTACGAATAAAAAAACAATTTCGGAAATCAGTCCACTGTGGGCGGAGAAATCGGCGAACATACATAAAAAAAAAACATACATACATCGAAACATATAACCTCCTCCTTTTTTGGGAAGTCGGTTGATAAAAAGTGACAGGACAGTACAATACAGGATTGTACTAAAATTTCATCTAAACCGTTTCAGTAAATTTAACAAGCTAATTATTAAATAATAAAAAACACGACTGACAACTCACATAGCCTATGTCATTCGGGCTAATGCAAGGAATCTAAAAATACCTCTTACATCAAAATGTGGTAATCAGTTAAGGACTTATGGTGGAATAAAGAAATTACATACATACATACATACATGAACCCTGAAAACATAACACTCCTTTTTTGGTCAGTCGTGTAAAAAAAAAAGAAGAGACAAACAGAATTACTTTTACAATTATTTTTATATAGGTAGTCTAAATTGTAATGACATAGGATTATATGTGTGAATGATTTAGTGTGCATGCATAATTGCATATCTTTACTTGCTTTTGCCCTTGGCTTCACCGGCAAGAATCAGCCCCTAAGGGAAGTTTTCCTGGCCAAAAGGGTAGTTAAAGAAATAGTATTTCAGGAAGGCTTTATCGTCTGTACGTTTGTCTTTTAGTATAAAAACTTCGTAACTTAGTCTATCATTTCTTACATTATATCGTATAATTATCACATATCGTATCGTTGAGTTAGTATCCCATAATCCCTGTGTGATTTGTCGGTATATATTTATTTATTTATTAGGATATTGGGAATTATCATAATTAAGTTACATTTTGAAATACGCAATTTTGGAGCCACACTACTTTTTCATGCCCATATTAGCCGTCGAGACCCTAGGATGTTGGGGCATGGACGCTAAGCGCCTATTTAGGGAACTCGGGCGCAGAATATCGGACAAATCTAGCGACTCCCGCTCCTGCTCTTTCTGGTGCAAAGGGTCGCTATTACCATTCAACGCGGCCAGCGTTTTGAGCAGCTTTGCACCGGAAACTTTAAAAGGGGCGGGTTCGAATTCTCTTTGACCATTGATGTAATATTTGACATATAAATCAATTAAATAAAAAATACTTTAATAGGGTATTTGACAAGGTGTAATTTTTCAACATATTTTTGAATAAATGGAAAGATCATATACAAGTTTTATAACAAACTGTTTTTATTTTTTTTATTTTCGATTTAATTACCTAGTTATTTCAAATTGAAAATTCATACCAACGGAATACGCCGAACAGTTACCGAACACTTCCGATTAGCCCGGTGACGTCACACAGGTGTTTTCCCTACTCGGTGCGCCTCTCCCCGCCGGCGCTGGGCCCGCGCGGGTGTGGAGCTCGGGTTTGTTTCGTGAACTGACAAGAAGGTGATCGGATTTTTTCGGGGCATCGGATTTTTTGGTACTTTTAATTAGATATAACTTGATAATTAGGTCGAAATTTTAAAAAATAAAAACAGTTTGTTACTACACTTTTACATAATCTTTCCATAAATCAAATAAAAAAAACCTTGTCAAATACCCTATTATCAAAAAAAAGTTACATTTTTACTGTGGAGTGATGTCCGTCCACCACGGACATCACTCCACAGTAAAAATGTAAATCCACAAAAAAAAACTCTCCACAAAAAAAATGTCTCTCGCATTACTGGTAAATTAAGTTGTACCTAAGTTCTTAATAAACGTATTTTTGTGCCAAACCTATGTGAAGAGAAAATAAACGATTTATTTTATATATTTATAAATAGGACTTTGACTGCACTAAAAGATGGAGTTGCACAATTCCACTTATCGTTTTGATTTGCTCTTGATACTACAACATATCTTATCGTCAATTTTGCACCGAACTTTGTCCATCACTCTTATCATGGCATTATTTGCAATTTGAAATCGTTATCGTTTGCCTGACCGCTCATACGAGTTTTATCTAGACCACACCTGTCTTGTAAGGCAATAAGCTTGGTCGATTTAGGTTAACGATCTTACGATATTGCAAATTCAAGACTGTTAGCTGAGGTAAAGCACGATTACATAATATACTTACCTACCTAGTAGTTACTATACGAATCCCACTCCCACTTTTAATCTGACTCATGTAAGGTAGTTTTCATAGACCACCCCTTGCTTTCAGTGAAAGTAACATTGTGAGAAAACACGCTGACTGACTGTTCAGTAACTAGTGTGTATGCGTCTACTGTCGCTAGATGGCGTGGTAGTAAAGTCATGCATGTCCTTTAGGTATAACTTGAAAAAATCTGTCACCAGTGATAACTATGTATATATAACATAAAATTATAACTATAACTATTATAGCTAAGTACCTACTCTAATAATACCTAGCTGGTAAGTTTGAGTACACTTGTATTATGTTTTCATATCTCAATTTTTCTTCTGGAAAATTTCAACCGGATCTTTTAAGTCAGAGATAAAATAAAATGTTTGAAAATCTGAGTCAATCCGGGTGAATCATTGTTATGTCTAGTATTGTTTACGGATACATTAGTATTTTTGCCGGTAAGTAAATATAAACGTTTAATGGTGATTTGGTCACAGTAAAAATGTATGATCTTAACACAAGATTATTCGGAAGGTTAATTAATTGTTATTAATTGTATTCTGCGAGCTACATATTATGTGCATGCTGTGTTCGCTCGTAGTAGGTTGTTACAATGAGCGATTTTTCTGACAGCTAATTAAGAAAAAAAAATCAGTATAAAAAAATCTCAACAGATGGAGTTTTAAAGCCGAGTTATAATAATGGCTATACGTATATTGTGCGCTTTTACTTAGCAGCCAGAGGCAGAAAAGAATCACCTAACAGTTTGACAGTTGCACAAATCACAATATTGATACTTTTTAGATGTTTTTTAGGGTTCCGAAGTAAACAAGGAACCCTTATAGTTTCGTCATGTCTGTCCGTCCGTCCGTCCGTCTGTCTGCGGCTAATCTCAAAGACTACTAGTACTAGAAAACTGTAATTTGGTAGAGATATACATATTTATTACGCGGAGCGAACTGTAGAATAAAATTAGGAAAAAAATTTTTTTTTAGGGGGCCTCCCCTACACCTAAAGTGGGGATGATTTTTTTTCTCTCGATTATACCATCGTGTGGGGTATCATTTGATAGGTCTTTTAAAAATATTATGAGTGTCTGAAGAAAATTTTTTTATTTAGGGATCCGTGTGCGAAATATTTAACTTTAAAGTGATAAATTTTGTTAGAGTCAAGTGTCCCCCCCCTCGAACAGGAAAATGGTGGAGGGTGGATACATGAAACAAATTATAATAACTAGCAAATATAATGAATTTAAAAGGAAAATTATCAGGGCTATGTAGACTTTACACGTTAATGAATAATAGACGATAAACTTACAAAACTGATTTTATTATGAAAAATATTCGTATGAACAATTTTCATTCTATATGATGGTATATACTTAGGTTATTTTCATTAATTACATAAAAGTGGAAGTAAATATAAGTTCACGTGTCCGCATTTCTACAGGATAGGTACCTTCGGAACCCTACATTGTTCGTGGCCCGACACGCACTTGACCAATTATTTTACTATTTTTTTTTAATGCCAATCCCGTGAATTTTTGCTTTTTGTATGGAACTTTTTCTCTCGCCTTTGCTTAAGCCACCTATAAAGTCATCTGGAACTATTTTTTTTTACTTTGGGTATCGGAAAATCCCTCTTTGTTTGAAATTTTATCTTTGTTTATAGTTTATCTTGTAGCAATCAGTTTACGAACCAATAACAAAAAAAAAATTATGTTTATTTATTTAATTCTAGAAGCTGAT
>CM031579.1:8333921-8439447 GCA_018467065.1 Ephestia elutella | reverse complement strand
GGAATACTGTGCGACGTTTGTAATTAGTGAAATTGCCCCCTGTTCTAATTCATCAACCCTCCGAACGCATCGCTGGCGGCCCCAGTGCCCTCCCTGCGGTCTCTCATGTACAATGTCGCCAAATAGCCGGCTATTACTAAGAATATCACCAAAGCAATAACGCCTAGAACAACCATTGCCACGCCGCCGCCATACGAGCTATAGTCTAGAACATTCCGGCTTGCGACAAATACCACTTTTCGGGTCCCATTATATTTCGATGGCGGGTAACCTAAAAATGACAAGTCAATTATAGAATAGTACATTACGAAACAAGTGTGCAAAGTTGGGCATTACGCACAAGAGGCGATATTGGCGCGCGAGCCGAAAGCGAGCGCGCTAATAAAGCCGAGTGTACGTAATGACCAAATGCACACGTGTATCGTACGACGTTTTTCAACACACTTGTGAGTAAAAAATAATGTGGTCTTAACATCTAATTATCGGAAAACAATTGCGCCCTTTTGTCATTCCTTCACTTCACAAAACATTCGTATGCCGCCAAATACTTAGGTGCTGGCCACGGGGACAGGCGACGGCGACGGGCGGCACGTCTGGCGGCACGACTGATCGCGCGGCGCGTTTGACAGGCCACGGGCAGTCTCGTTCGCCGCGGCGACCAGAGTAGACGAAGATCCGAGAGCAACTCGTCTTTTCAAAGTTATCTCGGTATTGCTTAGAAAGTAGTAATTTTTTGGTTGAATATATAATATTTGAAAGAAATTTTGGATTATATGATGTGAATATGAGATGGAAAGTTTCACGAGATATAAGAGGAATACAGAAAGTACCCAAAAATTTTTTCCAGTAGTCTAAAATGAGTTACGAAACCCTTGATTCGTTTCGTGGCGAAATCAAGTAGGTAAAAAAATAATTTAGACACCGTCCTAATTCGCCGCGACTGCCGCTCGACTTCGTGGCTGGCGCCTACACTTATTCAGGGGCCCTATTTTTGAAAGTATGACATACCGCTGAAAACGAATAGACTATTATGTCGCACTCGTCCTACTATGTCACTAAAAACATAAAAGCCGTATTTTTGAAATCACTCGTCTAGCAATGTTGCCAGTGATATGAAAATAATGCGAGAAATAATTTCTTCTCCATTCTACGCAACGAAAACCGAATCGGTAACGAATCGTAAAAAAAATGTTCGTAAATTTTCAATCAAAGAGAACGTAAGCGTTAAACGGAACGCAAAATTGAAAATTCAAATAGACTCCATCTATATCCGCATCCGGTTGTCTATGTCATTCATGATTTTGACGTAAAAAACGTTCGACCACCAAATCATACGAAAACGAGTGGTCTAGACCACTCGTTGCGAATTATTCGACATAGACAATTCAAAAATACGGAATAATGGATATCGAATGAAAAATCATTCGGCTCACGCTTTTTTGGTGAGTCACACTTTCAAAAATAGGGCCCCAGGCCTTGTTTCACTCGCCCGCCGCGCGGTCAGTCGCCCGGCACCACTCGCCGGTCGCGCCGTCAGTCGCCGGTGCACGTGGCATAGTCGGTATTTTCTCTTCTTTTGTTCGACTCGCCAGACGCGATCGACAGACGCCCCGCGCGAATTTTCGCCACAGCGAATTCCCCGTGGCCCTTATGTTACGTTTGAATTTGGAGGCTATAAACTATTACCTGCATTACGCGCCTCGTTAATGATTTCAGGTGGAGTTAAATTTACATATTCTTCCATACTAGTCACACATTGTATACGTACGAGCGAGAGAGAGAGAAACCTGTATACACTCCTTTTGGGCATTCGTGTAAAAATACAAGCATGTTTACACAAATTTATTGCATACTTACTGTATTCCACGCGAAGTACATACGATCCGTTTTCAATGCTTCCGTAAGAGGGATCAAGGCGCCAGGCCGGCTTGCGTTTCAGTGAGGTAGTCATCCAACCAATAAATCGTTCATTCTGAAACAATAATTTTTTTATGAAAAAATGGATTATGAATCAATTTCAAGCCTGACCAGAAATATAAAAATCCTGAATTAGAGGCAGCACTTATGCGTTTTGTATTGCAACATTGTTGAAAGAAGTAGCGGATTTAAAGGGTGGAAGCACGGGGGCATGTCCCCCCCCACATCCCCGTCTGCTTTTTTGTGTACATGTATACTGTGGAGGCAGGTTCCATAACTATAAATTAAGATTCGAGATGTTAAAATAACAGGATTTAGTAGTAGTAGTAATAGTTTCTTACAAGTTTATTTCCAAAAAATAATCCGCCACCATTAGTCATGTGCCGTTCTCGAAACTTTCAAAGAACAAGAGGAAACTATAAATATATCCTTAAAAAATTCTCAGAAATATTCCTGAGAACGGAAAACAGTGCCCAACCCAGTAATAAAAATATTGGATCCGCCCTTTATTGAAAGTCAAACTTTGACAGAAGAAATGACAGTTGGATTTTTAAATTAGTTGCCAGTAAAAAGAAATTAGTTCTATTGCTTTTCCGCAACATGGCGAGGGTTTTTATATTCCTGGTCAGGCTATACTATAATCGGGCCGAAACCTAAACTCCCGTATGACAGGTGTCATCAGGGTCAAGCCCATGAAGTTCCGAATTTTTTGATTTTTAAATCTATGCGCGGAAATGTAGTACTTGAACTTCCGGCTTGCCCGTTTAGAGAGTTCCATTGCATCCGGCTACAATAAATCGATAGTGAAAATATAAAAAATCGCGATACATCGTTTAATTTTTCGATTTATTTAATAAGGTTTGTTATTGATTTTTAAATGCTGAATATAACAATTATTGCACCTTAAAATTAAAAAAAAAATAACATTAAGGCAATACAAAAAAAATAGAAAAAGATTCATGCAATCGTATCGAATTGTAAAATCAGAGAAGATAATATTATTCACTATGAATTTATTATCCATGTTAGTGACTATGACAGCTCTTTGATGGTTCAGACTTCTGATTACTTAATAAAAATATTTATTTTATTTGAATTTGTTATTTTTACGTAAAATCAAATAATCGTAGCGACTCATGTTTAGGTACAGTCAAACGTCAAAAATGGAGTCATACCTTAAAGATCGTATTGCCTTGCAGGCGCGCAGTCCTTCATTGTGTGCGTAACGTGCATATTACGGACGTATAATTACAATAAGAACATTACTCACACTAAGCTAATTATCATATTACCCACCCACACCTAGACACAACTCTGCTGCGTGCTCATGCTGCCTACGTGCTGCCATCTATCAAATTCACGGTGTACTAAGTATTAAGAATTATGACACCATCGAGTCTGAGACAGAAGTATAATATACAATACGTATAGTTTATTGTAAAGCAAACTAATAATGGTGAGTATAGCGACACGCAACCAATTGTTAATTTCACCACAAGCTAATGCATCTGCTAGTCTAATCGGTAGTTATTATAGGTCCAAGTTCGAGTCACAGTCCGAAATTTTATATTATAGGTACCCAATTCTTAAGTTTAGAGTAATTTTATATAATGCAAGTAATGTGGTTTATATATATTTGTTATAAAATAAAAATGCACAATAATCATAACAGCTATTTATTCGTGTAAATATATAGGTTTATTATAATTATGTATAATTTATTATTATAAACTTCTGTGCAAATTAAAATTTATATTTTAATCTATTCCCTACCTAATTACAAAATAAAAACCCTAAAATGAACTTAAAAAATAAGCATCTGCAGTAAGCTAAGTATCTGTTTATTTATTTTACTTATTACGAAATTTTACCTTCGCTCTTTGTTAGTAAATATTGAGGTTATAGCTTAAGTATTCGTTTTCATTACGAAAAGAAGATTGAAACTATACCTCAACATTTAACAATTTATATAGAATATATTTTTTTACGAAACATAACCTCGTATTCTTTATACAAAAACAAGTAATAAGTATAAAAATAATTTAAATAATGTTATACGAGTAATATACGTTAATAAAACCTGATTTGATATTACCTAATAATAGAAAGAAGATAATTGGAATATACCTACTTAACTCACTAATTCATTTTGAACACCAATCACTAACTCACTATTTTGTATAGGTCCCGTTATTGTTTTTATACACACATTTCAATCACAATAAAGCTGTTCTAAACTTTCATACAGTGAGAAACTGATTCTTCCTTGCTTGCCTCCTATCCACCATCAGGCCCCATAGTTTTTCTATGGTGTTGAGGTCAAGAGTCTGCGCTGGCCAAGGATGATATTTATTTCGGGAAACGAAATAAATTATCCAGTTTTTGAAGCATGTAGTGCACGACGAACAGTAGATAAACATCAAATAGATCAGCAAAACGCCTGGTAGGTAAAACCATAGCCTTCATATTCTTCCAACATTATTGTTGCTGCTGCTCAGAGATAATAGTCGGTCTTCTGGAGCTCAATTCTGTAACTAACAAACGTGCTTTATCGTATTTCAGTTGTGTCTCAAATGCCAAATTTACGCCATTTGGTATTCTGCACCTTATTTGACGCCTGAGGACATGATACCGACATACTATTGGCCCATTTCGGTATTCTGCACGTTATCAAACGTGCCATTGGCACATCGATTGTTGAAGTATTGGTATTCTCTTTGCTATTTGACAGGAGTTTGTCAGGTAGATCTGTCGGATCTCAATTGCTTTTTGGCCATTGAGCAACAACACCTTTTAAGATCAAATTGTAAAGTAGTATGGTTTACATTGTTTCATTTAGTGATGAATCCTATAATTTTACCTCTTCATTGGTGGCTCTTATTCATTACAAATGTCGTACCTATATAGCCGACGAGATATTAAAGACATTTCGGCTTAAAATGCTCAAGTTATAGACCTCAACAAAGAGGTAACCCCATTACTAATAAGGGATACTTTGTCGAGATGGAAAATTGACAAATTTAAAGGTTAGTAAAGAGATTTCGAGGTAATTGCACTTGTAACTATTGTGACTGCACGTAATTCAATGAACCGCTGATATTTTTTATATTAAAGGTTAAGTATATATAGTATGTATAAGATCATACATATAAGAATACTATAATAGTTGAGCCCCGGAAATGATGTGGAAACTTTGTAATGAAAAGCACCTTATGTTGCTATTCCTTATATTTTCTACCCTTGTACCAAATTTTATTGAAATCCGTCTTGTAGATTTTGTGTGACAGTATGTAACATAAATCCAAACTCACAAACATCCAAATGTAGGTAGGTACTCTGTGCATTCAATTTAAAAGGACCCACATCACAAGATTTTTACCTATATTACTGCGATGCGATTATTAAAATTTTGTTTCAAAAAAATTCAAAATTATTTATTATGTATCTAACAATTACATTAATACAATCATATAATAAAGAGGAAGTGTTTGTATGCATGTGAGTTCGTTTGCAGAGGTATTCTTCAGAATTACTGAACCGATTTCAAAAGGTCTTTCATTATTAGAAAGCTACATTATACCTAAGTGACATAGGCTACCTCCCGAAACTGGGGCGGGATGCTAGCTCTTTGTAATTTAATTTATGACCCTAACATACATAAGCTGAATACTTATGCCAGTAGACCCCGCTCTATGATTAGGTATATAACCTATATATGAGTGTAATGTGGTACTTAGAACAATAATATACATACTTTAATGCCTAGTGTATAAATAGTATTTGGTAATACTATGTAAAAATGTCTTTTCAGCTGTTCCTGTTCTCACATTTCAAGCAATATTGAAAATTAAATGCTGTGTGTGTGCAGTGATACCCCTGTTACCTGTGTAGGTTGAAGCAAAGAACTAAAGACAGTATCATACATACATATTATTGTTTTCCTATGGGAAGGCACCATCAGGCAAGTCTATATTTCTGTACATACAAAATTATAGACTAACCGAGTTGTCAACACAGAGACAAAACTGCTGAAAGTAGAAACTTGAAATTTGGTAGAGGGTGTTTCAAGAGCACAAGCTGTACCCTAGGGGCTTTGCTCCTATTAGAATTTAGGGATAAAAAGTACCTACCTTTTGTGCTAAATATGTCCGGTATTTTTCAACTCGTGTACCAAATTTCATTAAAATTCATCCAGTATATTTATTATGAGTAACAAACATCCAATCTTTCGCATCGCATTTATAAATATTATAGTAGAATTAGCAGAGAATAAGTGAGTATTACAAAAGCGGTAAAATGTATTGTATAATCAGTTTTTAACATCTTTGAAACTGGTTGATGCTTAAATTGTCAAATGATATTTAAATAATAACTATACTTTATACTTTCAATACTATGCCAACCCCACATAAGTAGGAATTGGTAAATAGGAAGAAGATACTACATCTGTTTCTATCTACAAATAATATAAAGAAATAAAATTTTCAGATTGTCACAAAATAACAGTATGCTTAGTAATTTGTACCAAACAAGTTCTGTAATTATTATTTGCAGGCTCGATCAACTGGAGTAATGTGCTTTAGAAAAAGGTGTCATCCATAGCTTGTTAAAAGACTATGTAAGTATTCTCATCCATATAATAAATATAAATTGTATTATTGAATTCAACACTGACTGAGTGGTATATAAATGCAGAGACAAAATTGCTGTAAGTAGAAACTTGAACTTGTGAAGAGGTTCTTTATATAGCATATGCTGCACCCTGGGGCTTTACTCCCTTGAGAATATACAGATAAAAAGTACCCTATGCCATTTTCAGTATTTTTCTACTCGTGAACCATATTTCTATGAAATCCATTCAGTAATATTTTGTGATAAGTAACAAACATCCAAAACTTAAACAATTATTTGTTTAAGTTTTGGATGTTTGTTACCTATCACAAAATATTACTAGTAAGTAATATTAGTAGTAAGTAGGATAAGTATATTTAGGAAATTACACTCCTAAGGGGAAGAAAAAGGTTTTTTTTTATTTACAACTTCCTTAACTAAGTCAACATAGTTACTAGTTCAAAAATATCTCAATTAAGGAACAACTAAAAAAAAATATTTTAAATCAACAACATGGTTTTCCTTTCTTTGTCTTTACTTAAAAAACCAACAATATAGTACCAATATTGTAAAGCTGAAGAGTTTGTTTACACAATAGGCAGACTTAAATAAAAGTTATTCTTTATATAATATAACTAAACATAATTATAACAGCAGTAAAAATTATTTGTCATTCTTGCAGGGACGATCAACTGATGGCGGTTTCCTGCTTGAGAAACGAGCTGACATCCATAACTTGTTGAAAAACTGTGGAGGAAACAGTGTGGTCTGGTTTAGAATATATTTTAAAGACTAATAAACAAAATAATAATAATATTCTTGTATTATTCATTACTACCTTACAAAATATCTTTATCTTAACATATTAAACAAGCTAATTATTAGAAACTAGCTTTTGCCCGCGGCTTCGCCCGCGTGAATTTCCCACGGGAACAGTGCTTTTTCCAGGGATAAAAAGTAGCCTATGTGCTATTCCAGGTCATTATCTACCTCTGTACCAAATTTCATCGAAATCCGTCCAGTAGATTTTGCGTGATTGAGTAACAAACATCCTCACAAACTCACAAATTCACAAACTCACATCCAAACATTCGCATTTATAATATTAGTATGGATAAAAAACACGACTGACAAGTTTTTACACAAAAAGTACATACAAACATATAAGTAATATACATTTTTGAAATCTCCTTTTAAAGCCCTTCAATTTGATACCCCACTCGATAAGATTGATCAAATTTAATTTTTTTGGTCTGCTATTTATCGCATATATAATCCGCTATTTTGTTTTTATGATGACGTCATATAGCCTATGTCACTCGGAGGAATGCAAGGAATCTAAAAATACCTCTCACATCAAAATCTGTTAAGCCGTTCAGGACTTATGGTGGAATAAAGAAACTTACATACATACATACATGAACCCTGAAAACATAACACTCCTTTTTTGGTCAGTCGTGTAAAAATAAAGTCCCCTGCCATGTCTGTTTGTGATAAACTAGAAAAGTATTGAACAGATTTTCATGCAGTTTTCACCAATGAACAGGGCGAGTCATGAGGAAGTAAGTAAGTATATAATTTACTCTAGTGTCCCCGCGTTAAAAAGCAAGCTAATTTAAATAAAGACTCCTGCCATGTCTGTCTGTTTGCAATTAAGTCAACATTGAAATTATCATCTTTATTATCTGTTACTGCACATTGAAAGTCTTAGGTCAACTTACATGCCAGGTATTGTACAATTGAAACATGTCAATATGCTTTATTTATTGAGTTAGGGGTCGCCCTTTTTTTCACTGTGTTGCCCAGTCTCCTTGTGAAACAACAGCCAGTCGATGAATACTGTTATATTTTCAAAGCTCCGCACTTAGGTGACTGTAAAAAAATATTATATTTGTTTGAGGACTCATGTTTTAAGTCAAGCATCTTAATCCTTTTTTTTTTTTTTTTTTTTTTTTTTTTTTTTACATGTGGAAATGGCCGACCCACGCCAATCTCCCGCGGGGACAGGAGAGAGGCAGTGTGGGGCTCGAACCCACTAAAACCACATGGTGCGCCCTCTCGTCGCATAGAGCCGTGGACACAGGATCACCTGACTAAGTCCGGTATTCAACTGTGTCACGGCAGCGACTACCTGCTTCCAGGTCCCTCTTTAAATCGAGTCTTAAGCTCTACCGCCATAAGAGTTGTGCACAGACGCACATGCACACATCCTCTTCAGCCTAGTGGACGACAGACTATTCCCCGAGCCGGTCGCCCTGTGGCTATTGTCAGGAAGCATCTTAATCCTATCCTAACTAATATTATAAATGCGAAAGTGAGTTTATTTATGTGTTTGTTACCTCTTCGCAACTTATTTATTGAACAAATCTTTCTGAAATTTCGCATACACTTACCTAGTTAGAAGTACTGAGAAGGGCATAGCGTACCTTTCATCCCGGGAAAAAGCACTGTTCCCGTGGGCGAAAGCTAGTACTTAATAAATAAGATAATTATTGTACTTACAAAGAAAATCTCACCTTAGACGCAAATAAAACTTTAAGAACTCAATCTATAACTGCTTGACTGGATGAGACCCTCCTCGGGTGAAGTCAGACTTATTTGACACGGGAGTTTGACTTATTATTTTCAAGCATATTTTCTTTGTACAAATTAATTTAAATTATAAATAAATTAAAAATAATTTTACAGTAAACAATAGAACGATTATAACCTATAAAACTTGACTTTGTCATGTCATAGACAGAAAGTTTAAATTTTTTTAAAGGCAAAGGCATCAAAGACACACATTAACTAATTTTCAGTTTTTTTCAGATATAAGCGTGAAACATGGCTATATGTCTTTAAATTTATGTCAAAATATCAATGTTAGTTCTAATTGATAATATTTCATACGTTTTTAGCGGAAAAAAGGAGTTTGAATTTTATTATTAAATAATAGTAGTTTTTTCTAGCAGCGACGGAAACACCAAAGATTAATCAACAACAAGGAGACTGACATCCTATAGACACTTTATTCCCACACTATAGGAACATGAATAACTTGTTGCAGAATACCCTTTATAAGACCTATTGATGTTTTATGAGTATTGTGTGGCAGTTGGTCGGTGATTTTAAGTAAAATAGTGGAATTGACGCCCTGCTTTGCTGCAAGGCTACGTCAGCAAATCGCTACGCCCAACGTGTCCTCCACTAAAACAATATTATAATATTTAATTACTTAATATTTTTTATTTAATTTTAAGGCTATCACTTCTGCAAAAGCAAAATCATTCATTATATGTCAATACATTAAACATTATATATTATGACTTTATGTTCGATCACAAAACATTACATAATACCTACACATAGTAATTATCAAAGCTATTTATTAATTTAAAAATACTTACTCTATCCAGTTACTTTCATTAGGAATTGAGGTTATTTTGCTGCCACTATTATGCAAAGCAATACTATATGAATTTCGCTTTGTTTCCATAATATTTTTATTGGTCTGCATTGTCAAGTGTTGGTAAGGTATACTCCACAAATAGATAAGGGCATTTTCATTAATTAGTAACCGCTCGTATTTTTTTTAAAAAACGTGTTTTATGTATTTGTTTAAATGAAATTGTATAGTCCAATTATTATAGATTTATGTGAAATATGAAATACAGTAAAATATTATTTAGTTTTGGCTAAAAAATAAATAATATCCGACGCTGTGGCAAAATTATGTCCTTATTGTGACAATTTAAAAAAAATCGTAGCTATTTAACTATTTCCAATCTTCTAAAGGGGTTTGGGTAATTTTGTATGGACCAGTGGCGTCATTTTTATTTTTCGCGGCCAGGGATAATTTTATTTCTATTTGATAGTACCCTCATTAAGAAACATATCGTAGTGGTAATCATTGTCCTAAGTAATATCGGAGCTGAGCTATGATTTTTTTTTAAATATTTATTTTTTGCCTGGAGTTCACAAGAATAATACACATAAATCGTTACACTATGGCTCTAATCTTTCCTAACAGCTGTAAAAAAACGCAGAAATAGGAAAAGGAGGTAAGAAAACCTACATTTAATCAGGGGTGGATCCAGCTTTCGCGTCAGGGGGGGGTCACATGGTCGCATAAGTGGTCGATACTCAAAATAATCCCGAGAATATTCGCGGGCTTATGTACCTGGAAGTCGACGCTCCCCTAACCCTCCCCCCTCGCATCAGCCCTTGTGATACACCTACCTTGTGTATATTAACGTAAACCTATTGGATACATTTTTCTACATTTAGGCTATTGATGTACAATGATCTAGCAATACATCAAGTTAGATATCTCCCCGCTTCGCGACCATTCGCGCTGTGGCTAGCAGCTAAGTTAACAAGTTCTTCGTGTAACTACGTCGTATTGGTCACGAAAGTATTTGTAATTATACATGATTCGGAGATCGGAAACTTCTACACGTGGATTAGCAAGAACTTCAACAGGTTGATGTGCAGTAGCTTCCACGTTAACTTCTTGATCATAA
Source organism: Ephestia elutella (assembly GCA_018467065.1). Classification (NCBI taxonomy): domain Eukaryota; kingdom Metazoa; phylum Arthropoda; class Insecta; order Lepidoptera; family Pyralidae; genus Ephestia; species Ephestia elutella. Next base: position 8,428,414 of record CM031579.1, on the reverse strand, counting down.
CGCTGAGATGGCCTGCATATTTTGTCTTCTGCATTAAACTGTTTTAAGTGGATACTAGTGTTAAACGCCACCAAAACAGAAGTTACGCCTTTCCACCTTTCCAACCCAGCAACAAAATACTTAGGAGTTACCTTTGGCCGCAGTCACACTTACGCCACTTACCCTCATTACCTTGGAGTGTATGGTATCAGCTTAATAGAGCATGAACTGGATGCGGACGGAGCAACGATTTCATGGCTAAGTGTGGTTGCCGAGAGTCATCGGCGTGCGAAGGTGGAGCTGCAGTACAGGACCTTGCGCAAATTGTTAGAGATTGTCCCCTGTTTGACTTTTTCACTTTTGGCTTGCGCAATGAAAACAGTTCAAGGAACAACGTCCTGTATGGGCAGATACCAAAAGAGCCAAAATAGCTTCCTTAGACAGTTTGGCGTCCCTGACTAGAAGGCAAAGAACACTAGTCTGGAGTTATGGAAACAAAAAATCCTTTTTCCTACCCCAATATCCTCCCTGCTGAAAAGCTCCCATCGGGTGGCGATCTCCCCTGGGCAATTTGGAAGTTCTTAAACAGACTCCGTAATGGTGTTAGGACATGACATGAAAACCGCAAAAGAGGAGCTTTGCTATTCATAACCTGTGAAACTATGGTGCGATTCAGGTAATGTACCACCTTCTGGCATATCCCAACTCTGCCCTACTTCCTGCACTATGGAGGACCTTAACGAGGTACAACATCAATGCAAATACCGTGGCCACAGAAGGCGTCGACAGTGTTTCGCCAGTTTCCTCGATCTTGGGTTACGCTCTTCACTTCTGGCCAGGTTAGCCCGATTGTCTTGAGCTCCGCTGCAATAGTGCATCGCCAAGTTTGCTTGGAACGGCCAACTTTGCGCTTGCCCTGGGAGTACCACTCCAGAGCTTGCTTTGGGATTTGTGAGGGATCCCTTTTCAGTGTATGACCAATCCATGACCACTTGAGCATTCTATTGGCATTTCCCGGCATTGTTCCCACAGCTGTGCATTGAAAATCTAAAGTATTTGATGCAGGCAACGGTTCACAAAGACGCTGGATCGGTGGGGTGATCTTTTTAGCGACCAAGTTTTACATCCATTTAACAGGACTGTTGATTGACTGACTGGCGTTTGACCGAAATATTTTGAGTGTTACTCTGAGGGACTTTTACTTTTTGGAACGCCACGGGCCGGAGTTCAAAGGCAGCCCTAGCTTTATATATTCTAGCAGCATTCTTTTCCGCACCGCCAGACTTCGAGACTACACTTCCGAGATAGAAAAACATATTGCATCTTCTTCGCGTTGGTATTAGTGATTTATTATTGCATTCGGATTTAGGGGGGAGAGCATGCCCCCATAAATTCCAATTGGATGTATACATATTTTTTTCTATACTAAAAATAAACCTTGGGAACAGTGCCAAGTTAACAACACGCACTTGACCATGTGACCCTCCCCTGACGCGAATGCTGGATCCGCCCTTGTAGGTCTCTATACGTCTCATTTTGGGCACAGGTCTCTGTATGAATCATGGCTATAACGTAAAAACTGTAACAAATTGAAGAATTGTAGACTCGTAACAAACAAAGAAGTATGCCGTTATGGGATACCCGGCAGGTGTAAAAACATCTAAATATTGTTCGAAACTAGACTTGTTTCATTCTAATCGCACCGCATATTTAAAACCATCATAAACAAAGCCAGTTTTTACATTTTATTAGCATTATTGTTAAATTCGAATTGAATTGTTAGTCAAAAAATATGAAAAATAAAATGCCTTATATCTCAGCTCCGATATAGTTTAGCTATATGTACTCCATAATAAAGTTTGATCTCCCTGATATGATCTTTCAAAAAAACCTAGTTTGGTGAGTGGCCGCGAAAATTGAAAATGACGCCAACTTTACCCAAACCCTTTCCTATGCCTTATCTTGTTCTAATTACATTTATAAACTAATTTATTAGGAAAAGTTATTTTTTCTTTCAGTAATTTAGTAAATTAACATCCTTTAACTGTCAGTTTTGCCATAATTGATGCCAAGCTATAAGATATTTTTAGAATCATTGGATAATACTTTATGATTTTATCAAATGAGTATTAAAAACGTAAACTTAAGAAAAAATACTACAAGAATTATATAAAATAAAATTACTTCCTAATAAATATCCATTAAATAAAAATAAAATATTTCACTGTTATTTTGGGGACAGTGACAAAACGGACTGTCACATAATTATTAGGGCGAGTTCAGAAATAACAAAAATATAAATATAATTTTATGATGTCGATATGTTACTATTGTAAGTTGTTTCTTTTTCATATTTATATATCTAAGACAAATCAAGTTATGAATAAAACAACCTTTTTTTTGCAAAATGTTAATTTATTCATCAATATATGATTATATAGCGTTGTTTTACTGTTTTAATAATTCTGTAATGAAAAAAATACCGACAGACTTACGTTGCTATCAGTTTAGCAAAAATAAACAAACAACGGTGTAATTAAATAGTTAAGTTTAAATAATTTATAAAAAATAATTATAGTATAAATGTTGTTTTCAAATTAATTGCCAGTTTTAGTGCAATACAATTTGCACTAAAACTGATAATTAATGTCGGTAGGTAAATATAAAAGCAATGAGACATCTTGTGAACTAAGCTTTATGGCGTCAGTTTTGTGACATTTCCAGGTCGGTGTATATGTGACGGTCGAATATGTCACATTACGGACGTCACATTTTCGTAGGAAAGATTTTGAAATATTCACGATAAATCATTTTAAATTTGTAATGGGCATGTGTAATTACATTAAAGTCATTAGTTGCCTAACGCTTTTGGAGAACAACACAACGATATGATAATCATAATGTAAAAAATACAGTAAAATGTACAAACCTGACACCACAAATGACACCGTTTTCGAGTCACACAACATCGCAACGTACACCGTGTTTTGAACACTGAACGTACTTTTTAAAAGCGGCACCGACAGCGGAGATATTGTTGCCATTTAAATAATAGGAAAAACATACTCTTTACTTTTCAAGTTTGGGTAGAAATTTCGTGACAAGTCGGACATGTCCGGTGAGACCAATATTTTGCATTTCAGAATTTAAAGTTTTATTAAAATATTATTGCTAGAAAAATACTTTCATTTTAAGTTTTTAGAAGAATATACTTTTATATTTAAATTGAATAAAACATTATGCGGGGTAACTGTTCAGAAAAAGTAAAATCACAAGTTTTTTGAGCAAACTGACTTGGGGACACCCGAATTTGACATACCTTGACTCTTTTTAATTTCTTTTCTTTTCATGTTGTTTGATTAAACTTATTATTGAAATTTCGATTTGATAATTTATTGTATGTAGAATCATAATAAATTAAAATTATTCATAAAAATGATTAAAGGGATATAGAAAAAAAAATTTGAATTCAAGGGACAGATAAAAAATGGGGTGGTAACAAAGTAATGAAAATGCCCATAAATAGGTATCACTAGAAAATAAGTGAATTTGTCTTCATCACAGTTTGCAACTAAAACGGTAATAAATATCTGTCTTTTTTTCATTCACCGTCAAATATTCATTTTTATTGCTGCTCCATACGAATGTGGTCGCAACTTCAAAGGAAAAAACTTATTTATGAAACGGGGTAGCGTTTTGATGGCCGATTATTTCCATCTTATTCATACCTGCTGTTCCTCGCATAAGTGCATCACTATCAGTAGTACCTCCGTTTTGACGTTAGTGTCGGACACTTTTTATATGGGAGTCCCGTCTCTTTGGAACTATACGGAAACATCGTAGTCAGTCGACATTAGACACACATTAGAATTTAAGAAACAACACATAATCATAAAGTCTTAAGTGCAATCACTTCTTTAATCAATTGGTATGAGAAATTCTGACTGCAGAATTGGATGTAGCTGTACATCGCTATTATTGTCAAACTGACATACGTCATACGGGAGTTTAGGTTTCGGCCCGATTATAATGTCATTTTCCCAATACTAGATATGGGTCGTTACGCGTTTTTCAGATAACACAACGAAACGTTACCGGCATTCTCACAACGTTATATAAAACGTCTATTTTAGACAACGTTGTGAGACGTTGTAAAATAGATCGTTTCAAAATAGAGCACCGACCTGCACCGTTGGGTATGTACCCGTCCATTCTGTTCTGAATAGGCCTTTTTGATGGCACTTTTTGTGCAATCGCGACAGCTGTTGAGCACGTTCACGTGTCAGATGCAGGCTCCGATGTTGATGGTGCCATGGTCAAGGTGGCTAAAGGTTGCGAATGTTGAGATATTGCGGCTGTCTGACGCTCATTTTGATGAATGTTCGCCATTTGGCGATAGGCCTCAATATGTTAATTTTTTAGATGGGTCTTTAAATTTCCTATTGTTGTCTTCTAACTAATTAATATATTACAAATATTACACTTAGCCTTTCACACTGTCTTGCTTTTCAAAGTAGTCCCACAATAAACTAGTATTTACACGCGACATTTTAATTCACAGAAAAGTTCAAAACACACTTATTTACAATACGAGATTTACAATTTGCTCATTAATGTATCTATAAGTTCGGTAATCAAAACGAACTTAAATAATTCCGGCCATGACGTATCGACACACTGGCAAAAAATATGATACTAAACTAAAATAACCATCCATCCATTTATTTTAAAAAAAGTCCCGTAACCCTTTTATGGTTTAAGGGACTTTCTTTATTGTTTTTAGGTAGCACGTGCATTCATTGTCAACAAAACAAAACAAAAGAAATTGTGCAAGTAACGCAATTATCTATATCGGTCTTATTACAATACAATAAGATAGACTATCGCACAACTGCATAATGCCTAAATATCTTAACTAATTGGACGTCCGTCTCTTTTCATCCTACGCATAACGGGTGGTTGAGCTAGATGTTTGTTTCATTCGTTACAAATACAACGCCTTTTGTGATGTTGTCATGACAACGCGACGGGATCACGGGACTTTGGCGTTGTGAGAAATAGATCGTTGTCAAAATCACCCACAACGTTTGCGTTGTGGTTCGGGCACAACGTTGTGAAAACGATTGATGCTATATAACGCCCACTCCTACCCAATACGCGAAAGCGCTATCAAAAATCTAACGTCACAACATACGTACAATTAATTTTTAATTACAGCATTGGCGTTACTAAGTGGTCACAAGTTACAAAGTAAAACATGCTGCAGGAAGCAATAAAAAAAAAACAAATTGTGGCTTAGCATTTTTAGCACATTAAAGAATAATCTGTCTCAAATTATGAGACAGATTATTCTTTCTTGATCGTAAAAATAATTAGGTTCCCAGTCTACAAAATAATCTCGACGGCAGAAATTGGTACTCAAATCTACCGCAGTATCGCTCGGTAATTTCATTTTATTTTCAATGAAAATAATTCGAATAATTTTACCTCAAATCCATTGTTATCGGCATTGTCAGGATCTAACTCCCAAATATTTTGAGTCCAACTTTTGGGTTTAGCAAAATCTTTAAATACATCTTCTGTAAAAATAAAACATTCACTGTTGTACTACCTATGTCTGACGAAATAAACATTTGATTGAAAAATTTCTTTGTCAAACAAATAAACTCTGCAATTTAATTTTACTGGGACGTTGTTATGTTATTATGTTGGTTGTAATGACATTATTTAAAAAAACAAAGTTTATACTTATAAATAATAACAAATCTGAAGAGTTTGTACATTGTTTATTTGGCTATTATCTGGAACTACCAGTATGATGATTTTTCCTATCCGTCTTATAGTTGTAGAGATAAAATACAAATAAAAAAGCACTCAGTATATAGTACAGATACGTGTACATAAAAACTTACTAAGCGGATATGACTGATTCCACGGCGGATTGTGATACTTTGACTTATCCTTCATTATCATACCATAGTATGATACATTCATATAGTCACCGCGGGGTCGTCTGAACATATATTTGTCTGAAACAATCAACCGCAATAACCATAGTGTCAAAATAGAGTAAATACTGATGGTGAGAGAGAAATAAATATACTTTTTGACTGGAAAGTAGCTATCCTTCTACAAGCATACAAACATACATACATAGAATCACGTCTTTATCCCTTACGGGGTAGACAGAGCCAAGAGTCGTGAGACTCGAAGGCCACGCTTAGCTGAATAGAAACAAAAATTTATCAAAATCCATTCAGCAGTTAGCCGTGAAAAGGAACAGACAGAAACAGAATTTTAGGCAAATATCGACGCAGGTGGCGGCACCAGAACAACCAGTAAATAATATTAGTATAGACACTGCACCTTCAGTCAACGCTTTAAGAACAGATTAGACAAAATCTCCAATCTTCAAGATTCACATGCATCAATATGTTAAAAATAAAATATTTACATATTTATTAGCCAGTTGGTCTGTTGTTAATATTTTATTTTTATTTTATTTATTAAGTTTGTCAACAATTGTTACAACAATACATGGAAAATAACAATCACCATTCACCAAAAATAGATCTGATTGCACAATCTTTATAGACAAACATCGCTTGCACATAAACTGTAACATATTAGGTATATCTACCACTGCGATGAACTAAAATTAAAACTGTGAACTGTGAAGTGAAGAATAAATTATAACTTTTGTACAATTGTAAATTAAATGTAAGTAAGTACTGAGTAGGTATATGTTTAAGTATAAACTAAAAATAGTTGTTTAAATAACAGACAAAATAACTTTGCGAGTCTTTGGAATAGAATCAGCAAAATCTAAGTTTAAGCTGAATCTATTAAATAGGTTGCACAGACGAGGAATTGGCGAGTTTCTACCCATTTTAGTCCGACGTACAGGGGGAGAAAGGACCCTCGTAATTTTCATCCTAGGGTAGTGATATGGTATCCTAATGTTAATTTGACTCAACAGTTGAGGGCAGTCAATCTTGTTACTCATAAGTTTGGCCAGGAATAACAAATCAATGAGATCACGACGCTTATTAAGATTAATCATGAAGAATTTGTCAAGTCTATCCTCATATGACTTTATCATCCTAGCCTGACCTTCAGCGAATGCAAGATGCCACATGAAACGTTTCTGAATCCTTTCAATTCTCAGCATATGTGTTGAGTAGTGGGGTCTCCAGACTATTGAGCCATATTCTAATATACTTCTTACTAAACTATTATAAAGAATGATTTTAGTGCGTCTGTTTTTGAATGACCGAATATTACGAAGTACAAAACCTAGTAATTTTGAAGCCTTGTTTATAATATTTTGTATATGAGGAACAAAAAGTCAGTTTTTTATCTAGCAAAATAACAAGATCCTTGACAGTTTCAACCTCTGATAGTGCCATATTATTAATGCTATAATTATATCCAATCGTATGTAAAATTTTACGTGTAAAATTAATAAAAACACATTTATTTGGATTGAGAGACATGGAATTATTAGTACACCATACAACAAGGTTCTCAAGATCCTTTTGTAATGCAAATGCATCGTTCTCTGACTTAACCACTTTTAATATTTTTAAGTCGTCCGCATACATAAAAGTTTCGGAGTGATTAATGCAGTCCGGGATGTCATTGACAAAAATGTTGAAAAGTATGGGCCCCAAATGGGAGCCTTGAGGAACGCCAGAATGAATAGGATATTGCCTTGACTCGAACCCGTTGAGTACCACAAAAAAAAACCTGCCAGTAAGATAGGAATTTATCCAATTCAACAGAGAACCTGCAAAACCATATCCAGAAATCTTCCTCACCAAGATATTATGCGGAACGGAGTCGAATGCCTTACTAAAATCAGTGTATACAACGTGAGCCTCATGGCCCTCATCAACAGCTTTCATGACCCTTTCTATGAAGCATACCAGGTTTGTAACGGTAGATCTAGACTGCACGAAGCCATGCTGATGCTGAGTTAAATATTGCTTAAAATGCCTTTGTACAGCTGTAGTTACGAAAGATTCAAGCAACTTACCAAAGATACTCAAAATTGATACAGGACGGTAATTTTTAACATTCGATCTGTCATCATTCTTGTATATAGGCACAACCTTAGCAATTTTCCACAAATCCGGAAAAACTCCCGCTACTAACGATTTATTAAATATTATAGCCAGCGGTTCCGCTAAGCTTCTTGCACAGCTTTTTATAAAGAATGGATGAATTCCATCTGGACCAGCACCTTTATTAATGTTTACCTTTAGTAAATTATCCAGAATGTCATCCTTGTTAATATACAAAGAAGAAAAAGTTTCTGACGCATAATTTGATATATTAAAATTGCTATTTGGTGTTGAAACATCAGGAATAATACTGGGCTGAGAAGAGAAGTGCGATGCAAACATATTACACATATCACTACCATTACTAGAAATCATGTCATCATGATACATGGAAGAAGGATAATTACTACTATTGTTTTGTTTAGCTTTTATATAAGTCCAAAACTGTTTTGGATCGTTATTAATGTTAGATTCCATATTTTTTATATACGTATTATAGCAATCTATCTTTAACCTGTCACATCGCTTCTTTAATATTTTCAGTTCGATTTTATCCAAGGGGTTTTTGTACACTTTAAATTTCATCCTCAGTTTATCTTTCTCCTTTAATCTCCTTATCAAATCTCTCGTGAACCACACCGGGTATTTATTGGAAGAGCATCTGACCCTTGGAACATGTTTACTTATAATTTCATTAATTATATCGTAAAATCTACTTACCATTTCATTAACGCAATTAAAATTTTCAAATTCAAGGGGCCAGTCGACGCTATTAATCAACTTATTAATATTATCATAATCAGCTTTGTAAAAGTTTAGCCTTGTAACATTATTGTTAGTCCCAAGCGATTTACTCTCTGTAAGCGGTAGCTTAATAAGTAAGGGCGGATGAATAGGATTGACTTTGGTGATAATTTGATCTGGATTTAATATTTCTACATTACCTACATCTGTGCATACCAAGTCTAGAATTTTACCATTAGAGTTAAGTATATGATTAAGTTGTTGAAGATTGTTAATGGAGAGAAAATCAACGAAACATTGGGCCTTGCCGGGTAGCGTGTACGTCGGATCCTCAACCAACTTCCAGTCAATGCAACTCATGTTAAAATCGCCAATTATAAATTTAGGTAACTCGCAAAGTTCAAAGACTCTATTACTGTTATTTACAAACTCATCCACCGACGCTCTGCCCACAGGAGGAGGCAAGTAAGCTACACACAAAGCGAATTTGTGACGTTTTCCCTTATCACTTAGTTCAAATGTAACCCATAAGTCCTCGATTCCACTTTCCCATTCCAACACACGCACTGAATTATATGTATTACGAACTGCAACCAATATGCCTCCCCCGTCCTCTTTAGTACTTTTACTCAAATCTCGATCCCTCCTGTGAACAGTGTATCTATGGTCAAATAATTCAGAACTTAAAATGTCGTCCGACAACCAAGTTTCCACCAGAACAATTATATCATAGGTACTATTGCAAAGATTACGATAAAAGTCCAACAATTTAGTCCGCAATCCTCCTGGGTTTTGATAAAATACTTTTAATGAATCGTATTTTAAAACGTTAATGGCCATTAACGTGTTTTTTTTTTATAAAAAGAAGAAGAATAACAGGACCGTTTCCCCCTCCCTACTGGCTCATCTTAAAAGCTCGATAAAATTACCAAAATACTACATGACATTATTACTTCTCTCATTTAATAATTAAAACAAAATTTAAATAAACAACATGACTACAATAAACATCTACATTCCAACATGCGCCCCCAAAAACCAACAGAATTACGAACAAGCAAAATTATAAACAAACAAAATAATTTTGAGTCCTGAAGGCCCTGGTAATAGACACAAAGGGAGTTTATATGGGAAACCAGAACTATAGATTTTAGGTACTAATTATAAAATAGTAAGCGAGTCAATCAGGAATAGGATGGAGTCGCTGCGACCTCACACAAAACCAAACAAATTGGATATGTAAGAAAAAATCTTCGTTATAAAAATAATAAAAGTGTAAAAGATATTATATAAGACTAATAAAAAACAAAATCTTTTTTTTTTATGTCGGTAACTTTAAATTTAAAAAGGAAATTTTATATAAAAATATATTTATTTAGTTCACATTACAATAATTTAACAAGAGTTTGGATCGTAAGTATGAGGTTGCAGCGAAACTCATTTATGACATTCCCATTCCGAATCAAAACACACAGTAAATTACACTGGGAGACACGGCCTGCCAATACTGCCTCTTAATTGATTTTGTCCAGTGATTGATTGTCTTTAATAATTATGTAGTCCGAATGATCGTCTTTACGCACAAATATTTTCCCGTTCCGAACCCAGACAAACTTATATTTTTTCTCCTTCGCCTTCAATCTAGCTGCTGCATGAAGCGCCTTGTTTGCAGGCGCAAGATGCTCCACCACAAAGATCGGTTTCTTTTCACCTAGAATACCAATATCGACTGTGTTTAACTTATCCTCATTTTTCTTTTTTGTCTTGTTATGTGTGATTGCAGCAGCCAGAAATTGATCTCGCATCCTCGCACTCCCCATTTGCACGATAATAGAGCGGGGACGCGAACTATTTGTATCCAGCTTCTGTACGCGGGTGCATTTGATAATATTGTCTGATGCGATATCACATTTTATCACCTTGCAAATTGAAGAAACGATTGAGTTGATATTCTCGTTCTTTTTTTCGGGAACGCACTGAATTTCAATATTGCAGGCTCTGGCCTGTTGCTCTAAAATATTAATTCTATGAGTAAGGGTATTTACTGCTGACATCATGTTGGTGTTGTCGATCTTTAAAGTTTCCATGGATTTAATAGTTACATGGTGTTAAGATTTGAACTCTTCATATTGTTGATTTAAAAACGACATGGAGTCCTTCATATCAGATATTTCTGACCTCAATACTTTCATTTCGGATTGAATTGAATTGGAAACACTGGTACTAATTTCAGAAACGATGTTTTTGAGCTCGTCCTTGATTACATTTCTCACAATTTCACTGATCTTATCCGTAGAGCTTTCCTCCGCCTGAGGAGATGAAATAGCTGGCCGTTTAGCTGAACGCTTCGAAATATTATCCTCACGAGATGACGATGACGACCTTATTGGAGTATCATCCCCAATATTAAAAATCGTTGTACCGTGGGGTATGTTTTTCAGGTATTTTTAAAATTCCCCACAGACCAACTAGTTGCAGTCAGTGATCAAATAAATAGTATGCCCACCAGTAAACATGGTATCAGCAATTTCCCCCACATGGAGCTATCGGCTTCCCAGCGTCACCAAACCTGTACGGGTCACACTGCTCGGCAGGCTCTTGGAATAGTTGGCCTGACAACTGCTGGTCATCTCTGGAAAATAAACGGCTACTCTGATCAATCCATACAACCCTGCTTAACATTTTTCATAGTATGTGGTGTACTATCTAGAACTTTTGAGCTTTAAACCAGGGTAGTACAACCACACTACAACAAATTTATTTTAAAATGGTTGGTGCTAGTGCCTTTAATATGTTATATGGTGTACTGTTTGTTACGAGGATAGTTTTGATATGAACAATAAGTATGTAAATACACATTAATAAACTAATCAACTTCCTTATTTAGTTGGTTATGAATAAGGTAATATTTAAATGAATATTATTGGTAAAAACCACAATCAAACATCACGCACAAATTACTTGTGTTTGTGATTCACTTGAGCTATATTATTAAGATCAAGAGAATAGCTTGGTGTAGACAGAGGGAGGCTTATACCCAGCAGTAGGTAGCAGAAACGATGATGATGAAGAGCTAACTTATGCCTGCTGCTGCTTTGTCCAGGTAAAATTTAGCTTCTCATATGGATGGCATATGTCCTATCTGAGGATGATCTGAGCAACATTACAATAGGGCAGTTGTTAAAATTCTGCAAAGTAACAGGTAGATTCAGTGGGTCGCCACCAACGTGAGTTACCAGGTAACTCAAAACCCTATACGGGTCTCGGGAATTGGGTGAAATGGTCCCAGCATAAGTGGACTGATCACCCGTCTGGTGCTCACGCTGGCGTCCTCATTTAGTAAATAATAATAAATAATATGGACTATGCCAATTTGCTGGGTAAATGGTATGCTAATCTCTGAATCAACCAGACCTATTTGACAAATTCTTTTTTTGAGTGATGCCACATGCATGATTAAGTCTATATGTTAAGGTCCCATAGGGAACACCTAGTAATTTATATGAAAAAATCTATTGCACAAAATTACCTCGAATTAACATAAGAATCTCCTGTCTGTATGTCTGAATCCAATTCATAGTATAATGTAATATTTCCAATAAGCGGTTCCGGCACTTCAAACTGGTGTTGACACAAACACACGGGGCTCGTCAGATTGTAATCAATGCATCGGATCTCTGGTTGATTGAACAAGTGCTGTGTGCAGTTTGTGTAGTCCACCACAAGTTCCTTTGATTCAGTCCTTTCGGATGGCTGAAAATATTTGGTATTTACAGTAAGTATCCTAATCCTAACTAATATTATAAATGCGAAAGTGAGTTTGTTTGTTTGTTACCTCTTCACGCTTTATCTACTGAACCAATCTTCCTGAAATTTTGCATACACATAGCTGGAAGTACGGAGAAGGACATAGGGCCTTTCATGCCGGGAAAAAGCACTGTTCCCGTGGGAAATTCACGCGGGCGAAGCCGCGGGCAAAAGCTAGTATTCAATAAAATTAATGCAATACCCCTACCAGCAGTGATTATGATGGGTTTGGGCAAAATATTGTATTATCTGTGGTAAAGGCAGGCAAGATTGGATTTCGATATATGGGATGATTTGACGTAATATCTTAGTAAACATGTGATATCAATAAATTACCTGTATTGATTTAGCACCTAATACTATTAATATGATAGTAATGATCAGACATAGCAAAGCTATACCTAAGTGTGTGCGGTTTATAATCCTGAAACAAGATAAACAAAAATAATTTAGCAAAAGACTATCATAATATTCATATTCGTTTAATTGCCAACTAAGTGTACATACTGGTGAAGATTGGTTAAAAACTGTCTAATTATTATTTACTCTTTAATCTGATCATTGGATACGTCGATCAGCCTTTTAGAAAAATGTTTATCTATTATTTTCTCATAATATACAGTCGGCCCAGGACTGAGAAGGTTGGAGTAGACAGAAGGAAGCCTATACCCAGCAGTGGGTCACAGAAGGCTGTGGATGATGATGATGAATATATAATTTAAATAAGCTATGTCTTTAATTCCATATATCTATAGTTATATATAGAACATATTTTAAATGAACGGGATAAAACGCAAAGACAAAACTGCTGAATACAGAATCACATTACATAATAAAATTGCTATTCATGCAAGTGAGATCATTATTAGAAGCATGACTATGTACCTACTATAAATTTAATGATGTAGAATAAGTAACCTAAGTTTATTTTGTTGTAAAAATGAGTAAATTATAGCTGTGCAACTCGGCTTCGATACAGTAGGAATCGGGGATTCGAATAGCCTTTAAGTAGCCTTCCTCATAGAAGCGGCTATTATACATAGAAATAACTTTTTTAATCGGACCGGTGTTTTTCCAGAAATTTGCGCGTCTAAACTCTACAGTTTTATTACATTCGCATAGGTTTTGGGTTTTACCAGTAATCTGAATGTGAATAAAAGATTTTAGCTGTACGATGCAAAACTATTTTTGTTTTCATGTAATTGGAAACGAAACAAGCACTTGTAAACTCACCGAGTCTTTACGTTACTGGGCATTTTTGATAATAATTATTCCAGACCGGCCCACAAAAGAATTTATAGACTTATTTCATTTAAATTTGAATAGTATTATCATTTAATCATTTGCAAAAGTCTGCACTGCACGCATTGCACACAAAAACAAATGCATGCAAGTTCTAGTTCATGCAACAAACAAAACCTGTCAGCAAATTTTGACATTTCCATTACTGTCAAAACAATGTCATAGTAATTACCAACATTAAATTATTAGTATGTACCTACGTACATTAAATTACCTACGGCTACGGTACATACATATGTACCTACCACATGATATGAATTTTATTTTTGTAGGTCTTATAGTCTTAAATCCTTGGGGGAGGCCTTTGTCCAGCAGTGGACGTCTTTCGGCTGAGAGAGGTCTTATAGTTTTTGAGCAACATCTACATACCCAAATTACAAAGTTTAATTTTTTTTTTTTTTAATTTTAACTGTATTTTCGCCATTATATACTGTTTGAACCCACAGACATATAATCTTGAACCACACGTGTGTGTAGTGATTATTACTCTTTGATTCGAACTACATTGGTTCACAGAGACAATGAGGGATTTTCCGAGACGCAAATTAAAAAAATAAATAGTTCCAAATGACTTCATAGATGGCGCTTAAGTAAAGGCGAGAGAAAAAGTTCCATACAAAAAGCAAAAATTCACAGGATTGGTTTTTTTTTTTAAATAAAACTTAGTAAAAAAAAACATCTAAAAAGTATCAATATTATGATTTGTGCAACTATCGAACTGTTAGGTGATTTTTTTTTCTGCCTCTGGGTGACAGGAAAAAGCGCACCATATAGGTTCAGCTATTTTACGACTCGGCTTTTATAAAACGCCATCTGTTGAGACTTTTTTATACTGATTTTTTTTTCTTAATTAGCTGTCAGAAAAATCGCTCATTAAAAAATAAAAATTATTTCTGGCCTATATTATATTAGTTGTAAACTTGGACCACAGACATATAATAATAGTAAAAAAAAAAATTATTTCTGTGACTTGGACAAGGTTCTTATTTTTTCCATGAGTTGGATTTTGGGTTGAGTTGGGTGTTGCTCGCTCTCGCTGGCTTGCATTTTCTTATTTTCAAAAATGTGAGCGTCGGTTGTCAAAATCTGACTTGACATGTTTGCCGTTTGTTTCGGTTGTTTACATAAAATTTCTTTTTGAATCAAATATTTTGATTCTTTCTCTTCTGCTGTAGAATTGGCTGATTTGAGTGTTGTTTCTCGTAAATTATCATGTAGTGGTGTGGTATTCTTGTAATTATGTTTGCTTTTATTGGCTTATATCTGAAAGAGAATAATGGAAAGTGAAGACTGTAATCAAATAAGAGACGATTTGGAAAATGCAGATTCCGTTGATGTGAACACTGAGAGTAGTCCTACCGCAGTGAATTCATTAATTCTGGATTATTATAAGAAATTCGGGAGAAAAAGAGACTTGGAACAATATTTTTCGTTATCTACAGCGCATGGTGAAGTCAGGGACCCTACGGGATTGTTTTGGAGGAGAATGAAATCTCAAAATGAGTCTTCAGACTCTGGTGATAAAAAGAGTGAGTCCTCTACGGAGTTATGCAGAATATCCATCAAATGTACTGTACCGGAACAATCTGCCAGCTCTCAGGTATGTGAAATTGATAATAAATGTCCTTAATTCCATACCTATATCTATAGCCTATGTATAGTTAATATTTAGAACTGGACTCTTAAATGATTGGGATATCAACGAAAAGACAAAACTGCTGAACACAGAAATTTGAAATTATGCAGAGGTTCATTAAACTAGCTAGCTCCATAAAAGTGGAAGTAGTTGAGTACATTTTTGCTGTAATGATTATACTCCAAATAATAACAGCTATACTGGCTAGACATTAATGTTTTCATTCTGGTGTGTGTATTCTTCATTATGATTTAAATATGTATTATTAAGTATAGTCAACCGGGGTAATTGTAAACACTTTTGATTTTTTGGTTACCTTCATCAATATTATGAATCATATTTTTTTCATTTATTTTATATTAACAAAAATATATGTTGATGTTATATGATAACTTAGCTATATTTTAATGCAATTATTTAAAGTATTGATCGCTTATAAAGGTCTTAAACATCTGTTTACAATTACCCATCACTTTTTTCAACTTTTTTGCTTTTTGGTACCCCATTCGAGACACCGAACTAGATAACTGTTAGAGATACAAAGGCTCTTAACTTCTAATTCTAATATATAAGATTCGTAAGGAGGTATTGTAAACTGTTTGTTTTTGCCCATAATAGTGGTATAGTAAAGTGTTAGGGGGAAACGGATGAATGGGGAATTCATCAAAAGGCAAAAACGGAACCCTTATACGATCACTTTATTGTTTGTCTGTCTGTCAAACTTTTTTTTCTCAGAAACGCTTAAAGGTATCAATTTGAAATTAATATTGAATACTCGGATCCATGGTCTGCAAAAAAATAATCTTATACGTCAACAAGATCAGGAGATTTCTCGTAAATATTGCATATTTTGCGATTTCAGACAGCAAACAAAATCTATGGGGTACTTCCCGTTGACCTAAAATTATGAAATTTGTAAATATGTTCTTGAAAGTCTAAAAAAAAGTGTTACGAATTTTTGTGCTGGATTCAGTATGAATCCTAGGGATCAAACTGCAAAGATAAGTTTGTTTTTGAAATAAGTTGGTCTTTCAGTTAGAGCTATAATGTGGGATGCTTTGCGTGTACGGAACCCTCGGTGCGCGAGATTGACTCGCACTTGGCCAGTTTTTATATTCACTTCCAATAATAGCACCTCGCAGCCACTACATGGGTTTTGTTTAAACGGCACTTACCTAAGAACAAATGATGAGACGAGTTTGAGAGATATGAGGTAATAAAGAACATTACCTCATCAACACACATGTTACATACATAAAAACATACAACATACGCGCGAAAAATATAACCCTTCCTTTGCAGTAGGGTAAGAACAAGATTAACATGCATTCTGTATGTAGCCGGTGCTTGTCTATATGTTTTTCTTTTTTCTATAACATCTTTGACTGCATTCGAAATATATTCTAATGAGTTCTTATTTTTCTTGTTCGAGCATATATGTACATTATCGACCGAGCGAGCGCAGCGAGCGAAGCGTCTCAGTTTCCACTAGCCGAAAATTCTTTTGTCTGTCCGGATGTTATCGCCTACAGGTCGCATTTCTGAACCGATTCTTATGAAATTTTGTGAGCAGGTTTGGTAATTTTATAGAATTTTTTAGTCGAGCCAGTTTTTCGAAATTTTATAGCATGGCGATAATATATAAAAAAAACCTTATATCTCAGCTATTTAAAAAAAAATCAAAAATGTCATTAGACATTTTTGTTATCCTTATTAAGACGCAACTTTTTTGTATGAACAACATAGTGAAATTCAATAAAACCGCTATAAATCCATATATTAAATTTTTATACGATAGTTCACAAAAAAATCAATAGATGGCGCAGCAAAGCTTTTAATACTCGCAAATTCATTTAAGAGTGACTTGATTTATTGAAAATGAGATTGTTTGAATTGCGTGTATTTTTTTTTAAACTGAGTGCGTTTGACCTCTATCTTGCCTGATGAGAAGCATAGATGAGATCTAGGGTGGTACACGCAAACTGAAAAAAAAAAACTCAAGTATTTATTTGGTTAATGGTATTGTGGATTGCTTTGCTTGGTGGAATTATCTTGAACACTTGAAATAAATCTGATATCAAAAAACTTCATTGTATGATTAGAATCCTATTAAAAAAAGTAATATATAAGTATATGTATATAATAGATTCGATTTCAAATTGAACTATCTTTTTTTGAACTTTAATTTCGTTGCGCAAATTACATAAATATACATATAACCAATAGGTCAAACCATGCATTTCTGACGACTGACGACCTCCGTGGCCTAACGGTCATCACGCCAGACGGCGTTCGATCCCCCGGTCGGGTCAAGATGGAAAATAATCTTTTTCAGATTGACGTGGGTTTTGGATATTTATCTATACATATATGTATTTGTTATAAAATATAGTATTGTTAAATTAGCATCCCGTAAAGTCTTGAACTTACTCAATCTGTGTGATTTGTCCGTATATATTTATTATTATGATTTATATTATTTCGAGGCGGAAAAGGCAGGTTTCAGTCAATTTTTTAGTGGTATTGACCAACCACAAGAACTTTTTACTTTCTTTACTGCATTGGTAGGTTGGTTTCAAAACTCTTCTAAGCCAGGGACACGGTAAAATATCGGTTATTTCGTGGAAGGGCTCGCGAGGTCTACTGTTCTCACAGAAACCACTAGTCTTAAAACAAAGTGTTTACTTTTACCCACCACCAATTACTATTCAAATTATATTATTGTTTCCAATTACCCATACCATTTACAATTGCCCCAAAAGTTGTTTACAATTAACCCATGATATTAATGGGTAATTGTAAACACCCATTTCCCGCATACCGGTTTACTATTAATGTTAAAAAGTGATGAAATAGCATAACTAAACCATATAATAATATATCAAAACTATAGGGGTTAAAGTTTCTATAAACAAATTGAAGTTCCAAATATTTATCACAATTTGTAAAACCACTTTATTTTAATGACTTTTTTACGCAACACGCAAAGTTAAGTTACATGTGACGTGGGAAGGATTTTGATAGCTGCGCATAGACAATAGAATAAAGTTGTGTTCCGAATTAAATAACATTATTTTTATTCATAGGTACTACATAAGAGTTATGCTCACTGTTTCTAATCACCCCTGTTTACAATTACCCTGGTTGACCCTATATGGGTAGTGTGGAAGTTGTTAATGATGACAACTTCCAAACTACCCATTTATGCTGCCTCTTTTACACTTGCGCTTTGGAGGTGGTAGTATCCTTAGCTGTAAGTAATTTTTTGACGTCAACTACTTAATCTAGCTTATTAAGTATATGAGGATTTAAAAGTGCTATTTCTAAGCCTATTTAAATAAAATAATTTTATTTCATTTCATTTAAAGATCTTGAAATAAAATTTATTTAATGAAGAATGTAGTTATTCTATTCCTAAGAGTCTAACTACTTAAATGTTTGTATTAACTTTTTCCAGGAAGAGGATTCGAAAGACAAAAGTGCATCAGTTTCTCCACCAATCATTACAGAAGATGTAACAAAATATAGTGACGGGGAAGATTCTGTGAAGTCTGACAACCATTCACAGAAATGTAAATATATTATTTATTTATTTATTTTTGTACACAACAAACACATACAAAGGAAACATAAAACATAAGAAAACTAAGTACAAAGTGAATAGTAAATTATTATTATTCAAATAATTTTTAGTTCCTTATGTATCTCTTCTATACCTTAATGAGTGCTCCATAGAATGAAATTGTGGTTCATCTGTCTTGATCCTTTTTCTCAGGAATAGTATAGGTAATTAGGTTAATTTTTTTTTTTTAATTAGCTTAGCTACACTGGTAGAAAAATAGCCATGAATGCACATTGGATAAATATTATTATCACAAATTTCCCACAGAACTAGACCCCTGGGCACAGCTAGGCGCTAAATAATAATTTTATTTACTTTTTATATGTGATGTGACTTGATCAATGCGTTGAACTTATTTTATTGAATCATAGCTTAGTTTCATTGTTTCAGCTATTGATTTGGCATTGGACACATCAATAAACAAACCATTTTCACCAACAAGCAGCATCACATCTCAACGTAAGCTTGAATGGGACTCCTTAGCAGATGTTGGTTATGGCAATGAGAGTGACAGAAAGACATCAGCTTCCAGTTTAAGCACTTTAGAAAGACTAGCATTGAAACAACAGTATTCAAATAATGATACAAAACAAGAAACTGACTTAGGGCCACCTACAGCACATTCTACCTTTCTTGATCAATCTGAAAATAAAAGTAAAGGCAAAAAGGGTAATGCTAAGAAAACAACTATTCAAAATAGAGATATAGATCTTGTTGAAGTTGAAGGCAACAGTCGTCAGGCAATTAGTGTGAACTTGACGAAACACATATCTTTTAATGTTGAAAAAGATGGTGTTGTAAGTGTTGGAAATATTAAAAAAGATTTGACTATTACTCCAGAAAACGAAAATGTAAGTATTCCTCCTGAAGAGAGAGACATAAACAATACCAAAGAAAAAAACGATCTTAGTGTTACTCCTGAAAAAGTTTCTGTAGAAACAGAAGTAACACCACAAATTAAATTCGACAAAGAGATTCAAACTACTTTGATAAAAGACAAAGAAACTTCCAGTTCTTCTAAAGAGACCAATGTTAAACCTGTTTATATTCACAAAGTGCCTGTTTTGATTAATTTGAATTCATTAAAAAAAAGAAATAAAAAACAGAAACTTAAAACTGTTAAAAAGAGATTTAGAAGTAGGAAAAGGTTAGAGGTTGATAAAGAGAATCAACCAGCACAAGAGAAAAGCGGACCTCAAGTTTCTGAAGCCGAAAGTTTCGAATATATGCCTGGTCATATGTACCGCCAGAACCAAATAAATATGAATCAAAGTGACCCAAAATATTCCAGTTTTGCTGGCAATAAATCTAGTCTAGAGTCTAGTGGAGTTCTTACGACTGATTCAAGTAAAACTTCTAAACATTCCTTTACAAAAGATCTAGATAAAAGTATTGACTTGCTCAGAGCAGCATTAAAACATCGTTATGATGACTCAACTTTAAAAAAAAATTTAATCAAGGATATAGTGCAAAGGCTAATAAAATCAAATTATCGGGATGATGATACCACAACCGATTTTCTTTCAGGCTTGAGTTTTGGCAGTAAGAAGATGGGTCTAAGAGAAGAACATACAACTTCTAGTACTTCTGATGGAAATCAAACTGGACGAAAAGCAACATTGCCAAAAAAATCAATATTGAGACTAGACAGATTTAATTCTAATGTATTAGCATCAACATCACAAAGTGCTCCTAATCTACCTGTAGCTTCTGTAAGTGAGAAACCAATGATATCTAAATTATTTACAACATCTAATACAGAATCTGATATGTCAAGTGGAAAAAAGTCGTCAGATCCTAGCTTTGCAAAGACATCATCAGAGGAATTGTATCAAAAGTATTTGGTAGCTCTCCAAAGAGAAGAGACATATAAAAGACATTTAAAAGATAAGGAAAACTTCTTGAGACAGAAGTTAGTTAGTAGTGATACTGTTTTCAAATTGACGACTCGACCAGATTTAAAAGCAAATAGTAAGTTACAGAATCTATTAAAAGATCTTACTAGAAATAACTATGATGATGGATCAGGTGATGCAAGTAAACTAGAAGGTGGAACTAATTCTAATATGGCCGACTATGATCGAGGCTTTGGCATAAAAAATCAGAGAAGCCATTCTGTGTTCACCCTCTCCTCAGCAAACTCGGACAGTTGTCCACATAGAAAAACCAATATGAAAAAAAGATTACAACAGGAAATGAAAGAATCTAAAGCTAGTGGAAGCAAAGATGGACTTTGTCAATGTGGTAATCCACACATTAAAATGCCTAAAATTAATGTTGCAGATAGCAGTGTACAAGTGAATATACAAAATACTTGTTCCAGTAATATCAGTCCTGCAGAACAGAAAAAGGAATCAAAAAATGAAGGAAGTTGTAAAAACACTCCTCGTGAGGACATAAAATACGTATGTTTATGTGCTGAACAGAATTTAGCTACTCATGGCGTACCTCCTAATATGTACATATACAAATGTTCTCGAATTTCTGACAATGTTTTTAACTCGCCATCATATGCCACTTTGAATGTAGCATCTTGTAATAAAGCTAAAAGTTCTTGTAATCATATTTGTCAACCTTCCACCTCCAAAGATGGAGAAGATAACACTAGAGGGGGAGCAAATCATTGTTTAAGTTGTGCTGATGCAAGACGTAGTACTCAATCTTGTCAAAGTAATGTCGATATGGCTTTCTATATGAATTGCCAAGGAGGAGCAAATAATTTATTGTTAGATAACAAAACTATCCCAAGGAAAGACGAGAATTACAACCTTTTCATACATGAAGCAACTAGGTCTATCCAAACTGAAATAAGTATAAATACAGGAATCCTTGAGCCATGTTTGACAGATATTAACATAGTAAGTGACAGTGATTGCTGCAAGGTGGTAAATGAAAATTTTAGAATGATTTCTAAAGCAAAGTCTGATAATGATTGTACTGATTTTCCTGAATGTAGTGCAGAAGACAGGGGTTCGGGCACAAGTGTAATACACAATAAGCAGGTTGCTGCTAAAGATTCTCAAACAGATTTCAATCTTGGCATCAGAAGTACTATTTCAAGTATTGGAAGAACATTAGAAAAAGAAGTACAATCTGATATAGAAACTGTTGATTCTAACATTGATAGGATATCAGATAAAACTGAAGATAACTTTACAATACCCATAAAGGGAACTAACATGACATTACTTGTTAGTATTGGCGCAAAAACTGATGAGAATGAACCGAAAAGTAGTGATGAGAATATTTGGCAACAGAGAATTAATGCTTCAGTTTGTGAAGCTACTACAACAGATAAAATAAATGTAGCCGAAAAAGCTACTAGCCTGACAGAGGAGTGTTCAAAAGGTGTTCAGTCTTCAACTACGCAAATATTTTATCCAAAAAATCAATCAAATCAAAACAAATTTACTAATCGCCCTCGACTAGAACTAAGTCATGGCTTCCCAGGCAAGGAAAAGATCCATTCTCTGAAAAAGGCTTGTATAGTTAACACTTGTCTTATTGATAAAAAAGCTAACACGTATCCTAGAACTGTTCAAATTGACGAACAAAAACCTAAACCCTTTGTCCGTAGCAATACAGATAGTGGCAGATTTATAACACTTTGCTACGATCAAAGAGAAGGAAATGTTCGCAATGTAGATGCAGCACTAGGCATATCTGATTATGGGGAAAGTAAGAGGGACGCTCCTTGTCTACCTCGCCAGGAAAGCAAACACCGGCTTGCTGGCGTAATTTCTGAGGAATCGTCCAAAAACTCTTGTAAATGCAAAGAAGAAAATGAGCCAGCAGCCAGCAGTTATAAATCAAGTGGCGATAGTAGCAAAGATCCTATAGTTGACATAATTAAAGATATAACACGACGCTATTCTAAGAAAGATGCTGAAAAAAATAAGACAAAGAAATGTTTCAAAGAAATTGTGACTGTTTTGAGTTATTTATTAGATACTGACGACGGTGAACAAGACCACATGGTGTCAGACAGCAGTAATTCACATGACGTCTGTTTTATTGAGACTAAGGCTAAAACTGGTCTCAAGTCAGAGATTGCTGCATCTACGAAACCCATTGAAATGGTAGATAAAGGCGTAAATGTTGGGAAATCCAAGGATAGATGTTGTGTCACAGAATCTTCGGAGTTGCCATCATCTTCAGATACTGCAACTTGTGTTCTTAATAAGATAAAAAAAGAATGTGAAAAGTATCATCAAAAAAAGTGTAAATATCATGGGGGCAAGAAAAAGTGTGACCCTTCCAGTAGTACGTCAAATTTTAACCAGTGTCAGCGCGTACATTACTGCCATTGTAGGACACATAAGTGTAAAGGATTTAGACAAAAGGTCACAGAAAAAGTCAAAAAGAAATGTTTAGCTTATAATCTGATAATACAGACATCTGACAGTATGGTCAGTGACGACCTTCCCAATAAAAATTGTAAACCTTTACAACATATTGTTGTCAAAGTTCCAAAGAACAAATTTCCTCCAAATGTCCCATTCAAGGAGGTGTATGAAAAGATTGAGAAAAAAGATCGCCGCTAGCCCTCGTGGGTCCGTTTTGCGTTCAAGGAGTTGTCCAAATGAGAGTGAGGTTTCCAGCGAGTGCAACTGTCCGCCTGAAGATTGCACCAAGAAATGCAAAGAGTATACAGTTAGAGACTATTTGGAGAAAAATCGGCCAGATTTTGTGGAGCGGAGTTCTGATCGCCAGAACTGTCTGAAGACAATTAATGAGAAAAGGTGAGATTTTTTTATTTATTTGAACCAGATAAATACAAAACATGGTGTCATATCATCATGAATCAGAATTATGTGACAGTGAGGCTTTAAAATGTTTGTATAACAGGATGTGCTTAGACTATTACTCATTTACTTTGACAATTGGAAGTGTTGAAATATTACATTATTCGACCTTCGATAGGACGACCTTTTACCTTTTTCGATTTCTGATTTTTCTTGCACGTTGTTGTGTGTTCAAGTCATTGGAGCTTCATCCTGTGACTTCTGAATTTAAGAAAGTCTGTTGGAAATTGTTACGAATGTTTCCTGAAAATATTTTTCATTTTATGGAGCGATCCATAAAATGAAAAATATTTTCAGTAAAAAGTCAAATAAAACAATGACATTAGGTAGCCTTTTAATTTGTAATGTAGTTTGGAAGAATTCACCAATTTTTGTTACTCCAGACCAACGGATGCGCGCTGCCCGCCAAATATGAAAATGTTTTATTGTCAGCCACAATATAATGCTATGGGATCTATGGAGACTTACAATATGTGTTGCGGAGGTACTATAATAATGTTATGGTAGTTTAGTATTTTTTATTTAACGCAATAGACAATTTTTAAATCTATTAGGTAGTTGAAAATCGCAATACCTAAAGAATGGCAATGTTGCTTGCAACACTAAAGGCATATCTAAGAAACATTTTAACTACTTATCAGTTTGTACACCCAGTCAGATTAAATGAATTTTCATAGTACCCTCTTCCATAACGTACCTTTTCTTATAGTACCGTTTTTCATGTACCGTTTTATATTGTACCGTTTCTCTTGTACCGTTTCATAGTACCGTTATTAATAGTACCGTTTTGAATAGTACCGTTTTTCATAGTACTGTTTTTCATAGTACCGTTTTTCCATTGATGAAGGTACACTGCGCTCAGTTCAGAACGCCTGCGACCCTTGCTCGCCCTGTAGTCTGCCTTGTGGTTGCATAACGCATAATCCGATGCATCTTATGAGTGAAATGACTAGAATTGGTGAGTTTTTCACAAACAGGAAAATTAGCGATTGTTTCTTTTTATTTTATTTAATGAATCTGACGCGAGATTATATGCTAGATGCGTTGTGCTACGATTGTTGGTTCCTATTATTGTAACAAGCTACACAATGCTATAGGCGATGGATTACATGGATTAGACGTTGCTATTGAACGGATTTTTATAAGCAATTATTATTAGATTTTACTGTTTTAATGCCAACATTAAATGCACAATTTCATGCTCTAAAACTTCCATTACGACTATGTAACGAAATTGTGAGTCTTTTATAACATATAATCGTAAAACCTCAATAACCTAATAAATAATAAACACCACTTGACGGTACATTTTACCCCCTGTGCCCCAAATACAACTTTTTGGAGGGGAAAACTAGAAATAGTAATATTAGGCAACAAATAAAGCTCCAAAATAGTAGTCTCTTGTAGGCTTTAAAGTCGATCCATCTTATTTTAAGCTTTAATTCTACCGGCCTATTAAAAGTATCGATAAGTTATTATAACTTACTACTAATATTATAAATGCGAAAGTTTGGATGTGAGTTTGTGAACTTGTGAGGATGTTTATTACTTAATCACGCAAAATCTACTGGACGGATTTCGATGAAATTTGGTACACGGATAGAAAAATACCGGAAATAGCACATAGGATACTTTTCATCCCGAAATTCCTACGGGAGCGATACATAAACCATTAAGGATAAAGCGAAGGGCTGTTCATTAAACAATTTCCGCTGGATGGCGTTGATAGCAACATTTTCCGTTTTATTTTTTTTGTTGCGTTGTTGCAGTACTTATAGGCAAACATTTTGAATTAGCGAGCGGTAAACATACTATTTTATTTATTTTATGGCCTACGATTATATTTCAGTCAACATAATGAAAAAAAAGCTTTAGAATAGAATCTGCCATGAATCTTCGTATCTCTACACTCACTCACACTACGACGAGAGCTTTCAAAATGACATTAAATATAGCGCAAAGCATTGTTATAAATTTAAAAATACGCTACTAGATGGCACTTATTTCAAAAGAGTGTCTAACTACAATAATGCCAATCGGACTGGCTGGCAGCATAAGAAAAAGAAAAAGAAATTTAAAAAATACAAAGAGCGAAAAATAACCTATAATTTCTTCTTGTCATTGTCATATTTTGTAAGAAAGCAAAAAAATATATTTATGAGAATTAATATAGGTACCTATGTAGTTCAAGTTTTCAATTGGACTCAGCAACGAAAAAGTCCTCCAGCGCGTTGCAGTGTCTAGACTTTTGTTGCAAACTGTCAAAAAGCGCAAAAGTTGAATATTTGGGACCCGTTTTGCGACACAACAGATATCAGCTGCTTCAACTTATGGGAAAAATAGAAGGCAAGAGATGTGTTGGAAGACGCAAAAAATCATGGCTGAGAAACATATGTGAGTGGACCAGAGTCACCACGGTTGAGGAGCTGTTTCGCTTAGCGACGAACAGAGAAGAGTTTGCGAATCTGACGGCCAACCTTCAGTAATGTAGAGGCACTAGTTCAGTAGTGCAAAATCATAATTAGTAATAAGAAACTGTAATTTAAATACCTATCTACCAATAGTTTCAGCAGTTTGGATTTCACCACCTCTTAGATTCCCAACGCAAATCTAGCAATAGTTCGAACATCCATTTTCAAAAATCAATCAGCAAGTAGCACCGCAGACGTTATGGTCATAATGTTCTATTGAATTGTATGACTAGAATTATATTTTTTAAATAAAACTAAATAGTACATATTGTTGACTTTTATTTTTAGTAATGAAGTGGAAATTTATTTTCCGACCTTTTTTTATCAAAGAAAACAAAAGATTAGGTATAGTTATTCCTTTCCAACATAAATTGTTAAATATTGCAGTCACTATTCATGATGACTCCTTCATAGCTTGGACTGATGGATGGTGATGATAAATTCTTCATCACGACAAACCTGTGTTACAGTTTTTGTTTTTGTATTACAGAATTAGTGTATAAAGAAACACTTGTGCTGTGCATTTCCTGCCACAGTATTGACATTTGACACGTGTCAATACTATCGATAGTCCTGCAACGCTAGTAGATAGATATGTATATAGTGTAGACTTACATCGATACCACGACGAATATCGATATCTTTTATTGTTGATATAAATTAATATCGTTTTTAAATATGCAACAAGCTAATTATTAAAAATAAAAAACGCGACTGACAAGTTTTTACTAAAAAAGTATACCTATATACAAACATATAAGTAATATACATTTTTCAAATCGCCTTTTAAAGCCCTTCAATTTGATACCCCACTCGATAAGATTGATCAAATTTTATTGTTTTTTGGTCTGCTATTTATCGCATATATAATCCGCCATTTTGTTTTTATGATGACGTCATATAGCCTATGTCACTCGGAGGAATGCAAGGAATTTAAAAAATACCTCTCACATCAAAATCTGTTAAGCCATTCAGGACTTATGGTGGAATAAAGAAACTTACATACAGACTTACATACATACATGAACCCTGAAAACATAACACTCCTTTTATGGTCAGTCGTGTAAAAATAAATCTGCAAATAATAAAATGCGTATTTTATGCATAAAGTGAAAAAGTAATACATAGGTACCTTATTTACATTTTAATTGATAATTTGTTAATACTTATCCGAATCTGATCGATTAGATTCAGCACTGTCAACGGTCAAAACATAATCACACTTTCAATGAAATGTATTTAAATAAAATCGGAAAAAAATAATTAATATAAATCACGGAGGTCGAGCCCACCTCGACTTTATCGATAATTCAAAGTATCGATACTTCGTGCCCTAGAAGTTCTAGGATTAAATTAGACGTTCAGAAAACATGTTGTGAAATGCAAACTAAAAAATAATTAATCAGTAATATTTGTTTTCTTTGAAACTAAATATAAATGTATGCACATATTCCTATAGTTTATTTTTTGTAAATGAATACCTACGTGTATAATATCTACCTACTATAATGTCTTTTGATAAAAGTATTTTAAAAATTAAATTGTTTAAGTTTCAGGACGAAACTTATGATTGTAAAAAGAATTATCTTTTTGGGTAAAAAAAAGCAATCGAAAATCAGCAACAACGTATCGATGAATGCCTGAGATGAATTCGCACAAATATTCCGGTCCAGTCATATACGTAATGGCAAGCTTGTAATAATATATTAAATCTAGGGTTCAGTACGTATTTTTATGAAAGATTTTTTTATGGTGAAATTTAAATTTGATAACTGGGACTTTTGAATATGAAGGCAGGGATATCTGAATATGACCTCTTGACATCTGGATGTGAAGACCTGGGTGTCTGGTCATGTGCATATGAAATGCTGGACAGCTGAATATGAAGACCAAAGCTTCAGGAGATGATCACCTGAACATCTGGAAATGAAGATCTGAAAATGTGGAGCTGAAGACCTGGACATCTGGACATCACCTGCACATATAAATTTGAAGACGTGGGAGTCTGGTCATGTGGATACGAAAACCTGGACAGCAGGACATAAAGTCCAGGACATCACATCCAGATGTACAGGTGATATCCAGATGTCATATTTAGATAGCCTGTCTTGATATCCAAAAGTCCCAGTAATCAAATTTAAATTTCACCATAAAAAATCTTTTATAAAAATAAGTATATTGAACCCTAAATTGTATTTAATATTGAAACTTGCTATTTTATAATTTTTTAGCATTTCATGATTTTCTTTTGTTTTTCACGTACAGCTGATGGCGCTGTCAAGGCAAGCAACATCGAGGTAGCATGCATTTAGGTCTCAAAGTGCTTTTATATAAATAGTAGTAGTCAGTAGTTTGTAATAAATCTGCTAGACGTCGCCCCTAAATGTCACAAAATATTACGCACACATCAACAAGAATCTCAATTTTTGTCGTATTTTAAATGCCGTTTTTCTCGTAAATTATTATACATTATTATGTTAAATTCAACATGAGAGCACAATTACTTCATAAGAATTGGAAATTCGATTTTATTATGAGAATCATTAACGAAGTTTAGAGCATTGCTGTATAACAAAATGTATGGACAGCCAAAGCTTGGCTTTCACCTTAAGTTGTAATATTTGTTATATTTGGAAGAGCGGGGTCTACTGGCACAAGCATTCCTATGCTCAAAAGTAGACCCCAACAATGTATTTGTCTTAAGAATTGTTATCTAATTAATGAATAAATAATTTTGTTTTTTTTTTTAATTTGTCCAGAGCAAATGAACGCGCTGCCCAGCGGCAGCTGCTGTCGCTGCAACTGGGGCAGCGGCCACTGAGCGCCGGCGCCGAGCTGGGCGGGCACGCGCGCTCGAACAAACGTGAGTACAGTTCCCATCATGTAAAAAAGCCGATGGAAGACAGAGGAGGGGGGGAAACTTGCGCATGGGTACGACTGACGAACCAATCGCGCGCGCCGGACGAGACCCGCCCGACCCCCGCTCATCGCATAGACCGATTTCTCGCCTACTGCGCAGCTCAACCGCCAGCGGACTTTTTACGTTTAATAACCAGATAATAATCTAATATTCTAGTGCACGTTTACCTAAACTTCGAGGAGTACGTAGCGAGTAAATAATACCACCTTCTAAAAAATAAAATAATAATTTTCGATATCTTTAACAAACGATAAATATCTTTTAATTTTTTAAATATCTTTTCTTCTAGTTTTTCTTTTTATTTTATTTACTTCAGATGCAGAGAATCTTGACCCTACCTAAGATAGGATTCTGTGAGATATGGTCTGGATTCTCTGCATCTGTCTGCAAAGTGAGTTTGTTAATTTGTTTGTTACCTCTTCACGCTTTATCTACTGAACCAATTTTCCTAAAATTTCGCTTACACAACACATAGTAAGAAGTACTGAGAAGGACATATAGAACAAGCTATTATTTAAAAATAAAAACACGACTGACAACGTACATAGCCTATGTTACTCGGAGGAATGCAAGGAATCTAACAATACCTCTCACATCAAAATCTGTTAGCCGTTCAGGACTTACGGTGGAATAAAGAAACTTACATACAACATACATGAACCCTGAAAACGTAACACTCCTTTTTGGTCAGTTGTGTAAAAAGCAGTTACCGTGGGAAATAAACCCATGCGAAGCCGCGGCCAAATGCTAGTAAATTATATTTGTTTACAACAAATAACAAAAAGGAGGTAGTATTTTTCATCATCTCGATTTTCTACTTTCAGTTCCCCCCAAATTAATAAGTGAGAGAGATATGAAAAAACATTCGGAGAAAATATACAAATCGTTGCCCGAAGTTGTGCAAAAGAAGGAGCAGAAGAAGAAAGAAAATATTAAAAAGATCAATTTGCTGATGGCAAATGTATTCAAAAAGGTAAGTTTATTGTTAAAAGAAAAAAGGATAGAATTAATTGATTTTGATTCTGTTCTCTATTATGATAATATAGTTCTATATTTATTTATATAGTACAAGCACTTATATTTTTATTAATTTAATATAGTAGTATTTTAATTACTATCAATATAGGTTCACATTGTCCGAGAAATAAGTTACGAACCTTGAACCTTTATTTATTTGAAAAACTATATA
Source organism: Ephestia elutella (assembly GCA_018467065.1). Taxonomy (NCBI): domain Eukaryota; kingdom Metazoa; phylum Arthropoda; class Insecta; order Lepidoptera; family Pyralidae; genus Ephestia; species Ephestia elutella. Next base: position 8,397,873 of record CM031579.1, on the reverse strand, counting down.
TTGTTCGTGGCTTCGTCCATAGGCACAGGGCGGGCGCTTCATAGAAACGGGGCGTCAAATATACCTACTACTACTACTACAAATGAAACTGTATATCCGTGAACACGTCAATTACAGCAATAGTATTAGACTAATAAATCTAGACTATCGACAGTATTGTCAAAATTATTGTGACCTTGAAAAATAGTCATTAGTATTGACACGTGTCAATATCGATAGTTTTGGGGATCATCAATAGTATTGCAAACTATTGGCTATCGATAGTATCGATAGCCAATATCGATACTAATTGATAGTATGACTATTTTTCAAAGTCAACTATTAGACCGAGAGGTCACGGGAATTTTCGTAACGATCGGGGAAACGGATAGACTTGCTTTTATGGGTTATAGAGTAGTCCCTAATGTGAATGATGTCGGTCTGCCGGCTCTCAGTGGTAGCTTCTTCGAGCTATAGGGCCTGGAAGGTGCTTCATTGTTGCGAAAAAAAACGATCTGAGAAATGGTTAGTTTTAGTACATATTCAAAGTATGGCATCTCCGCATGTGAAACAAGTTGGTCTGCCGGCTGTCAGTGGTTGCATTTCAGAGCTATGAGGCGCGCAAGTCACTGCATAGTTACAAAAAAAAAAAACGATAAGAGAAATGGTTAGTTTTAGTACCAATTGGAAGAATGGTGTATCCACAGATGAAACGAGTTGGTCTGCCGGCTGTCAGTGGTTGTATTTCAGAGCTATCATCGTTTTCGTAAGTCGCTTATTTGAGGAAAATGTCTAAAAAAACATTGAAAAGCGGGAAAATAGGCGAATTTTTCTAGTTCATGCCAGCCGCTGTCGTATCTGCGTATGTTTGACCCAACCTCAAACTTGCGCCGCGCACCACCGCACTGTGGGGAAAAAATCGCCTCTAGAGAAAAAAGATTTTCTTCAGAAAATCTACGTCGATTTTGGTAAAAACTGATTATGTATTTCATTTTTGATCTTAATAAGAAGACTTTTTATTAATACTATTTTTGCTAACATTGCATTATTTAATAAGGTACTAAAACTGACCATTTCTCTTACCGTTTTTTTTCATAACTAAGCAGTGACTTTCGCGCCTCATAGCTCTGAAATGCAACCACCGACAGCCGGCAGACCAACTTGTTTCACATGCGGAGATACCATACTTTGAATATGTACTAAAACTTACCATTCCTCAGATCGTTTTCTATTTTTTGCAACAATGAAGCTCCTTCTAGCCTTTATAGCTCAAAGTGGCAACCGCTGACAGCCGGCAGACCAACTTGTTTCACATACGGAGATGCCATACTTTGAATATGTACTAAAACTAACCATTTCTCTAAGCATTTTTTTCGCAACAATGAAGCCCCTTCCAGGCCCTAGGTATAGCTCGAAGTGGCAACCACTGAAGGCCGGCAGACCAATTTGTTTCACCTATGGAGACACCATTCTTTCAATAAGTACTAAAACTGACCATTTCTTTTACCGTTTTTTTTCGTAACTATGCAGTCTGACGACCTCCGTGGCCCAACGGTCATCACGCCGGACTGCCACACCGGAGGTCCCGGGTTCGATCCCCGGTCGGGTCAAGATGGAAAATGATCTTTTTCAGATTGACCCGGGTCTTGGATGTTTATCTATATATGTATGTGTTATAAAAATATAGTATCGTTGAGTTAGTATCCCATAACACAAGTCTCGAACTTACTTTGGGGCTAACTCAATCTGTTTGATTTGTCCGTATATATTTATTTATTATTTATTTTATTTATGCAGTGACTTTCGCGCCTCATAGCTCTGAAATGCAACCACTGACAGCTGGCAGACCAACTTGTTTCACATGCGGAGATACCATACTTTGAATATGTACTAAAACTAACCATTCCTCAGATCGTTTTCAATTTTTTGCAACAATGAAGCTCCTTCCAGGCCCTAGGTATAGCTCAAAGTGGCAACCACTGACAGCCGGCGGACCAACTTGTTTCACATGCGGAGATGCCATACTTTGAATATATACTAAAACTAACCATTCCTCGGATCGTTTTCTATTTTTTGCAACAATGAAGCTCCTTCTAGCCTTTATAGCTCAAAGTGGCAACCATTGACAGCCGGCAGACCAACTTGTTTCACATGCGGAGATGCCATACTTTGAATATGTACTAAAACTAACCATTCCTCAGATCGTTTTCTATTTTTTGCAACAATGAAGCTCATTCTAGCCTTTATAGCTCAAAGTGGCAACCACTGATAACCGGCAGACCAACTTGTTTCACATGAGGAAATGCCATATTTTGAATATGTACTAAAACTAACCATTTCTCTGATATTTTTTTTTTCAACAATGAAGGCCCTAGGTATAGCTCGAAGTGGCAACCACTGAAGGCCGGCAGACCAACTTGTTTCACCTGTGGAGACACCATTCTTTCAATAAGAACTAAAACTGACCATTTCTTTTACCGTTTTATTTCGTAACTATGCAGTGACTTTCGCGCCTCATAGCTCTGAAATGCAACCACCGACAGCCGGCAGACCAACTTGTTTCACATGCGGAGATACCATACTTTGAATATGTACTAAAACTTACCATTCCTCAGATCGTTTTCTATTTTTTGCAACAATGAAGCTCCTTCTAGCCTTTATAGCTCAAAGTGGCAACCGCTGACAGCCGGCAGACCAACTTGTTTCACATACGGAGATGCCATACTTTGAATATGTACTAAAACTAACCATTCCTCAGATCGTTTTCAATTTTTTTGCAACAATGAAGCTCCTTCCAGGCCCTAGGTATAGCTCAAAGTGGCAACCACTGACAGCCGGCGGACCAACTTGTTTCACATGCGGAGATGCCATACTTTGAATATATACTAAAACTAACCATTCCTCGGATCGTTTTCTATTTTTTGCAACAATGAAGCTCCTTCTAGCCTTTATAGCTCAAAGTGGCAACCATTGACAGCCGGCAGACCAAATTTTTTCACATACGGAGATGCCATACTTTGAATATGTACTAAAACTAACCATTTCTCTGAGCATTTTTTTTCGCAACGATGATTCCAGGCTCTAGAGCTCGAAGTGGTAACCACTGAAAGCCGGCAGACAGACTCGTTAACCTGTGGAGACACCATTCTTCCAATAGGTATTAAAACTGACCATTTATCTTATCGTTTTTTTTTTGTAACTATGCAGTGACTTGCGCGCCTCATAGCTCTGAAATGCAACCACTGACAGCCGGCAGACCAACTTGTTTCACATGCGGAGATGCCATACTTTGAATATGTACTAAAACTAACCATTTCTCAGATCGTTTTTTTTTCGCAACAATGAAGCACATTCCAGGCCCTATAGCTCGAAGAAGCTACCACTGAGAGCCGGCAGACCGACATCATTCACATTAGGGGACTACTCTACAACCCATAAAAGCAAGTCTATCCGTTTCCCTGATCGTTACGAAAATTCCCCTGACCGCTTAGACTATATCGATAGTCCTGCAACGCTAACGTCAATGTGTGCGTTTTCATAGTGATAGCGTCCCAAATTCCCAATACACACAACAACGGGGGAGAAGTGCGGGGGGTGCCATATTGCGGGAGGGTGCTGGAAGTATCCTTTCTGTACGTAGTACTTATATTAATTCTGTGCCATAGCACATAGCATAGTGTAGCTTCCGTACAAACTTCATAGTTCAAAATAATAAAATTAGGACGTAACCTCATATTTCCAACTGTTTTACAGAATCTACAAAAGAATACGTTGCGAGGCGCAGTGAATCTGTCAAATTACAGTACTGTCATAAAAATGTGACATGAAAACCGGACGACGAAGGAAACCACGAAACATCCTTGTGTTCAATATTTTTAATGTACTATTAATTAAATTTATTAAATCCATGTATTTTTGTAATAACGATTGTTGTTCTTTGTATTATTGTAATAAATTTTAATTTTTATAGTGTAACGTTTTCAAATGTATCAAATTATAGTACTGTCATAAAAATGTGACAGGAAAACCATTTGACGAAGAAAACCACAAATAAATTTCATCTTTGTGTTCAATATTTTTAATGTACTATTGTTAAATCCATGAATTTTTGTAATAACGATTGTAATTATTCTTTGTATTATTGCAATAAATTTTATTAATTTTAATGTTAAGTTTTATTTTGGCACCCGTTGAAAATGGCGTATCTGTGGTCCAGTGCTTATGAAAAAGAACTTACCAGAATCGACAACGGTGTACTCAAATTACCTATCCAATTTTTTCCTGCTTGCTATCAAAATGTGTATTATATCGTCAACAACTCTGTTTTGTTAAGTAGGTACCTATAGATAATTTTGATAATATTATGAAATTAAAGACATCATACCTATTATCTGGGTACCTACTTATCTCGGGTGTAATGCCATGTTCACACGGTCTGATTAATGAGCTCTTAAGTATTTTACTTAGCTAATATTAGCTGCACCCTGAGGCTCCGTTCACGTGGGAGCTTAGACATATTATACTACTACAGGGTCTAGGTAGACGGGAAGCACCCCACAGGTTTGCGTCATTTTAAAATCGTAAAATATGCGATGTTGCTGAAAAAAGGGGTCAAGAGGTCAAGACCCTTTTTCTCAAATACGGACAGAAAAACGTACGGACAACAATATACTTAAATGTTCCCGTTTTTACCTTTTGAAATACCTACGGAAGTTAAAAACACGAGAAATTTTTTTAAGGAAATTATTTTTTAATAAATTAATAGTAAATAAACTAAAAAAAAAGCTTTTATTGTTATTCTCAACGAACCCTTTCATTTGATACCCATATTGTAGAAATGCTTTACAAATAACTATTCCGCCATCTTGGATGGTCCGCCATAATAGATTTTTCTTTTTAGAATGATGTCACATACCATATCATGCATTGTCATCCAAACTAAACGTGTGTACATTTCAGCTCAATCGGTTGAAGTTATCTACTTCAAAATTGAGTTCTAAGATTCCACCCGAACGAACATACTCACATACATTGCAAGTTAAATAAAACTACCTAGGTACCTAATGGCGGCTGTCCTAAAGTGGGTGAGTGATCTGTCCATTTCAGTTTATTTTTTTTGCCTTTGAATTTATTTACAACCTCATGTAGTCGCACCTTTAGGAGAGTGAGATATCGTTTGTACGTTATTTATGAAGTTGGTTCCAAATAACAAAGATCAGACCAGTGCCTCTGAGTTTCTGTATTGGTCCACATCAACATTATTGGGAAAATCGGCACGTATGTAGAATACTTAATAGTTAACTAATAAACTAACTTAAATAAATTCGTGTAGTTCGTTAGTGTTTTATTGTGATCGAAAATAATTGGCTAAATTTGTTTGTACTTAGATGCATCTAATTCGAACCGGTCGGTCTTAACAAAAAGTTAACCAACACTTTAGTCTTTTTGTTTTGTGTATTTTAGTTTAAATATTTTGAATATTGTCCCTTTTTCTCTTTCCAATATTTAACAATGAAACGAGGTGTGTTATAAAAGTTACTTTGTAACTTCGCTGCAGTTTTTGATTTGTATGTCACCATGCAATCACTATCTTTGACGAGATATACATACATTTATGTAATACGTATAGTAGGTACACAATTACACATACACATATCTCGATGACTAAGTATATAAAATAATTGTAAATAGAAATTAGTTGTAAGACTATGTAAATGTTTATATGTATACTTAGGCACCTAAATCACACAGTAAGTAACATCTTTATCATATTATAATTTTAGAAAATGGGAATTCCGCCAAAAACAGTCAACGATTTAGTGTTGCTCTTTATGAATGACTTGACTTCCCGAATCGTCGCCCAAACGGGAAACCCAGAGGATCGGTTCCATCTTGGCAAAATTATACTCCAGAGCTTCAAAGATGCGCCGGAGTTCGTCATGCAGGTATGTTTTATGATGTTTTTTATAAGTTTTTGTGTCTCTGTTATGTTTCAATAATCTAATTTTGTGGTGAGAAGAGGCAAGGATGGACTCATCCTCACTCTCCAGTCCTGGCTGCACCGCCCCACTCCCAATCTCGTCTACGTGCCCGACTGGTTTCTCGAGTTGGGGATCAGGTATTTACGTCTCAGTGGAGTACTTACTCCTCGGCAAGAAACCGAGAATGTAAAGTACACTCTTTAGAGGTAGACCCCAGCCCTACACTCTTGCAGTTTAACCACAGAGGTAGGGCATAGAACAGAACAGAGAAGAGGCATGGATGGACTTGTATATTTTTACGACTCCTCTTTGCAGCGGGAGGCCGGGCGGCGACTGCCGATGCCAGATACCGCCACTGCGACTGCGGGCATGCCGCCAACAACCTATATATGCCTTATCTTCTTAAGATAACATTTGTTTACTGCGGGTAAACAATGATAAATTACATAACTATACATCACTGTCGTCGCCTAAATTTTGAAAATCCTCACTTGAGTGCACGGGTAGGGTAGATACTGCTACTACGAATGGAACATTTATCTTTTTTTTTTCAACCGAGCACAGAATTAATATAAGTACTACCGAAAGTTTAAAAAAGCCGGTGTCTGCAGAATTGTTTATTTATATTAGAAAATTATTGTTTTTAGGGTTCCGTACCACAAAAGGTAAAAACGGAACCCTTATAAGATCACTTTGTTGTCCGTCTGTCTGTCTGTCAAACTTTTTTTTCTCAGGAACGCCTGAAGGTATCAAGTTGAAATTAATATCGAATACTCGAATCCACGGTCTCTTTCAGCAAAAAAATGTGGCGAATTTTCGCATATTTTGCGATTTTAGGCAGCAATCAAAACCGCAATATGGGGTACTTCCCGTTGACCTAAAATTATGAAATTTGGCAAAAAGCAAGGTCTAATAGTACTTATACAGAAATAAATCTGAAAACTGTAAATATGTTATTGGAAGTCTAAAAAAAAGTGTTACAAACTTATTTTTGCGCTAGAGTGATGAGTCTTAGGGATCGAACTGCAAAGTTAAGTTTGTTTTCGAAACTAGTGGAACTTTTAAGGCTGACACACACCAAACGGTGTCGCAGACGTGCTGCACTGCGTCTTGGTTTGTATTATTTGAATTTGTACGCGGTGGTTCCCACCGACGGTTGTCGCAGATGCATTGCGTTGCGTCTGCGTGCATCAGTCGGCCGGCAGTCCGCGCGATACAAACTGAACATGGCCTCGGTGCGGTCGCGCATAAGCGGAACGGCAACGTCGCTCACTCGCTCGGGCGTGTTGACGTTGTATTTCGTAGGATTTTTTAGTCGAAAACACACCGCGGTGATCTATGCGTCTGCGTGCATCTGCGACACCGGCCGCAGCACTCCAGTTGTGAATATTTACAGATTTTAGTTTGGATTTTAGTGACTAGTGATCATGGATTTTGAAATACGCGAAAAGATACTTAATATGGTACGTAGTTACAAATGTTTATATGATCCACAGGACAAAAATTATAAGAACAGTTCATATAAAACTATGTTGTGGGAAAAAATTGTTAGGGAATTAGGAATTGAAGGTAAGTACTAAATAAAGACTATTATGTTGCAAGTTAAGTAATTCACTTGAAATGCTATCTTCCTCGTCGTTCGACATCTTGACACAAAATGGCAGCCGCGATCCGAAACGAAAACACGGCGTCGCAGATACGCAGACGCAGCGCGCTGCGTCTGCGACACCGTGCGTCTGCGACACCGTGCGTCTGCGACACCGTGCGTCTGCGACGCCGTGGAGCCGGTGTGAATTGCTTTTGCCGCAGCCGTGCTGCAGATGAAACGCACGGTGTCGCAGACGCATCCGGTGTGTGGCAGCCTAAGGCTGACACACACCAAACGGTGTCGCAGACGTGCTGCACTGCGTCTTGGTTTGTATTATTTGAATTTGTACGCGGTGGTTCCCACCGAGACGGTGTCGCAGATGCATTGCGTTGTGTCTGCGTGCATCAGTCGGCCGGCAGTCCGCGCGATACAAACTGAACATGGCCTCGGTGCGGTCGCGCATAAGCGGAACGGCAACGTCGCTCACTCGCTCGGGCGTGTTGACGTTGTATTTCGTAGGATTTTTTAGTCGAAAACACACCGCGGTGATCTATGCGTCTGCGTGCATCTGCGACACCGGCCGCAGCACTCCAGTTGTGAATATTTACAGATTTTAGTTTGGATTTTAGTGACTAGTGATCATGGATTTTGAAATACGCGAAAAGATAATTAATATGGTACGTAGTTACAAATGTTTATATGATCCACAGGACAAAAATTATAAGAACAGTTCATATAAAACTATGTTGTGGGAAAAAATTGTTAGGGAATTAGGAATTGAAGGTAAGTACTAAATAAATAATATTGTGGCTAAATTGATTCGATAAGTAGAAATTAGAGTACACTATCAATCACCACATTGGATCGAATACTTATTGAAAGCATTCGCCGTTAATAAGCGTTGCTACAGACGATTTAGACAATAGGAACAATGCACAAACCACTTACCATGTAGGCAGGCTTCGAGCACGATTCCTCACGAATAGTTCTTCCTTTAGACACCTAGCCGGCCAGCCACACACGATTATAAAGTTCCAAAAACACTGTTGAGCACTTGAAGTTTTATTAAGAATAATTGAGTAAAATGTAATGTTTGATGCGCGCGCGCCTTCGCTTTCACGTACAGACACGGAGAGGTTTTTACTGGTTCTGCCACCAGCCTTCTGCTACCAGCCTATAGCGTTGATCTCTCAGACACCGGTAGGATAGTACATGCGCCGGCGGTAATCCGGGCGCTCCATTGGCTAAATCGCCTGCAGCACGACGAATCATGATGATTGACAAGTGCGTCGATAACGCGCGCGAAATTCGAATTGAAAAGTAAACGAAGTTTACGTTGAAAACGGAACATTCCGCCCACCAAAATACCAATGGGATTTTCCCAGAGTAAGAATAAGAAACGGTAATTAACGATAAATATGTTTAAGTTACTATCCTGAACTTAAAAGCTAAGAAATGCTAAGTTATAACGATTATACGGATGGTAGAGGACATAGTTTGACCAAAGGTCTCTTAAGCGAGTGATCTCTGGCTGTTCTAATGGTTGCGACTCTAACTACCCCATCAGGGCCAGGATGCAAAGAAACAACTCGTCCTAATGCCCATTGAAGAGGAGGCCGATTGTCCTCTTTTATAAGTACGATTGAGTTTACAGTTAACGGTGTTGAGTCCGTGGTCCATTTTGCTCGCTGAGTTAACCCATGTAAATATTCATTTTTCCAGCGTTTCCAAAATTGTTGTTGAAAAGATTGGATAAGTTGCCATCGATTCAGTCGATTGATTTTTACGTCCTTGTAGTCGAAATCAGGAACTGCTGTAAGAGGTTCTAGCGTTAAAAAATGACCGGGCGTAAGAACGTTCAAATCGTTAGGATCCGAGCTCAATGGACACAAAGGCCGCGAATTTAAAATTGATTCGATCTGAGCGAAGAGTGTGGTAAGCTCTTCAAACGTTAAGACCTGATCGCCAACAATACGGTACAAATGACTCTTTGCGGCTTTGATTTGGATTTCCCACACCCCTCCGAAGTGGGGAGCAGAAGGTACGTTACGTTTAAAATCTATTTTTTCCGCATGAGAGGCTTGTTCGATACATGATGCTAGTTGTGAACTTGCACCAATGAAATTCGTACCGCAGTCAGAGTGAATAACATTGCAGCGGCCACGACGAGAAACGAAGCGACGCAATGCCGCGATGAAGCCGTCAGTCGATAAAGTAGAAACCACCTCAAGGTGCACTGCTTTTGTACTCAAGCATACGAATAAACACAAGTACGCTTTATCGATTTTAGCACCACGATGAAGCCCGAGCTTAATTCGAAAAGGCCCTCCTAGATCGACACCTACGACAGAGAAAGGTTTTGCCTGATTGACACGAAAGGCCGGAAGGTCGCTCATAAAGGGTTGCAAAGGTTTCGGTTTAAGACGGTAGCATCTTATGCATCTTGAAAGATGATGACGTACAGCATGCTTTGCCGCAAGTATCCAAAACTGTTGTAAGATCAGATAGTTGGTTGTGTTCAGACCGGGATGAAAATTGTTTCGATGAATAGATTCGATTACAGCGGATGTAAGAACACTCTTTTTGGGCAATAATGCGGGATACTTCTGTTCGAAGTCAAGATCGGAGTGCGCTAGGCGCCCGCCTACTCTGAGTATACCCTGCTCGTCCAAAAACGGGTTTAGTTTACGAAAACTACGAGGTAACTGTATCTTTGATTGTAATTTGGATATGACATCCGAAAAACAACGTTGTTGGAAATGTTTCACGATAATTAGTAACGCACGATGACGCTCAGCGTCCGTTACGAAAAGATTATCTGATCGCGGAACAGTGTTACGCATGTTATTACAAAACCTGCGAACGTAAGCGATAATGCGACAGATTTTATCTAAAGAAGAATATTTTTCGAATAGCCGATCAATTATAGACGTGTGATTAACGCTTTCGATTTGATCCGAAACGAGAACCGTGGTGCGACGCTGCTCAGAGAGCACCGCATTGTCATCGTTTGAACGATTTTTCGATGTATCGATTGGCCACTCAGACTGTGGTTGAGACAACCATTCTGGGCCCGCCCACCATAGGGCATTGTTCAGCAACTCGTGAGGCAATTGCCCACGCGAACAAACATCTGCAGGATTTGTGACAGATGGTACGTGCCTCCAGCACTCGGTCGGCACGATATCTTGAATGTGACTTACGCGGTTTGCAACGAATGTCACCCAGCGAGAAGAAGGAGCTCGCAACCAGGACAAGGTAACGGTGGAGTCACACCACACATAAGTGTCATGAACAGGAATCCGCAGCGTGCCCTTGACAAATTTGATAAGGTCTGCGAGCAAAAGTGCACCACACAGCTCTAGGCGAGGTAACGATTGACGTTTCAAAGGAGCTACACGAGCCTTAGCACAAACGAGAAAGACGCGAACGGAGCCGTCAGACTCGGTAACGCGCAGGTATATAACGGCGCCATATGCTGCTTCGGAGCTGTCACAAAATCCATGCAGTTGATATGATTGAGCGCTATCGGTAGCGTATTTACGTGGAATCTTAAGATTCCTAACTTGAGGAAGCTGTTCGGAGAACTTTTCCCATAGAGAGATAATTTCCGGTGGGGGCTTATCGTCCCATGAAAGACCTAGAATCCAAAGCTTTTGAATAAAGCATTTAGCTTGAATTGTTAAAGGAGATAGAAAACCCAGAGGATCGAAAATTCTGGCAACCTCACTCAGAATCGTTCGCTTGGTGCACGGTTGATTAGATGGATTTACGGTAAAGACGAACGAATCCGAAGCAGGCTCCCACTTAAGGCCCAGAACCTTGATAGTTGTGTCTTCAGTTTCGGTAAAAGTGATTGCTTCTGAAAGACACGCCTCCGCGGGAAGATCGCTAAGTAGCTCGGGTCGGTTACTCACCCATTTTCGGAGCTCAAACGAGCCAAGACCGAAAAGAGCGATGAGTTGAGTTTTGATTTCTCTGGCGTCCTTCAGCGATGAGCTTCCGGATATGACGTCATCAACGTATATGTCGGAAGTTAAAACGGTTTTGGCCTTTGGGTACTTGTGACCCTCATCGTTGGCCAGTTGCTGAATAGAGCGGCACGCCAGGAATGGAGCGGAAGACACTCCGTACGTTACGGTATTTAATACGTACTCTTGAAGAGGCTCATCTGGGTGAGCTCGCCAGAGAATACGTTGATAATCACGATGTTGAGGAGCTAGGTTGATTTGACGGTACATTTGGCGCACGTCTGCCATGAAGACAATTGCGTGCTCACGGAAATGAAGAAGGATCTCTACGATATTTGATTGTAGCTTCGGTCCCGTCAGCAGCGAGTCGTTTAGCGATTTGGAAGTTGCATCTTTAGCCGAGGCGTCGAATACAACGCGAAGCTTCGTTGTAGCGCTGTCGGGACGTAGCACACAATGGTGCGGTATATAATACTTGCCTTGACCCATTTGCTTGGCAGGTACTAGAGTCATGTGACCACTGTCGATATAGTCAGTCATGAACTCCACGTATTGTTGGTTTAAATTGTGATCGCGATACAGACGCCTTTCAATGGCATGAAAGCGTCGTAAGGCTATCTCTCGAGAACCTTCAAAGACTGGCTCCTCGTCGTCCTTGAAGGGGAGACAAACTACATATCTACCTGTCTCGTCACGGTAGTGATTACTGAGAAAACTATTTTCACAGCGTTGCTCTTCTGGGGTCAATCGGGAAGATTGTGGAACGTTATCGATTTCCCAGAAACGTTGAACAATTTTGTTTAAACTATCGTCTACGGTAGAAGGGGCTACTCCTAGTAGACTGGACGATGCGAGTCTGGACTTCCCAAGAAGAAGCCAGCCGAAGACTGAGTTGAAAGCTCGCGGTTGAGAGGCGTTACCCTTCAGACGTTGTTCGAGAAGTGACTCAGCAAAGACGTCGGCACCTAACAAGACGTCGATTGGACCAGGGATGTCAAAACCAGGATCAGCTAGCGGTAGTGTTTTGACCTCCTCCCATCCTTTCGTATTTAGCCTTGCTATCGGTTGATCTCCGCAAATGCTCGGTATGACGAGCATTCCCAGACGAAACTTTACGTTACAGTTGGTGCCAATGTCGCATGTAACAAAGCCACTGACTGAGGCAGGGCTGCCCCCTAACCCATAAACGTTGATATTACCAGTTATAGGTTTTAGATTTAATCGTTGAGCGGCGTGAGCCGTGAGAAAATTGTTTTGACTGCCGGTGTCAAATAACGCGCGAAATGTATGAAATTCACCAGAAGCATCACGAATCTGGACGAGAGCTGTTGCCAGTAACACGGTTGTGGTTACGGTTGGATCAGACTGAGTTAACGAATCCTTAGCCACTAAGGTCGCCGAGCTTGCCGCCGGCTCCTTATGTAGCAAAGTGTGGTGTTTACGTCTACATTGTCGACATGAAAACATTGATGTGCACTCTCGCACTGAATGGGATGCGTTAAGACAATTGTAGCACCATTTCTTTTCAGTGGCCACAGCCATGCGCTCATCTATTGATTTTGCCAAAAAATCATTACAGGCCGAGATGTGATGTTCATTGCGACAGTAGGCACATTTACGAATCGGAGTGCTCGAATTGTGAGCAGGTTTCGCTTGTTGTTTATCACCAACATTTTTATGAGTAGTGACGGTGGGAGCGACAAGCGAATGCGTGACGTTATGTCGCTTGAACTTCTGTGAAGTTCCCGGTGTGTCCTTTGAAACGTTAGCGGTTTTATTGATAACATTCGAAAAGTGCGTGTCGCGAATTAATGCTTCACCTTTAGAGTGTAAGAATGCCCTTAAATGGTTATACTGTGGAAGCTCAATATCGGTATGTTTTTCCTCAAACTCGCGTCTTAATTTGGTATCGAGTTTGGCCAGAACATTATAACAAAGAACAAAATCCCATTTATCGGTAGGTAATTTTAAAGTTTTTAAAATTGTTAAGTTCTCATCGATCGTGTCTAAGGCGCGTCGAAAATCTTGAGCGTTCGAAGTCTTTAAACTAACGTCCAAGATATCACGCCAGCACGTAAACGCTAATTCGCGTTTATCTTCATAACGGGACTTGAGAGCCTCGTACGCACTTAAATAATGTTCACTTGCAACAGGAAAAGTTCTAATGAACGATAAAGCATCACCACTTAAAACTGACACGAGATAGTGAAATTTCTCAATATTACATAAGGAGGTAGAATCATGTATCAACGCGTTATAAGTTGCAATGAACTCAGGCCATTCCTTGATAGCACCGGAAAAAGTTGGCAACGAAATTTTTGGTAACCGCATATTTCCACTGTGCGAACCGGTCAATGAATTATGTTTCGAAGTGTCAGCTTGTTGAGATGAACGTTGTTCAAATTTTCGTTGAATTGCCAACACTTGAAAATACAATTCGTCAAATCGATCCTGAAGTTCATCGTCCTCCTCATCGGCATCATCCTTAAGAAGGTCCAAAATAATAAAATGGGAGTCATGAAAACTATCAGCAGTCGTTTTTATTTCATGACAATATGAAAGAAATAACCCTACTTGTGATTCATCGGTATTGGCTAAGGTACCTACTTCCAAAGCCTTCGTTAAGCGATTATATGCTATAGTTCGTTTACGTCGCAAACTGGGCAAATTATTAATAGTGTACGTATTTTCGATACCCTTTTTAATAGTAGGTTTAGATTTACGCCTTGATAGTAAAGACATAATTAATATCAAAACAATAAAACCTGATAGCAACAAATATTCGGATTCGATAAAAAGTTTAGTTGCGAACGTCTTCAGCGAGACCGCGTTCACAAGAATCGACGAGAATCACTGGGGCGGTATTACACGACAACAGGTAATATTGTCACCTCGGTCACCTGAGTTTTAAATTGAAATAAATTAAATTGATAAGGATGAATTAAATGAGCGTTAGGAACACTAAAAACGGTTTGCGATATTCGTTAATGTACGGTAAATAAAAAAAATAAAAATCAGTTTTTTTGTAAAAACAAAAAACTATGATTTTTAACCTAAAACGGTAATAATGAAAATGTGAACGCACCAAAATTCGTTGAAAATATGATACGATAAACGATACAACGTCACGATAAAAAATATTTCGTAATTTGAAACGAAATAACTTTTCGATAAATAAATATCAAGAGGAAACGTTGAACGGTTGGAAAAAAGTAGTCGAGTTATAACGAACTATCAACATAAAATTATGAGAAGGTGGATTTGCAATATTGTATTATTGCGAACGGTAAAACGGTAGATAATTTTATGCTAATAAGTATAAAACGACAAAAGAATTTATTTTCAACAAATATTCTAGAAACTGATGGAAGCCATCTTAAATCGATAAACGGTAGGTAAGGTACTCAACAAAACAAAATGGAACAAAGACTTGTTTTCCGATTAGTAATTGAAACAAAATGTTATGTTTATTCGTTTTAGCTGTACTAGTAAGTATAATAAGCGTGGAATACGGTAAATGAAGTAGCAATTACTAAATCGAATTGGTATTTGGCGGCAGACTGAAGGTAGGTATCCAAAGTTCCCGGGTTTCGGCACCAAAAAATGTGGCTAAATTGATTCGATAAGTAGAAATTAGAGTACACTATCAATCACCACATTGGATCGAATACTTATTGAAAGCATTCGCCGTTAATAAGCGTTGCTACAGACGATTTAGACAATAGGAACAATGCACAAACCACTTACCATGTAGGCAGGCTTCGAGCACGATTCCTCACGAATAGTTCTTCCTTTAGACACCTAGCCGGCCAGCCACACACGATTATAAAGTTCCAAAAACACTGTTGAGCACTTGAAGTTTTATTAAGAATAATTGAGTAAAATGTAATGTTTGATGCGCGCGCGCCTTCGCTTTCACGTACAGACACGGAGAGGTTTTACTGGTTCTGCCACCAGCCTTCTGCTACCAGCCTATAGCGTTGATCTCTCAGACACCGGTAGGATAGTACATGCGCCGGCGGTAATCCGGGCGCTCCATTGGCTAAATCGCCTGCAGCACGACGAATCATGATGATTGACAAGTGCGTCGATAACGCGCGCGAAATTCGAATTGAAAAGTAAACGAAGTTTACGTTGAAAACGGAACAACTATTATGTTGCAAGTTTAGTAATTCACTTGAAATGCTATCTTCCTCGTCGTTCGACATCTTGACACAAAATGGCAGCCGCGATCCGAAACGAAAACACGGCGTCGCAGACTGCGCAGACGCAGCGCGCTGCGTCTGCGACACCGTGCGTCTGCGACACCGTGCGTCTGCGACACCGTGCGTCTGCGACACCGTGCGTCTGCGACACTGTTGCGTCTGCGACGCCGTGGAGCCGGTGTGAATTGCTTTTGCCGCAGCCGTGCTGCAGATGAAACGCACGGTGTCGCAGACGCATCCGGTGTGTGGCAGCCTTTAAGGCTGACACACACCAAACGGTGTCGCAGACGTGCTGCACTGCGTCTTGATTTGTATTATTTGAATTTGTACGCGGTGGTTCCCACCAACGGTGTCGCAGATGCATTGCGTTGCGTCTGCGTGCATCAGTCGGCCGGCAGTCTGCGCGATACAAACTGAACATGGCCTCGGTGCGGTCGCGCATAAGCGGAACGGCAACGTCGCTCACTCGCTCGGGCGTGTTGACGTTGTATTTCGTAGGATTTTTTAGTCGAAAACACACCGCGGTGATCTATGCGTCTGCGTGCATCTGCGACACCGGCCGCAGCACTCCAGTTGTGAATATTTACAGATTTTAGTTTGGATTTTAGTGACTAGTGATCATGGATTTTGAAATATGCGAAAAGATAATTAATATAGTACGCAGTTACAAATGTTTACATGATCCACAGGACAAAAATTATAAGAACAGTTCATATAAAACTATGTTGTGGGAAAAATTGGACGGGAATTAGGAATTGAAATTAAGTACTAAATAAAGATTATTATGTTGCAAGTTAAGTAATTCACTTGAAATGCTATCTTCCTCGTCGTTCGACATCTTGAAACAAAATGA
This sequence comes from Ephestia elutella, assembly GCA_018467065.1. NCBI lineage: Eukaryota > Metazoa > Arthropoda > Insecta > Lepidoptera > Pyralidae > Ephestia > Ephestia elutella. The sequence goes on along the minus strand of CM031579.1, from coordinate 8,381,296 downwards.
CAGCCGCGATCCGAAACGAAAAAACGGTGTCGCAGACGCACGCTGACGCAGCGCGCTGCGTCTGCGTGCGTCTGCGACACCACCACAGAAATAAATCGAGATAGAACGGTGACGCGAGTTCATTGCAAAGAAATCGGTCGTGTCAACTTTTGCACAAGCCACGCCCCAAATGTTCCGCCATTACTAATAAATTAGTGATGTGACCCGCACCGAAATAAATCGAAATGCACAGTAACACGAATCGGTATTTTACCCAGTCAGTTGATGTTAGGACACTTTCAGTTTGTTGGTGCATATGTACCAACACACAAAAAGTGACCACACTTAGTGGTGACCCCGCAAAGTATACGAAATTTCGGATGATATCTTTCATACATGTTTACCAACACGTGATGACTAATTAACTAAGTCTTTTATTACATACATTCACACGGGAGCAAACTAAAAAGTCGCACTAAAATAACTGGTACTGAAATAATAATGTTAATTTAAATTTCCTCATTTGAACTGAGATTATCGGTAAATACCGATAATCTTTGTTCGAGTGCAACGTTGCAGCACTAGTGAAGCGTTCCTAATTAACATTTTATTCACATTGCGCGTTCTCTTTGAAATGACGTTTACAACATGTTTTGAAACGCGTATGTAATGGATATGATTATGTCGTATTGTCGTTTTACATTGAAAATCAAGTTACTTTTTTTATTTTCATTATTTTTGTCATTTAATCACGATTTTAGTTAAAACAAAATACTTACACATGGAAAGAAATACCTCCTTTTGCACGATTCACATTTGCACTGCTGTTTTTACAATTGGAAATAGCACAATAAGGCATTTTTGCTCCTGTGTATCGACGCCGACTCCTGCGCGCTGACTGAATGACCGATGAACGAATCTTGTGGCATACGACAAGATTGAGGCACGCGTGTACCGCCCACTTTTCCGTTCTATCTCGATTTATTTCTGTGGACACCACCGTGGAGCCGGTGTGAATTGCTTTTGCCGCAGCCGTGCTGCAGATGAAACGCACGGTGTCGCAGACGCATCCGGTGTGTGGCAGCCTTTAGTTAGAGCTTTAAGGCTGACACACACCAAACGGTGTCGCAGACGTGCTGCACTGCGTCTTGATTTGTATTATTTGAATTTGTACGCGGTGGTTCCCACCAACGGTGTCGCAGATGCATTGCGTTGCGTCTGCGTGCATCAGTCGGCCGGCAGTCCGCGCGATACAAACTGAACATGGCCTCGGTGCGGTCGCGCATAAGCGGAACGGCAACGTCGCTCACTCGCTCGGGCGTGTTGACGTTGTATTTCGTAGGATTTTTTAGTCGAAAACACACCGCGGTAATCTATGCGTCTGCGTGCATCTGCGACACCGGCCGCAGCACTCCAGTTGTGAATATTTACAGATTTTAGTTTGGATTTTAGTGACTAGTGATCATGGATTTTGAAATACGCGAAAAGATAATTAATATAGTACGCAGTTACAAATGTTTTTATGATCCACATGACAAAAATTATAAGAACAGTTCATATAAAATTTTTGTGGGAAAAAATTGGAAGGGAATTGGGAATTGAAGGTAAAAGTACTTAAGGAAAGTACTTAATAAAGATTATTATGTTGCAAGTTAAGTAATGCTATCTTCCTCGTCGTTCGACATCTAGACACAAAATGACAGCCGCGATCCGAAACGAAAATACGGCGTCGCAGACTGCAGCGCGCTGCGTCTGCGACACCGTGCGTCTACGACGCCGTGGAGCCGGTGTGAATTGCTTTTGCCGCAGCCGTGCTGCAGATGAAACGCACGGTGTCGCAGACGCATCCGGTGTGTAGCAGCCTTTAATGTGAGATGCTTTGCGTGTACGGAACCCTCGGTGCGGAGTTTGACTCGCACTTGGCCGGTTTTTTATTTTGCCTACTCTTTGGTACAGTCAGAAATTATAAGTGCGGTCAGCGGTCATACCCGTCATACCTCAAGATCATGCCTTACTTTGTAGATTTTGACTACACTTATGACGTATGATAGAAAAGGTAAATATACAAAGGCGGACTTATCCCATGAAGGGATCTTTTCCAGTCAACCAGCGATAGATGGAGAGGATATATACTACTACTAATACTTTTTGTAGATAGATGGATTGACAGGAGAAACCGTTACTTTTGGCCAAGCCCTGGAGAAGACGGTGCGATGTGCCAAAGCCTTCCGAAACATGGGTCTGAAGACTGGTGACGTCATGGTCTTCATGTCGCTTAACTACTCAGATCTTGCTATAGCTTTCTATGCTGCTTTGTACGAAGGGATCATAATTTCTCCTGTGGATATAGGATTGGGTGCGCGTAAGTAACTTATCTATATCATTTTTACATTTTTCGGTTTGCCTCCTACTTTATATCATGCGAACCGCTAAGGTAAGAATTCTCTGCCCGCGTCACTGTTTCCTGACTTATTTTAAGGCAAGAGTGAATAATAATACCTCTACTCATGTTGATAAAATAAATGAATTGTGAATTATTATGAATTAGGCATGTTTTGAGTTTGCGTGTACCAAAGATCTCATCGTTGCTTCCTATTAGGCAAGATAGAGGTTAAAATCACTCAAATTTTTCATAAAAAAATACCTAATTATTTAATTATGATAACGGTATTACAAGCATGGTATACACGTCTTTCTTAAACTTTCGCGCTTTATACACGTTTTATAGCAGCTTACGTTTCGGGAACATTGCATTCGTTCGTATATACGTATTAGTTCCATGATAACAAGTTAATGTTACAATTCCAGAGGAGATCAAAAACTCATTTGAAGTAACCAAGCCGAAGATAGTATTCTGCCACACCAGCAAGGCAGATGATGCGAAAGAAGCTCTCAATGAAATTAAATTGAACTCACCTATAATAACATTCGACAAGGGCGATAAATATTTGACATTCCCCGATTTCGTGAAGAAATATACAGACGATTCACCGATCGTGAATTATAAGTATGCCTCTTTTAAAACAATGCTTCCTGTAGACTTCACTTCAGTTAAATCAATCACTTTAACTATTGAAATTATCATCGTTTTTCAGGGCGAAAGACTTTGAACCTAAGGACACAGTCGCCATCTTGGTAGCCACTAGTGGCACTACCGGTCTACCTAAGTCTGCAGCATGCTCTCACAAAAACTTGGCGATAACACAGCCATATTTATGGTATGTAAGTAATTAGGCGTTTCACTATATGAGGGTACTCGCTTTGTAGGTCCTACGTACCTTGCTGTTATAAGGACACATATATTTTATATCACTACTATAGAATATGTATAGATATAGGGTTTTATACGATTTCATTTTTTAAACAAATGAATTTGATGTCCCAGGTCCAGATTTACAAATTTTCCTACTCCAACACGATTGGCAATGGTGTGCACCACTTTGCAATGGATGACGGGGTTGATGAACTATCTAACTTCACCGATGATGAGATACACCAGACTACATTCATCAGCACCAATGACTCTAGACCATGCGTATGACCTCATTAATAAATATAGGGTAATTATTATTTTGTTAATTAAAGATATCGAACCTCAAAGCATGAATAAGAAAATGTCTATTTTTTCTTATTTCACAAGCATCATTGGGTAAATAAGATAGCAATCTATAAAATTCAGTGCTACTCCTGTACATAATATATACTCAAGTAAAACATTTTGGTAAGATTCATGTATTGAACTTTCTAAAATGATTAGCATAAAAAAGCATCGAGAGAACGAAAGAGTATTTTTATTTCCAGCCGACGTTTACTATAATGTCGCCGACGCTGATGGCGAGCCTGCTGACCCCTGGGCTCCGGGACCGGTGCGACTTCAGCAGCTTCGAGGTCATCCTGCTGTCAGGCAGTGCGGTGCACCAGGAGCTCATCAACGAAGTGGAGGTAACACATTAGTAGCTATAAAGTCGCTGACGCTGATGGCGAGCCTGCTGACTCCTGGGCTCCGGGACCGGTGCGACTTCAGCAGCTTCGAGGTCATCCTGCTGTCAGGCAGTGCGGTGCACCAGGAGCTCATCAACGAAGTGGAGGTAACACATTAGTAGCTATAAAGTCGCTGACGCTGATGGCGAGCCTGCTGACTCCTGGGCTCCGGGACCGGTGCGACTTCAGCAGCTTCGAGGTCATCCTGCTGTCAGGCAGTGCGGTGCACCAGGAGCTCATCAACGAAGTGGAGGTAACACGTTAGTAGCTATAATGTCGCTGATGCTGATGGCGAACCTGCTGACTTCTGGGCTCCGGGACCGGTGCGACTTCAGCAGCTTCGAGGTCATTCTGCTGTCAGGCAGTGCGGTGCACCAGGAGCTCATCAACGAAGTGGAGGTAACACATTAGTAGCTATAAAGTCGCTGACGCTGATGGCGAGCCTGCTGACTCCTGGGCTCCGGGACCGGTGCGACTTCAGCAGCTTCGAGGTCATCCTGCTGTCAGGCAGTGCGGTGCACCAGGAGCTCATCAACGAAGTGGAGGTAACACATTAGTAGCTATAAAGTCGCTGACGCTGATGGCGAGCCTGCTGACTCCTGGGCTCCGGGACCGGTGCGACTTCAGCAGCTTCGAGGTCATCCTGCTGTCAGGCAGTGCGGTGCACCAGGAGCTCATCAACGAAGTGGAGGTAACACATTAGTAGCTATAAAGTCGCTGACGCTGATGGCGAGCCTGCTGACTCCTGGGCTCCGGGACCGGTGCGACTTCAGCAGCTTCGAGGTCATCCTGCTGTCAGGCAGTGCGGTGCACCAGGAGCTCATCAACGAAGTGGAGGTAACACATTAGTAGCTATAAAGTCGCTGACGCTGATGGCGAGCCTGCTGACTCCTGGGCTCCGGGACCGGTGCGACTTCAGCAGCTTCGAGGTCATCCTGCTGTCAGGCAGTGCGAGCTTACCAGCTATTTCTTGTATGGGGCACACATTTTCCATGCACAGATGTGTTGATATTGTTTTTGATTGTTACGAGGTTCATATAGGAAAAGTGGAAGTGTAGAACAACTTCAATGTTTCTTCTATTTCGAAGACAATGCATTTTTATGTTGAGCATTGCGATATAGTGAATAAGAAAAAGCATTTCTCAAATAAACATGTCTTTTCTTGTTTCAATTAAAATGAGCTTGTTTCAGAAAGTGATGCCAAACGTGCAGGCGTCCATTTGTTATGGGATGAGTGAGCTAAGCGGCATCGCGTTCCACAGTGTGTACCCCGCGAGGGCGCATGCGGTCAGCCTTTGGGATGCTTTCAATTTAGAGTAGATTTATTTATTTATTCAATTTAGAGTATAGCGCAGTAAATAGACGAGAATCAAATTACAAACGGTCCAGTAATTGTGAATTTTTTGAAATGTTGTGTAGGATTATTGTGAGTATTCAAAATAAAAAGGGCACAATTGCCAAGTTTCCGCGTCCGTAGTAATGTTAAAAAAACTAAAAAAAAAAAACTTTCTTCAGATTTAGGCTCATATTTTCGTTTAGATGCATTTATGCTAGGAAAGTGTTCTACAAAATCTTGTAGATAATTAAATTTCCTATTATTTACATTTTACATTTTGTATCTAGGACTGATAGTTACCGAGATGTGTGTTCATAAAAAAAATTAAAAAATCTTCTTTTTCTGAAATTTGACAAACATTTCACTTCAGAACGCTGTAATCTAGTTATTGTATATTTAATTAGAATAAGTATTGGAACAAAATTTGTAGGGAATTTAATTACCTACAAAACGCATTTGCATTTTTCTTAACCAACTCTGCAGAATGGGGAGTAAAACTCAATATTAAAACTACGGAATATTGCTTTTTTTGTTAAAATATTTTATTTTCTGCTAACTGCGCCTCGGGTCTTCGCTCCCGTGGGAATTTCAGGATATAAAGTAACCTATGTACTATTTCTGGTATTTTTCTACTAGTATACCAAATTTAATACAAATCCGTCCATAGTTCATTGAATAAAGACCAAAATAGAGCTAAGGGTAGGGTTTACTTACAAATGGTTCAATAGTTCTGAATTTTTGATATGTTATTTAGGATGGTTAGTAAGTGTTTAAAATGCAAGAGGCACAATTTCTCCCCCCTTCCACGCCCGCCATATGTTGGGAAAACAAAAAAAAAATTGCCACTTTATTCAGATTTGCGCTCTCACCTTCGTTTAGATGCATTTTAGCTACATTAGAGTTCTACACAATGTTGTAAAAATAAATTTCCTATAATGTACATTTTATATTTTGTTTCCAGGACTAATAGTTATGGAGATGTGCACTTTTAAAAAATCGCATTTTTTAATCGCATTTGAAAATTTGTGAAACTTTTTATTTCAGAGCGCTGTAATTCATTTATGGCCTACTCTAGGAAAATATATATTGAAATCAAATTTGAAGGAAATTTAATTACCTACAAAACACATGTATTGTTTTTTAACCAACCCTACGGAGTAAAGGCTAAAAGTAAAAGTTAAAATATTACGTTTTTGCTATCATATTTTATTGTCTATTAGCTGCACCCGGGGCTTTACTCCCATAGGAATATTGGGATAAAAGTATTTTATGTGCTAGCCCTGATATTTTTCTACTAGCATACCACATTTTATCGAAATCCGTCCAGTAGATTTTTTATGATTGAGCAAGAAATATCACATCCAAACTTTTTCATTTTTAAAAACTGGTTTCTTTCCCAATCTTTATTGCTGATGAAGCAAATATTATCTAATATCTGTACTTGATAATGTCCACAGACACTTTTACAGTGTCCCCAACCAGGTACCGGTTACTCACCTGCAATAAATCACACTATAAATGGGAAAGTTTGGATGTGATATTTGTTGCTTAATCACACAAAATCTACTAGACGGATTTCGATTAAATTTGGTATACTGGTAGAAAAATATCAGGACTAGCACATAAGGTTACTTTGTATCCCGAAATTTCCATGGGAGCGAGGCTCAGTTAGTAAAAAGTAAAATATTATAGCAAAAAACAATTTCCGTTGTTTTATCATTTAGTTTTACTCTCCACCTTGCAGGGTTGGTTAAGAAATATGCAATTGCGTTTTGCAGGTAATTAAATTCCCTACGATGTTTGTTCTGCTACTTTTTCTCCTAGAATAGGTCATGACTGGATTACATCGTTCTAAATTAAAAAAGATTGACGAATGTTTGAAAAATGAGATTTTTTTTAAGGCAAAGGATTTTTTTTTTCTCGGAAACTGTCAGTCCTAGAAACAAAATGTAAAATGTAAATAACGGCAAATTTAATTTTCTACAACATTCTGTAGAACACTTTTCTAGCGAAAAATGCACTTAAAAAGAAAATATAAGCGAAAAACCGAACTAAGTGGTGATTTTTTTTTATTTTTCCAATTTGGCGGCGAGTGCAAAATCTATTCAATTGTGCAATATTTATTTTAAATACTTACAACGATCCTAAACAATAATATAAAAAAATGAGTTACTGGACCGCACGTAATTAACCCCTAGGGAAGGTTCGCTCTATTTACTGCGCTATAGTGCCATCATACCCATTAAGTTAGATGAACTAATTTTTTTATTCTACGTCTATGCATCATACCACAATAACGAGTTTAAACTATACATAAACAAAACATACTATATTAATTTATTCCAGATAATTGACGTAGAAACACTAAAGGATATTTACGAGCCAAACGTCAACGGAGAATTGTGGGCAAAAGGTCCAGGCATCATCGATGTAAGTCCTCCCTAAATTAGGATATTACTCACCTACAAACGAAACTCATTCCTTCTACCTACGGAAGAATTTTACTAAAACATGGCAGGCATATAAGACATGTTATGGAATGTGTTTCGCACACGATTCAATATTTATAGCTAGCATTTGCCCGCGGCTTTGCCCGCGTGAATTTCCCACGGGAACAGTGCTTTGCCCGGGATGAAAGGTACCCTATGTCCTTCTCAGTATTTTTTCTAACTATGTGTATGCGAAATTTCAGGAAGATTGGTTCAGTAGATAAAGCGTGAAGAGGTAACAAACAAACAAACTCACTTTCGCATTTATAATATTAGTTAGGATTAGGATAAGTTTTAGGATAAAATAACACACCTAGTAGATATTTCGTAATAAAATGCGTGTAATGTATAATTCCCCAGACATATTACAATAACCCAGAAGCGACAAAGCTGACGTACGCCGCGGACGGCTGGTTCAAAACTGGAGACCTGTTCTACAGAGATGAACACTTCAACTACTACTTTGTGGAGCGCATCAAACTCCTGCTCAAATACAAGAACCATCAGGTAAAGTCATTTGACATTTCAGGATTACATATCCAACACGATCCATTGAAATACTTGCTCTAAAAACAAAAGTTAATTATATTTACTACTAGCTGTGCCAAATGCGTTTTTTTTCAATTGTACCTGTGGTAGTTTCAGAGATAAGCGCGTTCAAACAAACAAATATGCATAGCATCTCCTCCCTATAGAAAAAGTTGTCAGTAAATTTTAAATCAATGTGAAAAATAGAAAGTAGAAATTTTATCACAATAATAGCTTCTGTATTCTCTATTTTTTTCAGGTTTTTGCCCGTTGTCACAGAATTAATATTAGTACTACGTACAGAAAGGAAACTCCCTGCCCCTCCCGCAATATGGCACCCCCCCGCTCCTTCCGCACTTCTCCCCCTTTCTTGTGTAACTGTGGGACGTTCGACTATGAAAACGCACACATTGACGTGTTACTGACGCGTTCACGGATATACAGTTTCATTTGTAGTAGTAGTAGGCATATTTGACGCGCCGTTTCTATGAAGCGCCCGCCCTGTGCCGTTGTTTCACCCGAATGCTTGTTTTGTAATAGGCTTGCAGAAAATTTGAAGCAATACCAGCGTATTACTCGTCCAACCTTCAGCTTAGATTTTGATTTAATATTTTATGTATATTTCAGATATCCCCAGTAGAAGTGGAGGGCGTGATCCTCCAGCACCCGGGGGTGATGGACGCGGTGGTGGTCGGCATCCCCGAGCCGGCCAGCGGAGGCTGCCCGTCGCTTACGTCATCAGGCGGCCGGGGAGTGACGTCACAGCGCAGGAGATTAAGGCTCTCGTTAAAAGTACATTTCATTATCTTTTTGAGAAACTGTATCACACAAACACAGGTCGGAACGATGTATGTTTAAAAAATAAGCAAAAGTTTTAACTATCAAGGTAGATAGATATAGGGGCGAGGAAAGCCTAAAAAGAGATGGATGGCTTATGTTAGGGAAAAAATATGAATGTATTGGGAGTGGATGTGAGTATGAAACAATAATAAGAAATAGTAATGAAAAAATGTTTCTTAGTATTAATTATATATAAAAACCTTATAGCTGCCAAAACCGTTAGTTTCAGCATTAACAGTTTAAAAATATAATACGTAAAAAATAAATTTAAAAGATCCGTATTTACAGAATCACTGGCCGATTCCAAGCAGTTGAGAGGAGGCGTGATCTTCGTTGACTCTTTCCCGACCACAGCCACCTCTAAAGTACACCGGTTGAAACTGAAACAGATGGCGCTTACCATGAATAGAGAATAAATTAATGATAAACTATCAAATTGTTTTATTTTACTTAAGTAAAACCGCACCGTACCACGCCACGGCGCAGACTCAGCCCTTATGACGTTTGCACGTTCGTTTTAATCAAAAACGGCGTAGTATGATTCATGTATCACTTTACCGACGTGTACCGGGTTGTGAAGTGAACTGTTTTATCGACACAAGGTGTGTTGCCACATATTCAACCCAATCTCATTCAAAAACACCGTGGCACCACCTACCGAGCAGCAGAGTTTGTGAATTGAAACTGATTGAATTTTTGATTATCAAACGGTTGAATACGTGGCGGAACTCTACTGAACAGAGTTTCATGTAGTTTTCACTAATGGACGCGGACGGAGTGCAGAAACCGCGGGTAAAGCTAGTTTAAAATAAATAGTCTGAGAACTCAATATTTTTCTGACGCCCTTTCGGTTTTATATTTAAAAAAATCTTGAGTGCTTCATACTGATTATGAAAGAAAATAGTGGAAATACTGGCTTTAACGACTGCGAATACACGAGGACCAAAACGGAGAAGTTCGAGATAATATATTGTGATAGAGAGCTTCGCACACAAAGAAAAAAAAAAATTAAGATAACATTTCTGTAAAAAACATTTGTAGGTACCACAACACCACAGAAATTATCATTATCATCATAATCGCTCCATGGAAACACGATTTGTGAACAAATTTTATTTTATTTTTTGTTTTATGGATAAAGTAAGAATAAAATAAATAAAAATTGAAAAATAAATAAACGATACCACATTTGTGAACAAATAACAGAAAAACAAATCTCTGTCTTTAGTCGTAGGGACGAATTTACAATAACCCGTATTCCTCATGACTGAGGGTTGTGGTCATTATAAAGAATGAAACATCCTACACAATGACTATCTTGGCAATTTTAATGGAGTGATTTTACATTGCCTTTTCCATTACACTCAACCAGAGTGCAGGTTTCCTCACGATGTTTTCCTTCACCGGAAGCAAGTGGTGGTCGAACATAGGTACCTACCTACATGAGTCAGATTTATACAACTCTTGTAGCGCGGGCAGGATTCGATTTCGATTCGGGACCTTTGCAGCCACAGGCAGGCGGCCTACCACTCGGACACCACCCAAAACAAATAGGTACTTACATACTAAGTAGGTACCTATACAAAAATTTGCGCACAAGTAATTACTTACATAGTATACATATAATAAACTTAAAACTATAATGGAGGAAGATGCGCAAAACGCGGCCTTATCGCTGTAAGCAGATAAAGTATGAATACAAATAATAAAAATAAAAAATAAAATGAGACCCGTGATTTTGATTTACTAGCTAATATGTAAACAATCTCTATTATCTCTATTTGTCTTGTCAACAGCTCCGGTTTGTTTATCAACTAATTTCGTTTATAGATATTGCATAAAAAAGACTTATCATAAATTGTAAGTATGTCATACTTAAACCACGAGTATTTGGTTCCTATCGTTACAGTGACGCGGGTGGCCGTGGACTTTTCGTGGAGACAAGTAAAAAACTGTAAGTTTTACTGTAAAATACAGTATTATGGTAACCATAGACAAATAATATATAAACTCTTATATTATTTGCCTGAGCTAATAAATTTTAATATTCTAGCTGTTGCTCGAGGCTTCGCCAGCGTGAGTTTCGCTTAGATGAAAAATCTTTTTGTGCTCCAAACTGTAGTAACCTAAACTCCAGTACTCAAAATTTCAGCCATTTGGTTATCCGCGGGAATATATTAGGTACAGTACCGGCTTTAGGGGGGCGCGTTTGGGCGACGGCCCAGGGCGCCGGACGTCAAGGGGGCGCCGCAGGCGCTCTTGTTGTCCGGCGAGGGGCGCCACAGGCGCCCCCTGTTGTCAGTGAGGGGCGCCGCAGGCGCACCTTGTTGTCGGTGAGGGGCGAGAAGTGGGAGAGGCGCCTCAAAGGGTCGTCCCAAAGAGGCACCTCAAAGGGTCGTCATAAAGGGCCGCCGCAGGCGCCTCTTAATTCATTACTCGCTAGCTTTTGCCCGCGGCTCGCTCGCGTGCTTTTTCCCGGGATGATAAGTACCCTATGGGAGTTCTCAGTACTTTCAACTATGTGTATGCGAAAGATGGAAGATTGGTTCAGTAGATAAAGCGTGAAGAGGCAACTAACAAATAAACAAACCATCAAATTCACTTTTGATTAGTTAGGATTATTTTGAGTTGGCACAAATTGGTCGTAAGAGAAATCCAAAAGCGCTTACGCTTAGGCCCTTTGTGCCAACTCCGCCATTTTAAAAAATTATTAAAAAAAAAATCCTCGACTATCGATTTTTATATGTTTATTGAACCTGCTCTCAAAATTTTATGAGGAATCGGTTTTGAAATGCGACCTCTAGAGGAGAACACAAAATACACAGACATACCAAAGCATTCTAGGCAAAGCTTAATTACTTTATATCCTCGACATTACACCTGTGAACAAACAAATTGCAAAATTTCCACACGCGTATCGAAGTTCTGACACTTTGACTCTTTTCAAAAGGTTAGGCTACAAGGAAAACTCTTGAAAATATCGAACTCAAAAATAAAAAATTCGGAAAAAATTGTTTTTTTTTTCCGCTATTTCACCACTTTTTTCGTTTTTGACTTTCTCGAATAATTCTTTTTGCACCTTATAGCTCTCGTTAGTCCAGTGCTAAGTAATAAAAACTTGTGTTACAGGTACTTCCATGCTTGTAAATCTTAAATAAAATATATAAAAAAAACAAACTCTCAATGTGCTCGATAGTCGTCCGAGGCACGAAATTTTATAATATATTTTTTACCCTTTGCCTTTTTCGTATGGGTTTGAATAGTATTTAGGGGGCGCCATAGAAATCTCGCCCAGGAGCGCTGGTAGTGCTAAAGCCGGCTCTGGGTACTCGTAGTACAGTCGCGGTGTTAAAATGAATCAAAAGTGATATTTCATTCAATAAACGATCTTCGTCTGCTTGTTATCTACAATTTCCCGCGCGTGTACCACCACTCCCAACCCCGAGTCCCTTTTTGTCCTATCCCGTGTCCGGTCCTGTCTATTTATACGACAGTAAAAGATGCTCATCAGGTTGAACGAATTTTGCTATAGCCCCATTTCCATTTATTTTATAGAGTAGCTGGTCTTTTGGAGTTCTTCATCAGATGTTCCATAATCTTCAATTTTTATACGTCAGCAGAGAATGCTCATTAGGTTGAACGACTTTTGCTAAGGCGCCATTTCCATATACGAATATGTAATAGTGTAGCTGGTATCTTGTGTCTCTCTCGTGATCGAATCAAGAATGAGGAGATCCGTAAGAGAACTAAAGTAACCGACAAAGCCCGCAGAATCGCGAAACTTAAGTGGCAGTGGGCGGGGCACATAGCTCGTAGAACAGATAGCCGTTGGGGCAGAAAAAGTTCTCGAGTGGCGACCACGAACCGGAAAACGTAGTGCTGGCAGGCCTCTCGGTGGACCGACGACCTGGTGAAGGTCGCGGGACGCGCATGGATGCGGGCAGCTGCAGGACCGGTCGTTAAGGAAATCCTTGGGGAGGCCTTTGTCCAGCAGTGGACGTCTTTTGGCTGAGAAGATAGAGCTGGTCTCTTGGAATTCTTCATCAGATGATCCTGATCTTAGATTTTTATACGTTAACAAAATATGCTCGTCAGATTAATACACTTTTGCAAAGGTACCATTTCCATATTTCTAATAGTTTAGCTGTTCTGTTAAGGTTCTTCATTATATATTTTTTATACTAGCTTTTGTCCGCCGCTTCGCCCACAGGAACAGTGTTTTTTCCCGGGATGAAAGGTACCCTATGTCCTTCTCAGTACTTCTAACTACCTATGTGTATGCAAAATTTCAGGAAAATTGGTTCCAGTTGATAAATCGAAAAAGAGCTAACAAACAAATAAATAATGAAACAAACTCATTTTCGCATTTATAATACCTATTAGTTAAAACCGCGTGCACTAAAAGTGTGTACTACGCTACTACGATTACATAGTAGCAATTATTATGTCAACAATATGGTAGCATATGGTAGAGTCAACAAGCATATATCATCATCATATCATACGAGTACCAAGGCCAATTCATCTCGACGCGCCAATAACATTTCGTGTGGCCCCACGCGGCGCTTGGTCGTCCGTCACTTGTGGTTTGGTTCAAGTCTACGCTAATCATAAAGGTAGGAAGATAAAATGGGCAATATTTTAATTTGCTATTTTTGATTATGATTTCATCAGCTGCATTTTTTCTTTATCTATTTTATATCTGTAGACTGCTGTGGTAGACTGTTTAGTCATGCTTGTTACGATTGATTAGATTGTAGACATTTAGGTATAATTGGTTTTATAAATAAAATTAAAAATAGTCGTCGGGTTTGGTATAAGTAGAGATGTCCGGAAATATGTGACCAAGCTCTAGGGAGTTTTTGATGTGACTAACCTAAACAACGCTCTCTTTCCAATGCCCAATGAGTTACCGCACTATACCTACACGAAATCTGTGGTTGGATGAAAAGAGTGTATAAAAAAAAACAGCCGACTTGAGAACTTCCTCTTTTTTAAGTCTATTGAAAATCAATAAATTAATTTCTTTTAAGCAAAATGTCCAACGGCACAAGAGTGCCCAATGATGCAACCCTGCTCTACGTGAACGATCTGGCGTCCAGGGTCGTTGCCCAGTCAGGAAGACCAGGAGACAGGTTCCATCTGGGTAAACTCATCTTGCAAAGCTTCAAAGATGCACCGGATTTCGTTATGCAGGTATTCTGCTTCCGATTATATATTTTTTGGTTGTTAATTTTATTACACTCAACAGCATCATGCATATCTCACTTCTGCTATTGTCTTACTTCAAATTATTATAATATCATCATTACAACCGCAAAATATCCACTGCTGGATAAAGAGTCTCCCCCAAGATTTTGGGGGGATTTGCCATACTCACCACGCTTGGCAGAGCGGGTTGGCGAGCGCAGTTTTTTGGCTTTGTGAGCTTCCGACGATGCTGCCCATCGGAAGTATTTCCCTTAGTCGCCTCTTACGACATCCATGGAATGAGATGGAGGTGGTCCTATTCTAACCTGGGAACCACACGGGTTAATATTTTACTATCTTCTTCTTTTCGAGTCGAAGTGGCTATATTAAATGAGACCAGTATGAGGCGACGGCAATTGCAGTGTCGTTGGCCTCGTTGAGGTCCTCCATAGTGCAGGAAATGATACTATGTATATTATACATACTATTTACTATTTTACTATGGATATTTTACTATGTATTACAATTATTATAATATGTTACCTAATGAATTATTATTTATATATTATAGCGCAGTAAATAGAGCGAACCTTCCCTAGGGGTTAATTACGTGCGGTCCAGTAACTCATTTTTTTTATATTATTGTTTAGGATGGTTATATAAAATAAATATGGCACAATTGAATAGCTTTTGCACTCGCCGCCAAATTGGAAAAATAAAAAAAAATCACCACTTTGTTCGGTTTTTCGCTTATATTTTCTTTTAAGTGCATTTTTCGCTAGAAAAGTGTTCTACACAATGTTGTAGAAAATTAAATTTGCCGTTATTTACATTTTTACATTTTGTTTCTAGGACTGACAGTTTCCGAGAAAAAAAATCCGTTGCCTTAAAAAAATCTAATTTTTCAAATATTCGTCAATCTTTTTTAATTTAGAACTATATAATCCAGTCATGACCTATTCTAGGAGAAAAAGTAGCAGAACAAACATATCGTAGGGAATTTAATTACCTGCAAAACGCAATTGCATATTTCTTAACCAACCCTGCAAGGTGGAGAGTAAAACTAAATGATAAAACAACGGAAATTGTTTTTTGCTATAATATTTTACTTTTTACTAACTGAACCTCGCGACCATGGGAATTTCGGGATATAAAGTACCTTATCTGCTAGCCCTGATATTTTTCTATTAGTATACCAAATTTAATCGAAATCCGTCTAGTAGATTTTGTGTGATTAAGCAACAAATATCACATCCAAACTTTCCCACTTATAGTGTGATTCATTGCAGGTGAGTAACCGGTACCTGGTCGGGACACTGTAAAAGTGTCTGTTGACATTATCAAGTACAGATATTATATAATATTTGCTTCATCAGCAATAAAAATTGGGAAAAGAAACCCGATTTTAAAATGAAAAAGTTTGGATGTGATATTTCTTGCTCAATCATAAAAAATCTACTGGACGGATTTCGATAAAATTTGGTATGTTAGTAGAAAAATATCAGGGCTAGCACATATAGGTACTTTTTATCTCAATATTCCTATTCCTATCTCAATATCCTACTCCGTAGGAGTTGGTTAAAAAATTACATGTGTTTTGTAGGTAATTAAATTTCCTTCAAATTTTATTCCAATATATATTTTTCTAGAGTAGGCCATAAATGAATTACAGCGCTCTGAAGTAAAAAGTTTGACAAATTTCCAAATGCGATCAAAAATGCGATTTTTTTTTAAGTGCACATCTCCATAACTATTAGTCCTAGAAACAAAATATAAAATGTACATTATAGGAAATTTATTTTTACAACATTGTGTAGAACTCTAATGTAGCTAAAATGCATCTAAACGAAGGTGAGAGCGCAAATCTGATTAAAGTGGCAATTTATTTTTGTTTTTCCAACATATGGCGGGCGTGGAAGGGGGAAAAATTGTGCCTCTTGCATTTTAAACACTTAATAACCATCCTAAATAACATATCAAAAATTCAGAACTATTGAACCATTTGTAAGTAAACCCTTCCCTTAGCTCTATTTTGGTCTTTATTCAATGAACTATGGACTGATTTGTATTAAATTTGGTATACTAGTAGAAAAATACCAGAAATAGTACATAGGTTACTTTATATCCTGAAATTCCCACGGGAGCGAAGACCCGAGGCGCAGTTAGCAGAAAATAAAATATTATAACAAAAAAAGCAATATTCCGTAGTATTAATATTGAGTTTTACTCCCCATTCTGCAGGGTTGGTTAAGAAAAATGCAAATGCGTTTTGTATGTAATTAAATTCCCTACAAATTTTGTTCCAATACTTATTCTCCTAAAATATGCCATAACTAGATTACAGCGTTCTGAAGTGAAAAGTTTGACAAATTTCAGTAAAAGAAGATTTTTTTAATTTTTTATGAGCATACATCTCGGTAACTATCAGTCCTAGATACAAAATGTAAAATGTAAATAATAGGAGATTTAATTATCTACAAGATTTTGTAGAACACTTTCCTAATAAAAATGCATCTAAACGAAAATATGAGCCTAAATCTGAAGAAAGTCTTTTTTTTTTTTAGTTTTTGTAAGATTACTACGAACGCGGAAACTTGGCAATTGTGCCCTTTTTATTTTGAATACTCACAATAATCCTACACAACATTTCAAAAAATTCACAATTACTGGACCGTTTGTAATTTGATTCTCGTCTATTTACTGCGCTATTACTAATATTGAGGAAAATTAAATGGACACTTGTAAAGATAAATAATTTTAATCATCAGACGGCTTGAGATTATATAACCTAAATGGATTTTATCTTGCTTGTTGTCAACTCAAAAGCTATCACGTTCTTCAATACTTTTATGTGCGATAATAGCACGGTTAGTTATGGTTTGCAGGTATGCACAATTTTTTCAATAAAATTGTTAACCATTTAGTACCTATCCTTGACGATCTCTGTGGCCCGTTAGGCCTCGGAAGTCATCACGCCGGACTGCCATACCGGGAGGTCCCGTGTTCGATCCCCGGTCGGGTCAAGAAAGAAAATGATGTTTTTCAAATTGACCTGGGTTATTTTTTGTGTCTTGGATGTTTATATGTTACTTATATTGAGTTAGTATCCCATAACACAAGTCTCGAACTTACTTTGAGGCTAGCTCAATCTAAAAAAATCTAATCTAAAATCTTTTTTTTTATGTGATTTCGCCGTATATATTGCACGTTCTTATATATCGCTGCATGAGTAGGTAAGGTTATTGGTTATCTTGTGACCTGACCACATGCGACGACATATACTATACCTTCATATATTTCAGTATGTTATTAACAGTGACGATAGGAAAACAATTTAGAATGATGCATGTTTGTTACTTGGGCACTCTAAAACTACCAGACTGATTTTGATGAAATTTAGTACACGGGTAAGATCAAACCTGAAATTAGACTAGGTACTTATTAATCCCAAAACAGATATTTTTTGGTAAAAGCACTTCTTTTTATCGAGTGTGCTTATAACATTGGTATCAGATTTTCCTAAAGGCAGTTGACAACTACCGCCATCTAGCAGCAGTTACCATATACATACACAATTGTGGCAGAACAACTACGCTCTGCTACCAGAAAAGGTGCGCAGAGAATCCGGACAAACGAAGCGCCGTGAACCTCTTCACCGAAAAAGACCAGATTTTAAGTGGAGACCTATAGGTCCCCAAAAAAGCCCGATGATACCCGACGGTAAAGATTATATACGGCACTGCGTCTGTCCGACTAGAGCCTAAAACCTAACCTATACGCAGTCTGCTACCACCGTAGCTTATAAAGGGAGCTACAGGGCCCTATATAATAACCTAACCTATAAATTAATTACAATGGAAAACCACTTACCAAGCTAAATCTTCTTTCTCTTCGGATCCAAACTTGAGTGTCTTCGGGAAGGGGGAATTCCTAATCACCCTACCTAACCCATGAGATCTCAATTCCCCAGAACACATAAATAGATTTCTTCCCGAAATCGGCTCGGCAACAGATAGATGTGAGCGAGCAGCCACGCGTCACATCCCACAGGAGAAAGTCACAATGACGGGCACACAAACACAAAGTTCAATAGTTATTTAACAAACAGGAAATTCACAAATACAACTCAAGCTAATTAGCCATCAAAGAACGCGGGACCTCTCGCGTATTAAAAATCAAACCGATATCGCATGGGACAATGGCGACCGTCCACGACCCATCTCACGCGAGCAATGTGAGAACCCCAAAACGCCTGGCGGCGATAACAGGAAACGCCTGCGTTTAGTTTTACCCAATATATTACAAACATCCCCCCGTCCCGGTCTGAGAAGCAGACCGCTAGCTTACTCTACGGGAAGGCGGGCGAGAGAGGTCACACCTCTCCTTAAAATCGAACCGTCGACCAACACCTCAGCCACACGCGGAGTGCCATCTCCGCCAAGAATCAAACGTAATATGCGAGCTCGTCGCCAAAGCAATGAGGGCAAATTTGCCTCTTTTAACAATACTAAATCACCCTCCCTGGGAGGCTCAGTCCTGTCTGTCCACTTCACTCTTTGCTGCAGCAAATGCAAATATTCAAGCGACCATCGACGCCAAAAGTCCTGGCTCATTTGCTGCAACATTTGAAAACGCGACAACCGATATACGCGTTCATCCTTCCACGGGTATTCGGGCAGGGCATTCAACGGCCCTCCCACCAAAAAATGACCAGGGGTGAGAGCTTCCAAGTCATTTGGATCTGGAGATAGCGGACAGAGAGGACGAGAGTTGAGGACCGCCTCAACTTTACAAAACACTGTGGCCAGCTCTTCAAAAGTTAGAGCCGTTTCTCCGATAATGCGGCGGAGGTGGGTCTTGGCGGATTTCACAGCCGCTTCAAAAATCCCTCCCCAATGGGGGCAACTTGGGGGACTAAACTTCCAGGTTATTCCCCTTTGGGCAGCAATTTGACTTAAACTAGTACAATGTTTATCAATAAACACAGAAACATCCTTAAGATAATTTACAGTTCCTTTATAGTTTGTGCCATTGTCAGACCTAATAAGGGAAGGTAGACCTCGACGCGAAACAAAGCGATCCAACGCGGCGACGAAGGCCTCCGTAGTCAGAGCCGATACCACCTCCAAATGGACAGCCTTGGTGGCCAAACAAACAAATACACACAAATAGCCCTTCACAATACGGGCATTACGAAAGGGAGAAGCCTTGATCGAAAAGGGACCGGCAAAATCGGTTCCAACGCCGTCAAACGGTCTCGAAGGTCGGATTCGATCAGCGGGCAAATCACCCATCTGTGGTTGCATCGTGGATGCCTTCAACCTATAACATGCAATACATCGAAACAGAACACTACGGATTGCTCTTCGGGCAGACAATATCCAAAATTCGCGTTGCAAAATAGCCAACAAAGCATTGCACCCAGCATGGGCGTTACGAATGTGTCGATCAGACACCAAAAGCTGCACCAAGGGTCCGCCCTTGGCCAGGCAACAACAGAGGATGGCGAGTCTCATATGGAAGATCCGCCTTCCGGAGCCTGCCTCCAACCCGAAGAAGCCCATCCGAGTCGATGTACGGGTTCAAACGAGCGACCGCGCCCTTCAACTTAGCGCGTCCGTCGCGCAAAATACGAAGCTCTGACTCAAACCGTCCGGTCTGCACGACACGGACCCAATGCAACAATGCGCTCCGGCGCTCTTCTGCACCTGCAATCGGCTCCAACCGCTTTGCCTGTGGGTTTCTACAATTATGTATGAAACGCTTAATCCAACTGGTAACACCCAGAAGCTTATCCAAGCTGCTATACCGAGCAAGTAGCCAATCCGGCTCCGACGTCGTCTCAGCGACTACAGCATGTACACGGAGCCCAGTCAAACTCAAAGAAGTAACATCTGTCTGACAGACAGGCCAAGAAGTTTCTGATCCCATCAGCCACTCTGGACCCCACCAGAGCGGGTGTGACACCAATTCTGGTGCCGTACAACCTCGGGAGGCACAGTCCGCTGGGTTAAGCTCTCCCGGCACATGTCTCCATGTTATATCAATTCCGATATTCTGGATTTGGGAAACCCGATTTCCCACAAAAACCTCCAAGGTATGTGGGGCCGCGCGCAACTATGCAAGCGCGACCTGGCTATCCGACCAGGCGAAGATGTCCCGTATCTCGACCGTGGCCGCCAGCTCACATGCAACGTGATGCAACAATTTAGAGAGAAGGTGAGCTCCACTCAACTCAAGCTTGGGAATAGTCAGCCTAGTCCTGATGGGGGCGACCTTGCTCTTCCCTAACAAAAGCGAGACATTGACCCGGCCATCGGCGTCAACTGTCCGCATATAGACTGACGCGGCGTAGCCTCGCTCCGACGCGTCACAAAAGCCATGCAGGCTGGCTCGATATTTCCCGGGTGGCAATATTCGACGAGGCAAGGCAATCCGATTGACTTCCTTAATCGATGAAAACAACTCGAGCCAATCATCCAATGGAGAGCCAAACAGCGGCTCGTCCCACGAGACGCCCAAAGTCCAAAGTCTCTGAAGAAGACACTTCGCAGAGAATATTACTGGACTGATCCAACCGCTTGGATCAAACATACGAGCTATTACGGACAACACCGTTCTCTTAGTCCAGACCTTTGGTATTTCCAAGTCCACTTGGAATGTAAAAATATCGGTTAGCGGCTGGTACTGCATGCCCAGCACCGCTATCCTGTTGGGATCATCCACATCCTCAAACAGGTGAGGGTTCTGTTGGTGATCCTCCGGGATCCCTTCTAGAACTCTAGGCTCATTGGACAACCACTTACGTAGCTCGTAGCCACCTGTCTTCAATATTTCAATCAATTCATCCCGCAGTAGGAGGGCCTCCTCAATACTTTGGGCTCCGGTGCACACGTCATCAACATACAAGTCACGTGACAGCACGGAAGCCCCACGGGGAAAGCGGATCCGTTCCCGCTCTGCCAATTCAAGCAATGATCTGATGGCGATATAGGGACTAGATTTCAAACCATACGTGTTTGTGTTGAGTTCATACACCGTCACAGGATCCTCAGGGCGCTCACGCCAGAGTATCAACTGGAATCGCCTGTCCTCAGGATGTATGACTGTCTGGCGGAACATCATCCGGATGTCCGCACCAAAAACCACTTGATGTCTTCTAAAGTTCAAGATGATGTCAATTATGTCCCTATGCAATTTGGGACCTGAATGCAAACATAGATTCAACGAAACTCCGTTCGAAGTGGGTGCGGACCCATCAAAGACAGTCCGCAACTTGCCCGTTGAGGCCTTCACCACCGCGTGGTGGGGCAAAAAATAATGCTCAGTTGAGCTCCAATCAACTCGAGCCGGAGACATGTGACCCAAATCCTCGTACTCGCGCATAAATTCAATATATTTATCGCGAAGTACGTGGTCACGCTGCATGCGTCGCTCCATGGACAGCAGTCGTTTCTCCGCAAGCGCCCTACTTTGCCCTAGGCTAGGACGAGAGGCAACAAAGGGTAACCTAGTTACAAACCGACCGGAGGGCAACCTCTCCGTGGTCGATCGAAAAAGGGCTTCGCACTCAGCGTGTTCCGGATCCATCCTGGAACTCATAGGTGGCTCCTCCACCTCCCAAAACCTTTGCATGGTCTTGGCCAAGGACGCAGATGCGACAACCGGTGGCTCCTCCGCGGTGCCATTATCAAACACAGGGCCCATCAGGGCAAAACCAAAAATCGTAGACACTGCCATCAGTGAAGACGAACCCAGAGCCTTCTGTGTACCCAACAAAATCCAACCCAATACGTCCGAGCCCAGGAGCAAGTCCACTGGGCCGGGATGAAAGACAAAGGGGTCGGCCAAATCCAGACCCGAAACCAAAGACAACACACCCGGCGGTATGTCTGTCGAGGGCTGCCAACCCGCAATGGTATCCATTACCATAGCCGAAGTCGTGATCCTCATTGTGGAGGACTTCAGCGAAGAAAAGGTGACAAGTGTCTGGCCCGTCAGACACTTCACTTGTATGCCACCAACTCCAAGAAGTGGCACAGGCGAGTCTTCCACGACTAAACCTAACTGGCGTGCCACTCGAGTGGTAACCAAACTGCTTTGAGCCCCTGAGTCCAACAGAGCTCTCAAATTAATGGCTTCCCCCACGACCCCATACGCGGACCACCGCGGTAGGGAGCAGAACCGTCCGCGGCTCTGTCCCAGCAAGGAGCAAGCTAGTTACGGGCTCCCCACTCTCTCCAAACCAGGGGGCGCCACTGACCCGGATAATATGTCGGGCGAGTGCACATCCCCATCTGAGGGGGGCATAACCCGCGGCCCGGCCATACCTATGGTACGGCGGGTGGTACTCCAGCCGTGGGTACTCGTGCAGCGGCGGAGAAAACCGCTGCGGCTGCATGTGGTGGGTAGTGGTAACCCGCGTGGAGGGGGGTGTCCCCACTCTCACGTCCGATCTAGGGCCCCCGCCCATGGGGGCCCTATCCGGGGCCTGGCCAGCCACATACTGGCCATGACCTTGGGGCGCGTGGTCCCGGTCCGCCAAGACCCGCGCCGGTACGCGACCCCCTCCCGAGGGGGTGCGACGAGCGAAGCCGCGTCCTCCGTCCGATGGTGGAGGGCTTCGCGCAGGAGCGCCCCCGCCCATAGGGGACCCTGCCTCAACATCCGGGTGCCATCCCCGTTCCGGTTCATGCAGAGCATCGCGTGGTGCAGCCCACGGCATGCACTGCATGGTATGGCACTGGGACAGTCACGTGCATAGTGACTGCCCAAACAATAAAAGCAAAGTTCATGCCGCTTTGCCATGCGGCGCCTATCTTGTACTGGCAGTCTCTGCCAGTCCCTGCATTGCAGCAGGCTGTGGCCCATCCGGCCACATTGCAGGCAGTCCGCGTCCCTCGCGACTGCTGCCGTGTGTGCAACCCGCGCACCAGCTCCACGCGGTGGCGGTTGCCGTCCCTGTTGGGGCCCCCTCGCCATGAGGGTTCCAAGGGCCTACGTTCAGGCGCTCTGGATGGCGCTGAGTCCGTCATGGTATTCTCAGCGGCCCGTGCCTCAAACTCCAAAAACTTCACCAAGTCAGTGAATGTTGGTAGGGTGGTGCTGTCCCGCTCCGCATTCTCGCGCTCAAACCGCGAGCGGATGTCATTGGGCAATTTGCCCAATACAATGTGCACCAGTAAAAAAGACCATTGGTCCACCGGCAGCCCCAGTGTGCGGAGCGCGTTACAGGCCACTGTAACGGGCGTGAGCAACTGCAGGCGCAACTGTGCCCTGTTGGCCACCTTGGGCAGGGCCATCAACTGTGCGGCGTGCGCATCCGCTAACAAACGTAAATTTTGGTAGCGGGAGTTCAATAACTCCCAAGCCGTGTCGTACTGGTCGTCCTCCACCCGGAGGTGCTGGATGAGCGACCGCGCTTCATCCTCAAGAGTGGAGAGGAGGTAGGCCATCTTCTGGGCCTTCGACAAATCCTGTCGTGCTACGACCAGGGACTCAAACATATTTTTATATGCTACCCACTCCTCCATCCTACCCCCAAAGTGGGACAGCTGAAGGGTGGGGAGCCGACCAGTAACCGCTGGTCCTTCCTGTCTAACAGGTGTGCGAGGGGCTGGTCCGCCAGCCTGTCTCGCCCTTATTGCGGTCGCCGCCTCCGCGATATCATCGTGCAGACTCAGGATCTGGTCCATGTCCGCCATGTGACCTGCGTAGACCTCCGGGGCAAGTTCGGCTTCGGTAAGCACCACCATGGCCGCTTCCGCGCTAATCAATCGTGAGTGGAGGTGATCCGCTCTTAGCAGTATGGCGCCCTCCCTGTCCTTCCGGGACAGGAGTCCTCCGGCCGTCACAAACCATCTCAATTCGTTGGCGAGTGTCGCCCTAGCATTGGAGACCCTCGCCATCGCGTCAAGTCACAAACGAAAAATAACAAAAGGTAAATAAAAAACAACAAAATCAAACAACTACACGAAGAACCGCGGTAGGTATGAGAATGGCACAAACCCGGAACGCACGGTACAAACCGCAAACAAATACAAAAAAAGGTTACAAATATTCTTATACAAACAAACTAAGAAAAATCTAATAATTTTTACAAACAATTAATTATTTTTTACAAACGAACAAATAGAGGGTAGATAAACTACGCTCTGCTACCAGAAAGTGTGGCAGAACAACTACGCTCTGCTACCAGAAAAGGTGCGCAGAGAATCCGGACAAACGAAGCGCCGTGAACCTCTTCACCGAAAAAGACCAGATTTTAAGTGGAGACCTATGGGTCCCAAAAAAAGCCCGATGATACCCGACGGTAAAGATTATATACGGCACTGCGTCTGTCCGACTAGAGCCTAAAACCTAACCTATACGCAGTCTGCTACCACCGTAGCTTATGAAGGGAGCTACAGGGCCCTATATAATAACCTAACCTATAAATTAATTACAATTGAAAACCACTTACCAAGCTAAATCTTCTTTCTCTTCGGATCCAAACTTGAGTGTCTTCGGGAAGGGGGAATTCCTAATCACCCTACCTAACCCATGAGATCTCAATTCCCCAGAACACATAAATAGATTTCTTCCCGAAATCGGCTCGGCAACAGATAGATGTGAGCGAGCAGCCACGCGTCACATCTCACAGGGAGAAAGTCACAATGACGGGTACACAAACACAAAGTTCAATAGTTATTTAACAAACAGGAAATTCACAAATACAACTCAAGCTAATTAGCCATCAAAGAACGCGGGACCTCTCGCGTATTAAAAATCAAACCGATATCGCATGGGACAATGGCGACCGTCCACGACCCATCTCACGCGAGCAATGTGAGAACCCCAAAACGCCTGGCGGCGATAACAGGAAACGCCTGCGTTTAGTTTTACCCAATATATTACAAACAACAATAGTAAATTAAACAATCAATTTCCTCACGATGTTTTCCTTCACCGGAAGCAAATGTCTACAAAAAATGAGTCAGATTGGTACTTATGCAAAATTATGTGGCACGGCACGAACAGGATTTGATCCTGGGTCCTTCCGACTACAGGCACGTGTCATTAGAATAGCAATAATTTGGCAAACAATTGTTCTTACACAACAACGTATAGCACGCTACAGTGGTCGACGACTGAAATCTATAGCTCATGGTATAGAGTCCCAGTTAGTATACCGAATCGCACACACACTAAACAACATGGCTTACAGTTTATTATCACTCGACCACCACCGCTTCACTTACTAATTCACGATTAAATCCACTGATCATAGATTGATGGAGCAACAGGGGAGTCTCAGACGTTCTCCCAGGGTCTGGAGAAGTCAGTGCGGTGTGCCGTAGCCTTCAGGAACCTGGGGCTGAAGCCAGGTGACGTCATGGTCCTCATGTCCCCCAACTACTCCGAGTTGGCGACGGCCTTCTATGCCGCTCTGTATCTCGGTGTTGTCATCGCGCCGGTCGATATGAGCTTGGGTGTCTGTAAGTACGAGTATTATATAGGTACCTAAGTTAGGAAAAACCTTAGGAAAATCCTTTAGTCAACACGCCCACCCCAAAAGAAGTACATAGATATTTTCAGGCTTATGTGAGGCTGACATTCTACGGTCTCCGTGGCGTAGTGATCCACGGAGACCGAGAAAGAGTTATGTAAGCCAACTGAAAGAGAAGGCTGGCGTGGTGGTGGTGTATCAAGACCTTAAAATGTAAAGAGGCGTGGCGTATATACCAACGACAAGAGCACAGCTCTTAAATAAGAAGTAGAAGAGGTCAGACATGTTCTCTACATATTTATATTTTTATTAATTTCAGTGGAGCTAACATACGCATTCGAAGTGAACAATCCCAAGATAATATTTTGTAAAAGTGACAAAGCAATGGATGCTACCAATGCACTCACCGCTGCAAAAGAGGACGCACTTATTGTAACATTCGACCAGGGAGACAAGTATATGAGTTTCCAAGAATTCATCAAGAAATACTCCGACGATTCGCCTGTTGAAGATTTTAAGTAAGTTATACATGTATTGGCGTATAATCATTCATTTAATCTAAACATAGTACATTAGTTTTATAAATTGAATTGCAGACCGAATGATTTTGATACGGAAGAGACAATCTCCATGTTTATAACTACCAGTGGAACGACGGGCCTGCCGAAGGCTGCCGCCTGCTCGCACAAGAATTATGCTGTAGCATGTCCTTACTTATGGTGAGTCACGCCAACCCTCATCATTTAAAAGAAAGAAAGAAAGATAGACAAAAGCGTTGAAAGATCGTTTTCCACACCGACAAATAGATCGAAGAGTTATCATGTAAGTAATTGTATTTTTAATTAGTGGAAGCGTAACAAACTCATTTTCGCAATAATGTGAAATCGTATCGTGCACAAATCACTATAGACTCGGGACTATGGTGACTTATTGTTGACGTACCCTTGCGTCTTGAGGAGTAAAACCGATGTTTTAATAACATCGATGTATTTAAGTCCTCAAGACTCAATGGGCCCATTATCTTTAGGTCGCGTTGACCCGGCTCGACTTGGTGTTCAAGAAAATCACCATAGTCCCGATATCCTATAGCCTTCAAGTGTTTCGCACAAGCTTCCCCACGCCGACGCGGCTCGCCATGGTATGCACGACGCTACAGTGGATGACGGCGTCGCTGAAATACCTCACGTCCCGCATCATAAGATTCACCAGGCTCCACTGCTCGCAACCCATGACTGTGGAGAATACGTGTCTCGATGTTTTAGTCGTCAAAACTCAAGGAGTCCTATCATCTTCAGGTCCCGATTCACAAGCTTCCCCACCCCGACGCGGCTCGCCATGGTATGCACGACCCTGCAGTGGATGACAGCGTCCCTGAACTACCTCACGTCCCCCATCATGAGGTTCACCAGGCTCCACTCCTCACAACCCATGACTGTGGAGCACGCGTACCATCTTATTAATACTTACAAGGTATTTTTCACAATATGCTTTGAAATGTGAAATAAGCTAGCTATTAACAAATAGCTATAAGGTGGAATTATAGATTAATTTAATTTCCCACGGGAACAGTGCTTTTTCCCGGGATGAAAGGTATCTATATACCCTATGTCCTTCTCAGTACTTTGAACTGTGTATGCGAAATTTCAGGAAGATTGGTTCAGTAGATAAAGTGTGAAGAGGTAACAAATAAACAAACTCACTTTTGCATTTATAATATTAGGTAGTTATATAGGATAGGATTAGGCATAAAGTATGTCCCTCCCTTCAACTCCCTTGAATAATATTCTGTAAATATTCTGTTCAAGCCAACATACACGATCATGTCGCCGACACTCCTGATAAGTTTGATAAACCCAGCCACCAAAAACCAGTGCGACTTCAGCAGTTTCGAAGTGATCTACACGGGGGGCAGCGCCGTGCATCCTGAGTTGCTTGACGAAGTTGAGGTAATGGGGATATTAGAGTGAAATATCAGTGTCACATGTTGTACAGTCAGCCGCATAGAAACCTGACTGTAGCTGACTGTACATCGCAGATAACAATGATAACAAATTCTGAACTATCTGTGAAAATAAGTAAAGTACAAATAATGATCACTGCTAAATGTACTAACATGCAATTATTTCACCCACAGAGTTTTACTAAAAAAACATTTAATTGAAGTTTATTGATTTGGCATAAGGGCAATCTGTATCCCCCTGCGGTCGCGAGACTCGATCGCGCTGTTCGATTGATCGAACCACGTGTAACTTTGTGTGTATTGTATTTCGCTACATATAGTTACTTCAGTTACCTAATATCTATGTAAAATAAACTGACGTCACCAATGACACTGGCACAGAAAGTGATGCCGCGCTGCGAGGTGTGCAGCTGCTTCGGCATGAGCGAGCTGAGCGGCGCCGTGTTCCACCCGCGCTGGCCCTCGGACCGCTCCGTGGGGACGCCCATGGGCTGCTTCCAGTACCGCGTGAGTAGCTATCAACACTATAGTAAGGTCACGAAAATGCTGTATTGGAACAGAGAGTGATGTTGCGCTGCGAGGTATGCAGCTGCTTCGGCATGAGCGAGCTGAGCGGCGCCGTGTTCCATCCGCGCTGGCCCTCGGGCCGCTCCGTGGGGACGCCCATGGGCTGCTTCCAGTACCGCGTGAGTAGCTATCAACACTATAGTAAGGTCACGAAAATGCTGTATTGGCACAGAGAGTGATGCCGCGCTGCGAGGTGTGCAGCTGCTTCGGCATGAGCGAGCTGAGCGGCGCCGTGTTCCACCCGCGCTGGCCCTCGGGCCGCTCCGTGGGGACGCCCATGGGCTGCTTCCAGTACCGCGTGAGTAGCTATCAGCACTATAGTAAGGTCACGAAAATGCTGTATTGGCACAGAGAGTGATGCCGCGCTGCGGGTGTGCAGCTGCTTCGGCATGAGCGAGCTGAGCGGCGCCGTGTTCCACCCGCGCTGGCCCTCGGGCCGCTCCGTGGGGACGCCCATGGGCTGCTTCCAGTACCGCGTGAGTAGCTATCAGCACTATAGTAAGGTCACGAAAATGCTGTATTGGCACAGAGAGTGATGCCGCGCTGCGAGGTGTGCAGCTGCTTCGGCATGAGCGAGTTGAGCGGCGCCGTGTTCCACCCGCGCTGGCCTTCGGGCCGCTCCGTGGGGACGCCCATTGGCTGCTTCCTATACCGCGTGAGTAGCTACCAAGCATAACCGTTACGTCGCTTAATGGCCCTTTCGCAGAATGGCTATTTTGCGATAGGGTCATTTTGCGAAAGCGACATTTTGCGACCAGAGACCATTTTGCTAAGGGCTCGTGCAGCGTGCCGGCGACTTCGAGCGACCTCGGTCGCACCGACTCGCGGCGACTTGATTGAACGTGTATAACTAAACGGCTGAGTGCAGCGTGCACGCGACTGGCGACCAGTGGTCGCGCGACTTGCAGCGACCAGTCGTCACAGTCGCTTGCGATTGCACAGCGCAGTACTTAATTGATATCTATTTTATAATAATAATGGATGCAAAAGGTTTAATAGATGCAGTTCGTAGTCGCCCGGCGCTTTGGAACCAAAAACATAGAAAATACCAAGATAGATATTTTGTTGCCAAATTATAATTGTATATACTATATGATATGCTTATTCACGAAAACAAACATTATGCCGTATGTTCAGTTATAACACCATTGAGTTAACTATTGTAAATTGCTATTGATCGGTCGCAAGTAATCGCTGGTCGCTAGTCGCCCGCACGCTGCACTGTTTTTAGTAGCTGAAAGTCGCCGCGAGTCGGTGCGACCGAGGTCGCGCGAAGTCGCCGGCACGCTGCACGAGCCCTAAGGCGACATTTTGCGACCAGTTTTGGGATTCTAGATAGCCCTACTCATGTGACTATATCGTACACAGGAATAATTTTTCTAACAAGACTGATAGCTCCAGAGAGTTATAGTCAACTTGTCAAAATGATTTTAACAATCTCAAGCTTGATGTGATAGAGTTTCTATTAACGAATAGTCTTTTTACAGATTGTAGACATCGACACTCAAAAAGAAATAATCGAACCAAACGTTAAAGGAGAGTTGTGGGTGAAAGGGCCATCTATTATAAAAGTAAGTTTTTTTTGATGATAGATACTTACTTTGCAAATTATAAGTAAGTATATTCTGGAGAAAATTTTCGAATTTATTTTTTCGAAACAAAACGTTATTCGAGCGTCAGCAAGACGTTACTGGAATTGGAACAGCACGAGATAACGGTTATAGAATGTTATTATACGATGTTAAAATGAAACTATCTGCAAAATGTTATAGGTACATCGATACAAAATGTTATCGTGTTGTACACAATGTTATATAACTGAAAGAAAGAAAGAAAGAAAATTCTTTATTCGGCACAAAGAAAAAAAAAACACATACAATTATTCTTATACTATTCTTAATCTATAAAATTAAGGTTACGATTAGAACACTGCCGAAAAGGTTACAGCTCAGCTTTATGTTGCAGCATAAGCCACAACGCTGGTTTTCAGCTGTAACCAACAATGTAAAAAATAAAAATAAAAAATATACTTATGAAAATAATAAAAAGGTAATAAAAAAAAATAAAAAATTGAGCTGTAGATAGGTGGTGTGGGCAGTAGTTTTTGTAATATTTTTGAAAGTTGAAGATCCTCAAGCATCTTATTAGAAGTTTATACCAAAAAAAAGAAGTGAGTAGACAAGGAAGGAAATAATTTAGGTTAGAATCAGAAGTCATTTATGGGAGACCCATCAAGTTGCCGCGATAATGTTAATTCTTTCACATGTTTACGAAAAACCATTTATGGAAGAGATATGTCGTAAAGGTAGATGCAAATTATTCCAGATTTTTGAAGCGGCATACTTGAAACAACCCTCAAACGCTACTAACTTATGGCTATGAACGGCAAGAAGGCCAAGGCGAGATCTAGAAGACCAGATTAACTTTTCACTTAAGTATAAAGGTTTCCTATGTTTTATAATACCAAAAAGTAAAGTTGCTAAGTGAATGTATCGACGTGATGACATATTGAGAATATTTGCGGAATTTAAAAATGGACTAACATGAGTTCTTGGTGGAATACTAAAACAGTAAGAAGCACAGGCGTTTTGAACCTTCTGGATCAGATTTTTTGTTTTAATTAGTAATCGCGGGCCATAAACAACATCAGCGTAATTGAATTTAGATAAAATTAAAGATTCTGTAAGAGTTACACGCAAATTAGGACTAAGATATTTTCTAATTTTATAGAGTATTCTAAGGCGGTAAAAACAGTTGCGCACAACCTCTGCTATGTGAGAATGAAAACGAAGCTCCGAATCCATGAGTAATCCTAAATTACGAGCCTCTGCCATTCCATTGATTTCTTGTCCGTTTATTGAAATAACCGGCTTTTGAGATTGTATGGCAATTATTTGATGTTTAGTTCCAAAAATAATAAGTTTTGATTTAGATGGGTTTAGATATAAAGAGTTGCGTTTAGACCACTGATATAGACTTTCAAGATCTTCGTTGAGCTTTTGCTGCGTTTAGACCACTGATATAGACTTTCAAGATCTTCGTTGAGCTTTTTGAACTGCTGTGTGGGAGCATCAATATACTTACATTTTATGTAAGGAAAAATTAATGAAACTACGTTTACATTGATCATGATTGTTAAATATTTTTCAGGGCTATTACAATAATCCCGAAGCCACAAAGATGTCAATTACGGAAGACGGATGGTTCAAAACTGGTGATCTGTTCTATAAAGACGAGAATTGGAACTTTTTCTTCGTGGACCGTATGAAACTTCTTTTGAAATATAAGAATTATCAGGTAAGTCATCGTATTTACTTATATTTTATATTATACATAACAATGTTAATTTTAAGTCAAAATCGTGCCCAAATGGTGTCTTAGTTTGAAAAAATAACGCTACTATTGAAACAATCTACTTATAAGATACAACATGGATATACAACACATTGGCGTTTGGCTCATAATATCCTTAGAAATATGTACTAGTCATTAGCTATATATATATATATATATATATATATATAGGTATATATATATAAGGATAATTATGGGATGGGACAATATTAATCCTAACAAATATTATAAACTAGCTTTTGCCCGCGGCTTCGCCCGCGTGAATTTCCCACGGGAACAGTGCTTTTTCCCGGGATAAAAAGTAGCCTATGTGCTATTCCAGGTCATTATCTACCTCTGTACCAAATTTCATCGAAATCCGTCCAGTAGATTTTGCGTGATTGAGTAACAACATCCTCACAAACTCACAAATTCACAAACTCACAAACTCACATCCAAACTTTCGCATTTATAATATTAGTATGGATGCGAAAGTGAGTTCGTTTGTTTATTTATTTATTTGTTTGTTACTTCTTCACGCTTTATATACTGAACCAGTCTTCCTAAAATTTTGCACAACACATTAGAAGTACCTATTGAGAAGGACATAGGGTACTTTTCATCCCGGGAAAAGGCACTGTTCCCGTGGGAAATTCACGAAATGAGCAAAAGGTAGTAATAAATAAAAGATACAATATTATTATTTTAGATCTCTCCAGTAGAGGTGGAGAGCGTTATTCTGCAACACCCGGGCGTGCAGGACGCGGTGGTAGTGGGCGTGCCGGAGGTAGGCAGTGGGGAACTGCCCGCCGCCTTCGTGCGCCGGCGGCCCGGCTGCGACGTCTCTGCGCAGGAGATCAAGGACATGGTCAAAAGTACGATTTCCTATTTCTTGTTACCGAGGACGACCAAGAAAGTGATGGTCGGATGATTTGAGGGATATCGATAAGAGTATTATTTATTTATTTACTATGTGGGGACGCCAGCGCGGGCACCAGACGGGTGATCAGTCCACTTATGCTGGGACCATTTCACCCAATTCCCCGAGACCCGTGTAGTGTTTTGAGTTACCTGGTAACTCACGTTGGTGGCGACCCACTGAATCTACCTGTTACTTTGCAGAATTTCAACATCTGCCCTATTGTAATGTTGCTCAGATCATCCTCAGATAGGACGTTCGATTGATAAGAGTAAGACGAAAGACTTTTGCCCTACAGAAGGACAAAATCATTCACTATTCTACCGCAAAATTATATCTTACTACTTTAATAGCATGTGCTGGGGAACTTTGTTCCTATAAGAATTTTGGGAAATACTCTCTGAGTGTTCCCCTACATTCCCTTAGGAACCTTCATGCCAAATTTGAACTTCCTATGCCCAGTAGTTTTGGCTGTGCGTTGTCTGTCAGTCGCTCAGTAACGGAAGAATTTTATATGTAGTGATGATTGATATGTTTTTTAAGGTTTGCTATCGGACGCAAAGCAGTTGAGAGGGGGAGTAATATTCTTGGACGTTTTCCCCACTACGGCCACGTCGAAGGTCCATCGGACGAAGCTAAAGGAGATGGCACTCGTCATGGACAGAGAATGACGGACATCACATCAGGGACATCCAGGGGGGCGATTCCACTACTAACGTAGATATCATCAAAAGCCAAAGAGGTTGAACTAAAGCGACAACATCTCTGATCTAGAAATCAGTCTACTTACTTACTACTTCGGCGCAGCGATCCGAAGTGGATCTTGGCCTCCGACACGAGATGACGCCATTTTTGCGGTCTTGCACCAGCTCTCGCCAGTTTTCCGCTGTGAGACTCTGTAGGCTCTGAGTCTTCTCTGATCTATGTTTTAGTTCAATCTTAGGCTACGTTTATTAGTAAATCATAGCACAGGGGGTCGATTCTGATAGCATTAGACCATTATGGTATCTTACTGGTGTTTCAAATTTCAATAATAGTGCTGTAAAAAGCAAAAAAAAAAGTAAAAATAGTCTTAAATATCTCTTTAGTACAGTCAAACATACGCGACACACCTATTGATACGACTTTTACAAAGTAATCATGATGATATTACAGCTGTATTTATTAGGTTTAAATTAAATATCTTTTAATCAAAGTTGATAGTGTCAATTAAACGTTAAAAAAAAAACTATCGTCCTTTTTTTATTGCTTTTTGGTCTTAATCAATCTTTACCTAATATTGTTTACATAATCTATCCACTTCATTGAGTTTGACAAATGGTTTCAACCAGTCGATGATCAATTAATAAATCAAATCATTAGTAGCGTTTTTTATAACCGTAGGAATCACAATTACAATTAAGAATATCCATTGTTTTAAAATGTAAATGTATTTTTGTATTCGGTAATAATTACAGAGTATTGTTTCGAGTGAGTTCGTGATTGACTGTTATCAAAGTCATTACCTCGTTTTGCAGATCATTTGTTTGGATTTTAATCAAAATTGATCTAAGGATTTTATGAAGGGATTTACGAGGCTAAAAAATTACATCTTTCCACGGTGTGTAATTTCTAACGTGACAATACAGATGTAACAGTCATTTCTATATTGTTTTTATTCCTAGTAATTGTTCCTGATGGTCCTTAGTTGCCAAAAGGAACAAGAGCTATACTATAGTTACACTTAAAAGTCATGTCAGATGCCTTTAGGTGACTTGAATAAAATCTGACACCAGTATTAGTATGGTGTCACTGGTGTCAGATTTTATTAGAACACGGTCGATAAGAAGGAAAATAATGTGAGGTAAAGTCTCTGAACTCTCTCTCGTCTCTCTGTCTCGTCGAGAACTGTGTCGTGGCCCACGACACAGCTTTCCACGACACAAGACACGACACACGAGACACGAGTCGTGGGTCCGATGGACACCACCTACAACTTTAAGAACCTTCGGCAATGGTTTACTAAAATTATAGTTAAAAAATGGTTTTTCGTCACTTATATTTTTAGGCATTACAGAAAATTCTTGTATGTCAAGTGAAATAGACCCTATGTTTTATTCCAAGTATTACTAGTAACCCATATACCAAATTTCATGTAAATCGGTTCAGTAGTTCTCTAATACGCTAGTCGCTGTAAAATGCAACCCTAAAATTTTCAAGTCCGCTTCCACAGTACAGCTGTTAGAATATTCTGTTGGATGGCATTGCAAAATTGTTCAAGGGTACGACATGGAAATACATATAATTGGATACATCGAAAATGCTGACCAGTGTGCTGTAACCATAAATTTTGTTTATGCAATGAATGTAAGTTTTGTATTCTATGATATAACCTGTCCGATCCCAGCTTCGTACGGATGTGGGAATACCCATCAACTTATGTACTTTCTGGAAGAATTATAACAAGTACCTATCTAAGTAGTCAAAAACAAAATTGCATCAAAATCTATTGCGTCAGCTACCTAGACGTGGAAAGGGATTTTATATTATCGTCTATGTTTGCTCGGTTATGCACTGTAGTTATACAAATGTTAGCAACTAAATTTATATTTTTAAATCCCAATATCATATTTCCAAGTTATTAAGTAGATACTTGATTAGTTAAGATGACAGTGGAATATCTATAATGTCACAGATCACAAAGTGCCTATTAAAGTTACATCTTAGTGAATTATATCGCAAGTAAATATACGTCCGTACTACTGATGATAATGACTTGCATCTAACTCTAAGGCTATTTACACACTATTTCCTGTTAAATTGTACTACATCAGATTATCATCAGCTATTTTAATGTCCCCACTGTTGGGGCATTGGCCTTCCTTGTGGATGGCCTTATCCAACCACAAGGAAGGCCAATGCCCTTGGGCTGCGAGGCCCAATGCATATTGGTGGGTTTTAATGAGTGCGAAGGATCAACCTAAGCCTTCAAGGGCTTAATATGCCTTCTGAAGCACGGAGGAGCTCGACCGAGACAATACATTTTAGGTCACCCATACCAGGATGGTCCATTACGAAAGTTGTTTAACCGCCAATTTCGCAGGCCGAGCGCGCTAATCACTGCGCCACTAAGCTCCTCGGATTATCCGATCAAGCCATCGTATAGTCACTTCTATAAATAATCTTCTTCCGTCGAGTCGAAGCTATGTATGCTACTTTTATAACCTTCTCTGAAGCGTTCGCATGGAAAGAAAAAAAATCATGAGATGGAAACCCTGGCGAGCTCTTCAAAAAGTCATGAACGGGTTCCTAGGCACTCCTCGCCCTAGAGCATCAGTACATGAATCCGTAAGTCTAACCTGTAATTTGCAGCGGCCTGTAGCGCCGCGGTTCATTATAGCATGCATAATAGATGGTCCTATCGAGCTGCTACCCCGGATTCTAAAGACCATTTCATATAGTACAGAAAAATTTACGTTTTAAAATATAGCTTAAGCTTATAACAGGCGGCGATAAAACAACGCCTCTATGCCAGTCTATATCTATTTGGCTTTTAGTATGTCAAATTCTGTATGCTTTCATGCTGGTCTGGGAACGAAGAAAAAACATAGAATGTGCCAGCTGCTTCTCTTCTCGCGCAGATTGTAAAAGTCAATCGAGGGAAAGGGCTTTAAAAACTGGGGATTCCTCCACTCATAGACGATGGGCTAACCTGTCACTATATCTGAATCTCCATTCTATCAGAGAGCCCACTATTCAGCTAAGCGTGGCCTTCGAGTCTCGCGACTCTTGGCTCTGTCTACCCCGTAAGGGATGGAGACGTGATTCTATGTAAATTCTGTATGCTCAAATTCTCGTGTTCGGGTAATTTATCAAGGTCTAACCCTCCCAAGGCCGCCCCTTCACGCTATGATCCCATCAAAACGCCCTGAGGATTCTCAGAACCCAGACGAGATTGGTGTGAGTTAAATAGACTACGCACTGAGCACGGACTCTGCGGTGAATATATGTTCTTCGCCGGTGAGCTTCGCCTTCGTGAGTTCAAGTTGTGGTTGGCGAAGCTCACCGGCATGTGATTGTGGCGTACCCGTGCAGTCTGTTCACTACATTATCCATGACTGCCCAAAAAGAAAATTTGCAGGCAACTCCCTGGACTTGTTCTCTCCGGATGCGAACGCAGCCCAATGGGTTAAAAAAATAGATATTAGGCTATAGCTACTAGTTGGATATTATACGTAAAGCTACTCTGAACATATGCATGTTATAAGACTAAATAAATAAATCATGGTAGGAAATAAGCCACTAAAGGGGTTATTGCAAATACCTATTCACACTGCAGGCAGAGTCGCTCGACTCTACATAAAGAATCAA
The DNA here is from genome assembly GCA_018467065.1 of Ephestia elutella. Lineage (NCBI taxonomy): Eukaryota > Metazoa > Arthropoda > Insecta > Lepidoptera > Pyralidae > Ephestia > Ephestia elutella. Next base: position 8,344,336 of record CM031579.1, on the reverse strand, counting down.
CAAATGTAACCTAATACGTTAAATTAGACTGCTACAATAGATGGTTAGTTGATCCTACTGGCAATAAAACACTGTTACAGTTGCAGTCATTTGCTGCACTAACAATTGCTTGTATTGTATTTCTCGACGAGAGCAGTAATGCGACGGTTCAAGGCCTATTGTGCTGGTTTTACTGTCATAGCTATTTTTCCCAAGATAGTTAAATAAAGATATGTAGAAAGTCTGAATAGCGAACACACTTGAATTGGACAAAAAGTCAGCTTCCGACACCCTTACCTCATCATTATACGTAAGTACTTACATATGGTTGTTCCGATACTGGACAAACTGCAATTTTCTGTTGACATGATAGTTGACAAAGCAAGATTATTATTATTAGATTCAAGCGCAAGGAGAGTCCATCGTGCATCTGCGATGATGCAACAGAGGTAACTCTGTTGCATCTAATACTGGACTGCCCTGTCCATGGCAGGGAAAGGCACAACATGGAGCAAGAGCTTGGCAAGAGGTTGGTGAAGGAAGACATTAAGGATGGGATGGTATCAAAAAGCGAAAGAGGATTATTTTTGAAGTTCTGTACGGGGGTGGTAGAAGCTGTGGGGAAGAGAAATAAAAGTAGTTGAAGTTATATTACACGCATGTGTATCATAAGTTAAGTAAAAATCAGTAGTTGACACGTATTTGATACAATACAAATACAAGTCATAAATTTAAAGCCTTTCGATGGTACCTGATATAAACTCTGAAATTGTGTTTCGTCTGTTAAAATTTCATTAAAAAACCGCTCAATATTAAAATATACCTTATTTTTTGAAATAGAATTTAAATGTTGGAAATAATTATAAGTGCACCGAATAATGTGCGTGATGACATCGACTCGAAAGATAAGTACACTTATACCACGAAATCACTGAGCTCTTAGCCAATGACCGTCATTTTCAAAATGACTCTCATTATGATTACGGACTTTGGTACTACAACTATGACACAGTGTGCTATTACCCTTAGATTTATACTACGCGAGCCATAATATATCTATCAAACAACAAGCGACAGATCACTCAAAGTACAGTCGTTTGAAAAGGCGCACGGCCCTTTTTGTTAAATATCGTGTTTTCTGTTAATGTGCCTTTAAAAAGTGAATAGCCGTTAAGAATCAGTAAGGTAGGCATAATCATAAGGAGGATGTAGGAAGATGAGCATGTATAATTCCTTCCGGTAATCCTATTCTTCTTCTTCTCAGCATATTTGCGTCCACTGCTGAACGTATGTCTATTGGCAATCCTACTAATATCCCACTAACATTATAAATGAGAAAGTTTGGATGTGAGCTTGTGAGTTTGTAAATTTGTAAGTTTGTGAGGATGTTTATTACTCAATCTCGCAAAATGTACAGGTGGATTACAGTATTGATGGAAACATACAGTAGTTACCTACATCTGCCTGTGCAATCTTAACACCTAAATGGATCTTTTGTTTGAAATACTACTGGTAGGTAGATAGATATCTAAATAAGTATTAGCTGTTATTAAAAGAAATAATTACGGAAATCAATTAAGCCGTTTGAAGATAATAAGCTCTATTATACCCGACTAGGGCAAAGCGAAAAGGAAAGCTTTGATTTTAAGTTTATCTACCTATAATTTTTATATTTATCAATATCTTTTAGGGGCAAACAAACAAAATTCTGGACCTGATCTTCGTCCTTATACTATAAAAATTAGGAAGGTGAACCAAAGGGTTTTGCAGAAAAATGTCGAAACTGACGAAGATTTCGAATGATAAAGTGCATTGGTTCATTAGCGACCTGACTTCTCGCATTGTCGCCGAGTCCAGGAACCCAAATGACAGGTTCCATCTTGGCAAGATGATGCTGCAGAGCCTTAAGGATGACCCGGAGTTTATAGTCCAGGTAATGTACACTTTTAAGGTACCATAATTTCAAATCCACAGTTCATTTAAAACTTTTTAATAAAAATAAAAAATACATTTAGGATATACAAGTTTCGATTACTTTCCTGTTTATGATTAAACTGTGTATGATTTCATGGCATTGCATTAAAACAGACCTTTATATTGGAAATGGTAGGTAGCTATAGGAATCGTGTGACAAGTCAAACCTGTCGATACTCGACTGTCGATACTTATACCCTTTCATTTATCTTAAGTATTCTGGTGGTAGATAAGAACACTTGTACTCTCCTTGAAATGGACTTCTGAAGATTCCGAAACTATAGTCGGACATCACCTGCCTACGGTGCCTGAGCGTCCCATTCTATTTTAACTAGAACATTGTATCTAGATTGACGGTGCGACTGGAGAGACGGTAAACAGCGCGGAAACCTTAGAGAAGACCGTGCGGTGCGCTATAGCAATGAGGAACTTTGGTCTGAAGACCGGTGACGTCATAGTCCTGATGGCTCCCAGCCACGTGGAGCTGGCTGTGCCATTCCAAGCTGCTCTGTATCTAGGAGTCATCATTGCTGCCGTTGATAGAACGCTTGGCGTCAGTAAGTTTTTGCAAAAATGTAACGACAAGAAAATATTCTTTGTTTGTTGTTTTATGATAATTATACAATAAGGTGTTTTATTTTATCCTACTAATAATATGAAAGCAAAAGTTTGGATGTGAGTTTGTGAGTGAGGATTTTTGAATGATTATACCACTGATTATCATTGTTAATGAAATTTGGTACACGGGTACAAATAGGTAACAATGGGAATAGCACATAGGGTACTTTTTATCCTGAAAAGCGAGCGATGCCCCGGGGCGCGGCTAGTTTTAGTATAAATGAAAAAAAAAAAATACCAGACGTCGAGTTTTTCTAATCGCACTGTCCTTGTCTCCACTGTGTAGGAAGTGGGGCATGTAGGAGACCACAACAGGAGGGCTAAAGTTTGAATGATGTAATGACACAAGTCATTGCTAGAGAAGCCCCACAGACAAATTAGTAAAAATGATTTTCAAATACACAAACTTAGATTTGTTGGTTCTTATCATAAAATTGGGATGCCAAGCCAAGTTATTTTTTTTATTTTTTAGGTTGAAATAATAGGATAAAATAGCCTTTGCCAGGTGTTAGGCTCCCGTGAGAAATACATTTAAGCGTAAATTACCTATTTAAGTAACTAGTTTTCGCACGTGGCTTCATCCGCTTTGAACGGTGCTTTTTCCCAGAATTATATGTACTTGGATTAGGTACTTATTTACTAAGACACTTAAAACTTAAACTTATATTACAGCGGTTCAATGAAACGCCACTGATACAAATTCGATAAATCCAAAATTGAAAAAACTTTTTTCAGATGAGCTCCAAGGCACTTTCAATGTGGACAGGCCTAAGATTGTATTCTGCCAAAGCGAGAAAGCACCTGACATCCAAGTAGTTCTGAATGCACTAGAGATGGATTCACAAATCGTCACGTTCGACACTGGGGACTACCTCTGCAGCTTTGCGAACTTCTTGGAGCAGTATGGTGATGATTCTCCTGTCGAGGACTTCAAGTAAATCCTTATTTTTATATTTATCAGAAACATGCTTGGTCAAAAATTCTATAGAAAATTATTCGCAACACGCTTCGTCAAAAGGTTTGTCTGTTTAGTCCAAGGTAAACTTCAAAACGTGTTATACGAATTTGATGGAGTTTTCGCTACAGGGATGAGGAGGTTATAGAATAAAATTTATGGGCAGTTTTTAACCTGGATATTTTATTCGTCCGTGAAAATTAGACAACCCTAAAATAAATTCACGCAGACGAAGCTAGTAAATAATACATAAACTAAACATGAAAAAGTCTAGCATTACAGAAGAGGACAAGGTTCTAAAAGTAAACTAGGTTAGGTATAATAGCCCAGATACCAATCTAATTTAGACAAAGTTTATTCCAACAAAGGTATAATCATATGTCGGTGTATGTTACATAACATGAAGCCAATTCGAATGAATATTTAATTTCAGAGCGAATGATTTCGACCCAGAAAACACCATCGCCTTTCTCATAGCCACCAGTGGTACCACCGGCTTGCCTAAAGCGGCTGCGGCTACGCACAAGAACTTTGCTATAACTGGTCCCTATTGGTGGTGAGAATATCATATTTTTGATTATCAACAAATATCAATCGGCCAATTAAAAAAGAGCCTTATGCCACTCGCACCATGGTGCCAATCCTTCGTGGTGTCAGCCGATCCAAACTCAACACTGAGGTATAAAATATTGACTAATAACACCAGCTGAATATACAGCTTTAGAAATTTTAGTACGTACATACTATAAAACAATTTTTAGGAGAACTATTTTATATTTATTGCTTGATAATTGAGGTTATTACCAAGATTGACCAATTTGTAGGGGTGGAGTGATATTTTGTAATCGTTGGTATTGATTTCTTTTGGAAACAATACTAAAAGATTTTTATGAACCCAACTTTCTGCAAAGGTATTAGAAATATGGTTTTACATGACCGCAAAATAACTTCTTCGTTCCCTAAAAGTACCCTATGTGCTATTCCCGGTATTTTTCTACCCGTATACCAAATTTCATCAAAATCTGTCCGGTACATTTTGCGTACCTAGGTAGGAATTGAGTAAAAAATAACCAAACTCACTAACTTTCGCATTTATAATATTAAAATAGGTATAATAAATTATTAAATAGGATTTATTCTCAGGTCAAGATTCACCGACTTCCCGTCACCAACCCGCCTGGCGTTGATAGGTTCTCCTCTGCAGTGGCTGACTGCGTTGGTCAACTTCCTCGTATCTCCGATACTGCGGTACACCCGACTGCAAACTTCCCAGCCCTTGACCAAAGACCACGCTTACTATTTAATCAATACTTATAGGGTAAGTTGGTAAGGTAGAACGAACAACAGAGGGTACGAGGGTATTAGGGTACGACTACGGATGGTAGGGACTACTTGTCTATTTCAAAGTCTACACTTCAAACTAGACAAGTAGTAATACTAGTTATAGTACTGTAAATATCTCATGATTCTCTTCACTGCGAGCCAGTGTTTAGGATGCTTACTGTTCTGCTCAATGTGTTCACATATCTGGTACTAGTTGCATGAGCCAAGTATAATAAGAATAAGCATTCAATTGCCTGTTGGTAAGGAAGCTTTATCTTACTTTTTTCTGTGCCTTGGATAAATTTCATTACAATTTCAATTGGTGTTCGTACCGATTTCATTTCTAATTCTAATAATGGGTGTTTTTTTTAGAGGGATAGAACTTTGAAATGGAATAAAACAAGGATGATTTTTTACAATTGATATGAAATTGACTTTATTCGACGGATAATCTTTTGACATTATAATTTAAATATGATTTCTGGCATATGACCGCCACGGCTGGCTCGGACGTAATCTAATCTGGAGGTCTAATTTTCAATAACTTTTTCCAACATATGTGGCTATATATCGACAATAACGCGACGAATGTTGTCCTCCAAGTGGTCGATCGTTGCGGTACGGGCTTATCGGCGTAGACTAGCGATTTCACATATCCCCACAGAAAATAGTCTAGCGGCGTTAAATCACACGATCTTGGAGGCCAATTCACGGGTCCGAAACGTGAAATTATGCGGTTATCAAACGTTTCCTTCAGTAAATCAATTGTGGCACGAGCTGTGTGACATGTTGCGCCGTCTTGTTGAAACCACTGCTCCTGCACCTAATGGTTGTTCAATTGAGGAACGAAAAAGTCAATAACCATGGCTCTATAGCGGTCACCATTCACTGTAACGTTCTGGCCAGCATCAATGATTTCACCAGCCAATAAAGCACACCAAACAGTCAGTTTTATTGGATTTAACGTTGTTTCAATATATATACACTTCAGGATTATCTTCACTTCAAATACAGCAGTTTTGTTTATTGATGTAGCCATTTAACCAAAAATGAGCTTCATCGCGAAACAAAATTCTCGGAAAATCGGGATGAACGGCAATCTTGTTTTGATGGCCCAAAACAAGATTGCCGTTCACGTCCGAGCCAGCCGTGGCGGTCATATGCCAGAAATTATATTTAAATTATAATGTCAAAAGATTATCAGTCGAATAAAGTCAATTTCATATCAATTGTAAAAAATCATCCTAGTTTTATTCCATTTCAAAGTTCTATCCCTCTAAAAAAAACACCCGTTAGATATTTCCTTTATATTTTTTCTTGATTTTTAGCTAGCTCTCACTCTATTTCTTGTGATAGTAGGCAGATCGGTGTTCTAATATCTATCTCTATTGGCTCCAATAAATGGCTCCGCATTTATGACCATCAGGTGAAGTTGATGAAGTTCCAGATAGGCCACCAGAGAAGCAACTTATGGGGTGTTTTTGCGAAATTGTTTGATAGCAACGGCAAGGGAATTTGCTTTTGGCTTAGCTTCTGTGCAGATTTATTTTTGGATGTTCAAAAATTACTGTGTTGTTACCTAATTTGCCTAATTTTGACAAATTATAAGTAATAACAGACTCAAACATACCTACCTATTGTACTTACCAGACCAAGGATGTATCCATTTCAGCTTATTAAAGTTAATCACATTTTAATAAGATAATAGTACAGTACAAAACAGTTCTACGTTCAGATACATTTTTTATACATGACAAATTGAAGCGGTAATTGCGGGTCAAAGGGGCAAATTCAAAATGATCATGGTTTATGATCATATTTCAAGCGAAAAAGATAAAATTGACAATATTTCAAAGGCTTTATTCTCAGAGGTTTCAGAGGACGAACCTATGACGTCAAAGGTAAAGAAATGATCAATCATCATTTCTTTACCTTTTGCTTATTTATGAGGATGTATGTTATTTCTTTACGCAAAATCTGGACGGATTTCGAGGTAATTGGTATTATTACTTACAGTTAGAGTAAACCTGAAAAGGACACTTTTAGCCCAGAATTTGCAAGAGATTCTCAAGGCTGACATAATATTTGATGATTCCAGCCAACATACACAGTGTTCTCGCCAACCCTGATGACCACGCTGATGAAGCCTGGCGACCGGGAGCAGTGCGACTTCACCTGCTTCGAGTCCATTATGCTGGGTGGCAGCGCTGTTCCCAACGAACTCATCGCTCAGATTAAGGTAAAATATTTGATAATGCCAGCCAACACACACAGAATTCTCGCTAACCCTGATGACCTCTCTAATGAGGCCTGCTCATCATGCTGGGAGGCAGCGCTGTTCCTAACGAACTCATTGCTCAGATCAAGGTAAAGAACTTCAATTTGATTAAAACTAATATGAACTACTTACCTAGTCGGCGGCGGTCTTGGCTAACAACTACGAGAGCATCCGTTATCCGTATTAAAATTATTCTTCTTCATAATTACTTTTTTCCCACTTATGTGGGGTGGCATAGTATGTTAATCTCCATCTCGTTCTTTAACTTGCCATCTCACTCGACAATCCCTTCCTATTCATGGACGTCCCTGACGTAATCTACCTATCTCTTCTTTGGTCTTCCCCTTTACCTCAAACTATTTACTTTCATATTCAAGGCCCTCTTTGTGATGTGGTTTTCCTCCTTTCTGATTGACCATATCATCCTATTAAGCTTTTCATTCATTAGAGCTACTTTCATACTTCTTCTTATACTAAATATGCTCAAATCATATGGCAAAAACACTAACAAGTAAATTGCAAGGAGAATTATTCTTTATTTATTACAATACAATTTATGTACTACAAAATATATACTTAAGATAATTAAAAAATGGAATATCAGTAAATCTTAGAAGCTGCTTATTTCTAAGGAAATCCCTTTCAGCAGACACGTGAGAGGATTCAGGAAGAAAGGGGTGTTGTAAACTATACAAAAAAAATACATTTTACGGACTACTTACCTACAAAAAATATTTAGGAGTATTTGCTAATTAAAATAATCTATACATATAATAAGGGGAAACAGTAAAAATATTTTGTCTGTACATTTTAGTATTTTTGACTAAAATGGATAGAGGGACACATAAAAAGAACAATAGAAAGCAAAAAAAAAATTTTGGAATTTCTTGTCTGTCTGTCTGTCTGTCTGTCTGTCTGTCTGTCTGTCTGTATGTATGTACGCGTTTCACACAAAAACTACTGGACGGATTTGAATGAAACTTTTTTTGTTGTATAGCTATTAAGCCTGGGCAACATATAGGCTATAATTGATTTTGAAAACTGGAACACCTGATGAAGAACCATATAGCATGAACAGCTAAACTATAATAAAAATAATATTGGATATTAGGTGCCTTAATAAAGTCGATTCAACCTGATGAGCATATTTTTCTGCTGACGACAACTATAAAATTGAAGATCTGGAACATCTGATGAAAAGCTCCAAGAGACCAGCTACACTATAACATATATGGAAATGGCGCCTTAGCAAAAATCGTTTAACCTAATGAGCATTTTCTGCTGACGTATAAAAATTGAAGATCAAGGAACATCTTGATGAATAATAACTCCAAAGAGACCAGCTTACACTATAACATATATGGAAATGGCGCCTTAGCAAAACTTGAATAATCTGATGAGCATTTTCTGTAGACGTATAAAAATCGAAGATCCGATACATCTGAAACAGTTTGGAACACAAGAAGAAACTTTTCGTCTAAGCGAAAACTCACGCGGGCCGAAGCCGCGAGGCGACAGCTAGTTTATATAATAAACGAATAGCACTAAATACAAAATACCCGGAGAATTTTGATTCCGAGGAACAATCTATCGAACGAAAGAAAAGCTGAGAGGGACTGCAAGAGTATATTAAAAAATTGCACGCATTCTCTCAGAGTGACAATAAAAGCTTGTGCCAAAAATTAATTTTTGTGTAGAAACCTTACTTAACTAATGTTTACTAACTAATATACAGGGTTACTGGTAAGTCGACCTACATCCGTTGATAGTATTAGTCAAACAATACTAACACCTCTCAATGGATGTAGAGTCGACTTACCACTAACTCTGTATAGTTTGTATTAAAATGAATGAAACGAAGAAGAAGTAAAATTATGAAATTAAAATATTTTACAGGAAGTGACTCCCGACACCGAGGTGTGGAACGGCTACGGCATGAGTGAGCTGACCTCAGTCGGCTTCCACACTGACAGCCCGCCCCCTGGCTCCTGCGGGAGACCTATGGGATGTTTCCAGTATAGAGTGAGTATCGATGCAAACTGGGAGAGACTCCGGACACCGAGATGTGGAACAGGTACGGCATGAGTGAGCTGACCTCAGTCGGCTTCCACACTGACAGCCCGCCCCTGGCTCCTGCGGGGAAACCTATGGGATGTTTCCAGTATAGAGTGAGTATCGATGCAAACTGGGAGAGACTCCGGACACCGAGGTGTGGAACGGCTACGGCAAAGGTGAGCTGACCTCAGTCGGCTTCCACACTGACAGCCCGCCCCTGGCTCCTGCGGGGAGACCTACAAGGGATGTTTCCAGTATAGAGTGAGTATCGATGCAAACTGGGGAGACACTCCCGACACCGAGGTGTGGAACGGCTACGGCATGAGTGAGCTGACCTCAGTCGGCTTCCACACTGACAGCCTTCCCCCTGGCTCCTGTGGAAGACCGATCGGGGATGTTTCAGTATAGAGTGAGTATCGATGCAAACTGGGAGACACTCCCGACACCGAGGTGTGGAACGGCTACGGCAAGAGTGAGCTGACCTCAGTCGGCTTCCACACCCACTGCTCCTGCCCCGCCCACTGGCTCCTGCGGGAGACCCTAAGGGATGTTTCCAGTATAGAGTGAGTATCGATGCAAACTGGGAGACACTCCCGACACCGAGGTGTGGAACGGCTACGGCAAGGGATGAGCTGACCTCAGTCGGCTTCCACACTGACAGCCCGCCCCTGGCTCCTGCGGAAAACCTATGGGATGTTTCCAGTTATAGAGTGAGTATCGATGCAAACTGGGAGAGACTCCGGACACCGAGGTATGGAACGGCGCTACGGCAAGGGTGAGCTGACCTCAGTCGGCTTCCACACTGACAGCCCGCCCCTGGCTCCTGCGGGGAAACCTATGGGATGTTTCCAGTATAGAGTGAGTATCGATGCAAACTGGGAGAGACTCCGGACACCGAGATGTGGAACGGCTACGGCATGAGTGAGCTGACCTCAGTCGGCTTCCACACTGACAGCCCGCCCCCTGGCTCCTGCGGAAGACCTATGGGATGTTTCCAGTATAGAGTGAGTATCGATGCAAACTGGGAGACACTCCCGACACCGAGGTGTGGAACGGCTACGGCATGAGTGAGCTGACCTCAGTCGGCTTCCACACTGACCAGCCTTCCCCCTGGCTCCTGTGGAAGACCGATGGGGACGTTTCCAGTATAGAGTTGAGTATCGATGCAAACTGGGAGACACTCCCGACACCGAGGTGTGGAACGGCTACGGCAAAGGTGAGCTGACCTAAGTC
>CM031579.1:8317189-8333821 GCA_018467065.1 Ephestia elutella | reverse complement strand
GAAAACGTATAATGCTGGCAACACTCATTGCCAGAATGAGAAACAGCACCGATCAAATATTTTTGAAATATAGAAACAGCTATAGGATAGGTACCTACCTAAAGGCCACTGTTCCCGTGTAAAATTCATGCGGGCGAAGCCGCGGGCAAAAGCTATATGAAATCCTCTTCGCATATTCATTAAAATTAATTTTATATCATTTGTCAGTATTATTAGGTACCCTATATTTCTAATTCACACTTGTCATTTATTCTATACTCGTATTATAGTTGTCTTATTTATTTTGCACAATATTTTCACAACATACAAAAGTAGGTAGTCGCGAGAGTACTACAACAAAACATCAAATAAATGAATGCATGCTCATGCGAGCAACTCGCGCGCTGTTGCCGTACCGTGCCGTCCCGTGCTCGGCGACCGCCGGCGGGGCGGCGCGGCGGCGGCGCGTTGGCCGCGCCGCGGTACACATGACGTGCACGATCTAGCAACGTCGCCTCGCAGCCTAAGTGTATCGATAAAATGATCGATACTTTTATACCAGTTCACCATAATAGCGATAAAAATATTGGTATTTACTTCAGTTATCGATTCCGTTATCGATATTTTCGTCAAAATATCGGTATTTTGAAAATATCGATATCCAGTCCCTGCCGGGCTAGCATGACCACCAAAACACGATATGATAGAGCGATTTATTCACGCCAACTGTCAAAATATGATAAATATCGCCGCCATGTTGAATTTTTATCTTAACAGCGAGCGTCACCGTGCCAGTGACGTCACCGTGTTATGATACGATATGATAAATAGAAGAGCGAGCACGACAGTTGGCTATTTATCGAAAATTCGAGCATGACCAAATATAAGCGATAAAAATATCGATTTTTGACATTTATTCGTGTTATTTTATCGACGATGTTTAGAGTGCGTGATACGCTCGATATAATAAAAATTACAAGTTTATGAGCATTTATTCATTCTCCGATTAAAAGGTAAGATTTATTTTTATGATTGTTGTGTAAATGTTTATGAAATAAATGCAGAAAATAATCCTTGATATTTTATTTTTTCAGTTACAACTTCACAATAATATGGCTAGGTCATATCAATGAATAAATTTACTTGCCGCGGAGGAGAAAGAAGTAAGAAAGAAAGAAAGGACCAGTTTTCTCCTCTCAGACAATGAGTTTTAAGAAATTATAAAGTCTCTGTAGAAACGATTTACTACCTATGTTCGGAGTTAGAGGAAAATTTGGCTCCTCAAACTTCTACAGGATACCCTGTACCTAGAAGTTTAAAAAAAATAATTAAATAAATAATCAATGAGTGAATAATAATATATGAATTATTTTTTTAACATTATATGAATAAAAGAAAACGATAATTAATTAAGTGTCAAAGTCACCTACCGACGTCAAAAACGTGATATTAAAAAAAAAAGAACGAGTGAAAATGAATGATGATTGAAAAATTTTATTATTACATTGGCAGCATTAGCGCAGTAAATAGAGCGAACCTTCCCTAGGGGTTAATTACGTGCGGTCCAGTAACTATTTTTTTTTTATATTATTGTTTAGGATGGTTGTAAGTATTTAAAATAAATATGGCACAATTGAATAGCTTTTGCACTCGCCGCCCAATTGGAAAAATAATAAAAAAATCACCACTTTGTTCGGTTTTTCGCTTATATTTTCTTTTAAGTGCATTTTCGCTAGAAAAGTGTTCTACACAATGTTGTAGAAAATTAAATTTGCCGTTATTTACATTTTACATTTTGTTTCTAGGACTGAAAGTTTCCGAGAAAAAAAAATCCTTTGCCTTAAAAAAATCACATTTTTCAAACATTCGTCAATCTTTTTTAATTTAGAACGATGTAATCCAGTCATGACCTATTCTAGGAGAAAAAGTAGCAGAACAAACATCGTAGGGAATTTAATTACCTGCAAAATGCAATTGCATATTTCTTAACCAACCCTGTAAGGTGGAGAGTAAAACCATCGATAAAATATTAGTACCTATAGATGGATATTCACGTACATTGAATCTGTACCTCACCAAATTTGTATTATACTTAGATGGCGCCACTGAGAAGTACATCATCTCGGTTTTCATGAAAATTCCGTGTGTCGCTGCAGTCGTAGTTCAAATACCATACGAGTTAGTTAATATTCAGAGGCAATAGATGGCACCCCATCTCTACAACTACAGTAGGTACCTACCTATGGCAATAGATGGCACCACCATCTCTACAACTACAGTAGGTACCTATCTATACGAATAATAATCGACGTCTACACTACATGCACGAAACGACTATAAAATTACTTATTTATATGTAGGTAGGTCATCGAGATATTTTACTACGTACTAGAGGAGACGCCGAAATACATCGGCGCGTAATCATACGCCAGCCGGCGGCTCTTCGCTCGCTCAGACGGTCGCTACGCAAGCTCTTTGAGTGTTAAGTCTTGCTTGCTCGTGATCAAAAAATCGTGAATTTTCTTCGAAATACGCCCGCGTTTATTACGATACCGTACCAATAATACGAGCAATACATGGAAGTGGGATGGAGTAACTTTCCTTCGGTGAGTTACTAGATAATCATTTTTTAACTTAATTTGTGCTAAATATTATTAGCGGACGCCATGATGCCCATGACGCGTCATTTGTCATAGACTAAGAATTCAGATAGAACAAGTGTAGGTAGAATAACCTGTAATTTCTTGTTATACCTAGCCTACCTTATAAAAGTGATACCATTTTGATAAAATATTATTTATGTACTAACATTGTATTATGTTTGTTTTAGCCAAGAAACAAAAACGTGGCATCAGAATAATAATCGTTTATCTTCTAAGCGGCAAAAATTAATTAAACTTATATTGTTTGAAGGAATTAAATAAATATTACTCACTGAAAAATTATATGGCGTTTATTTTTTGTACCTATCAAAACTAAAAGTATAATTTGTAATTAGTATACTGCGTTCTAATTACACGCGAACGAAGTCGCGGGCATAAACTAGTATGCAATAAAGAAACAAACATCAATTTGTTTTGTACCTACCAAGTTTTATTCAAAAGATTTGGTAAGTTCAAAACGCGAAACAGATGTCCACTCTGTGGTGTTTGTTATAATCTTGGTCGCAAGTAAACAATAGCCTTGAAGCGCTGTAGCGCTGCTTGTTTCTGGACACTTTAATTATTGCTCCAGCGCTGCAGCGGATTTATTTTAACCTTTACAAAAACGGGACACACATTTTATTTGGAGTAGCCAGCCCCCCTAGCATGACCACGCGTCGTAGATATACGATAAAATATATCGTATCATATATCACCAACATATTTATCGATTTCGCGAGCATGACCAAAGTAGCAACATGATATGATAAAATTTACCACATGATACGAAATGATTAGCTTCGCGATATGAAATAACAATGTAGCGCAGTAAATAGACGAGAATCAAATTACAAACGGTCCAGCAATTGTGAATTTTTTGAAATGTTGTGTAGGATTATTGTGAGTATTCAAAATAAAAAGGGCACAACTGCCAAGTTTCCGCGCCCGTAGTAATCTTAAAAAAACTAAAAAAAAAAAAAACTTTCTTCAGATTTAGGCTCATATTTTCGTTTAGATGCACTTTTGCTAGGAAAGTGTTCTACAAAATCTTGTAGATAATTAAATTTCCTAATATTTACATTTTACATTTTGTATCTAGGACTGATAGTTACCGAGATGTGTGCTCAAAAAAAAATTAAAAAAAATCTTATTTTTCTGAAATTTGTCAAACTTTTCACTTCAGAACGCTGTAATTTAGTTATGGCATATTTTAGGAGAATAAGTATTGGAACAAAATTTGTAGGGAATTTAATTACCTACAAAACGCATTTGCATTTTTCTTAACCAACCCTGCAGAATGGGGAGTAAAACTCAATATTAAAACTACGGAATATTGCTTTTTTTGTTATAATATTTTATTTTCTGCTAACTGCGCCTCGGGTCTTCGCTCCCGTGGGAATTTCAGGATATAAAGTAACCTATGTACTATTTCTGGTATTTTTCTACTAGTATACCAAATTTAATACAAATCCGTCCATAGTTCATTGAATAAAGACCAAAATAGAGCTAAGGGTAGGGTTTACTTACAAATGGTTCAATAGTTCTGAATTTTTGATATGTTATTTAGGATGGTTAGTAAGTGTTTAAAATGCAAGAGGCATCATTTCTCCCCCCTTCCACGCTCGCCATATGTTGGAAAAACAAAAAAATTGCCACTTTATTCAGATTTGCTCTCTCACCTTTGTTTAGATGCATTTAGCTACATTAGAGTTCTACACAATGTTGTAAAAATAAATTTCCTATAATGTAAAATTTTATATTTGCTGTTTCTGGACTATTATAGATGTTCACTTGTAAAAATAAATTCATGTACATTTTATATTTTGTTTCTAGGACTAATAGTTATATGTGCACTTTATCGCATTTTTGATCGCATTTGGAAAATTGTCAAACTTTTTACTTCAGAGCGCTGTAATATTTATGGCCTACTCTAGGAAAATATATGTATATTGGAATAAAATTTGAAGGAAATTTAATTACCTACAAAATACATGTAATTTTTTTTAACCAACCCTACGGAGTAGGAGGTAAAAGTAAAAGTTAAAATATTATCTACGTTTTTGCTATCATATTTTATGGTCTACTAGCTGCACCCTGGGCTTTACTCCCATAGGAATATTGGGATAAAAAGTACCTTATGTGCTAGCCCTGATATTTTTCTACTAGCATACCAAATTTTATCGAAATCCGTCCAGTAGATTTTTTATGATTGAGCAAGAAATATCACATCCAAACTTTTTTATTTTAAAATCGGGTTTCTTTCCCAATCTTTTTTGCTGAAGAAGCAAATATTATCTAATATCTGTACTTGATAATGTCCACAGACACTTTTACAGTGTCCCGATCAGGTACCGGTTACTCACCTGCAATTAATCACACTATAAATAAAACAGTGATATTTGTTGTACAAAATTTAGTAATTTTGATAAATTTGGATACATAAAAAGAATATAGAAAGCAAAAAATTTTTTGGGTTCTTGTCTGTTATTCTGACGCTGTCTGTCTGTCTGTCTGTCTGTCTGTCTGTATGTATGTATTTAAAAACTACTGGACGGATTTGAATGATTTTTTGTTGTATAGCTATTAAGCCTGGGCAACATATGAGCTATCATTGTGCAGAAAACTGGAACACCTGATGAAGAACAGCAACAAGACGCTCAACTAACAGAGAAATATGAAAATGGTGCCTTAACAAAAGTCGTTCAACCTGATGAGCATTTTCTGATGACGTATAAAAATTGAAGATCTGGAACATCTGATGAAGAACTGCAAGAGACCAGCTACACTATAATATATATGGAAATGGCGCCTTATTAAAAATCGTTCAACCTGATGAGCATTTTCTGCTGACGTATAAAAATTGAAGATCTGGAACATCTGATGAAAAGCTCCAAGAGAGATTTTTCATCTTAGCGAAACTCACGCGGGCGAAGCCGCGGGCGACAGCTAGTCACACTATAAATGGGAAAGTTTGGATGTGATATTTGTTGCTTAATCACACAAAATCTACTACACGGATTTCGATTAAATTTGGTATACTGGTAGAAAAATATCAGGACTAGCACATAAGGTACTTTATATCCCGAAATTTCCATGGGAGCGAGGCTCAGTTAGTAAAAAGTAAAATATTATAGCAAAAAACAATTTCCGTTGTTTTATCATTTAGTTTTACTCTCCACCTTACAGGGTTGGTTAAGAAATATGCAATTGCATTTTGCAGGTAATTAAATTCCCTACGATGTTTGTTCTGCTACTTTTTCTCCTAGAATAGGTCATGACTGGATTACATCGTTCTAAATTAAAAAAGATTGACGAATGTTTGAAAAATGTGATTTTTTTTAAGGCAAAGGATTTTTTTTTCTCGGAAACTTTCAGTCCTAGAAACAAAATGTAAAATGTAAATAACGGCAAATTTAATTTTCTACAACATTGTGTAGAACACTTTCTAGCGAAAATGCACTTAAAAGAAAATATAAGCGAAAAACCGAACAAAGTGGTGATTTTTTTATTATTTTTCCAATTTAGCGGCGAGTGCAAAAGCTATTTAATTGTGCCATGTTGTTTTAAATACTTACAACCATCCTAAACAATAATATAAAAAAAAAATAGTTACTGGACCGCACGTAATTAACCCCTAGGGAAGGTTCGCTCTATTTACTGCGCTAATGCTGCCAATGTAATAATAAAATTTTTCAATCATCATTCATTTTCACTCGTTCTTTTTTTTTTTAATATCACGTTTTTGACGTCGGTAGGTGACTTTGACACTTAATTAATTATCGTTTTCTTTTATTCATATAATGTTAAAAAAATAATTCATATATTATTATTCACTCATTGATTATTTATTTAATTATTTTTTTAAACACAGAATTACAGGAGTATCCTGTAGAAGTTTGAGAAGCCAAATTTTCCTCTAACTCCGAACATAGGTAGTAAATCGTTTCTACAGAGACTTTATCATTTCTTAAAACTCATTGTCTGAGAGGAGAGAAAACTGGTCCTTTCTTTCTTTCTTACTTCTTTCTCCTCCGCAGCAAGTAAATTTATTCATTGATATGACCTAGCCATATTATTGTGGAAATTTGTAACTGAAAAAATAAAATATCAAGGATTATTTTCTGCATTTATTTCATAAACATTTACCCCAACAATCATAAAAATAAATCTTACCTTTTAATCGGAGAATGAATAAATGCTCATAAACTTGTAATTTTTATTATATCGAGCGTATCACGCACTCTAAACATCGTCGATAAAATAACACGAATAAATGTCAAAAATCGATATTTTTATCGCCCATATTTAGTCATACTCGAATTTTCGATAAATAGCCAACTGTCGTGCTCGCTCTTCTGTTTATCATATCGTATCATAACACGGTGACGTCACTGGCACGGTGACGCTCGCTATTAAGATAAAAATTCAACATGGCGGCGATATTTATCATATTATTTTTGACAGTTGGCGTGAATAAATCGCTCTATCATATCGTGTTTTGGTGGTCATGCTAGCCCGGCAGGGACTGGATATCGATATTTTCAAAATACCGATATTTTGACGAAAATATCGATAACTGAAGTAAATACCAATATTTTTATCGCTATTATGGTGAACTGGTATAAAAGTATCGATCATTTTATCGATACACTTGGGCGCGAGGCGACGTTGCTAGATCGTGCACGTCATGTGTACCGCGGCGCAGCCGGCGCGCCGCCGCCGCTGCCCGCCGGCGGTCGCCGAGAAACACGGGACGGCACAGTACGGCAACAGCGCGCGAGTTGCTCGCATGAGCATGCATTCATTTATTTGATGTTTTGTTGTAGTACTCTCGCGACTACCTACTTTTGTATGTTGTGAAAATATTGTGCAAAATAAATAAGACAACTATAATACGAGTATAGAATAAATGACAAGTGTGAATTAGAAATATAGGGTACCTAATAATACTGACAAATGATAAATTAATTTTAATGAATATGCGAAGAGGATTTCATATAGCTTTTTTAGCGGCTTCGCCCGCATGAATTTTACACGGGAACAGTGGCCTTTAGGTGGGTACCTATCCTATAGCTGTTTCTATATTTAAAAATATTTGATCGGTGCTTTTCTCATTCTGGAATGGTGTTGCCAGCATTATACGTTTTTTTTCGATGGAAATTACGCACATGTAAAAAAATTTAAAATGTCAAATTTAAAAAATTAATATGATAAATATTTAATAAAATAGCTTAAGCTATAATTAAACAAAACACATTGTTTGTTTTATGTATGTTTGTTCTTCGATAACTCTAGAACAGTTAAATTAATTTCGATGATATCGAATACTGTAGCAACTATCTATAGAATTTTTAATTTGTTGCGCAACAAAATCGATTTCGTTTTTGAAATATACGCATAATTTTAAAATAAAATCGCGATGTCTAAGTTCAAACCACTAGTTATTTTTATATAGCAATAAAAGTACTCTACGAGTATGAAAATAGTTGATACTACAGATATTTACTCACTGATAATTTAAACAAAAAATATAACTCGAGTAGAGATTTTTTTGCTACAATTATAACACAACTTTCGGTAAAAAATGATAATTTGTATGTTTTTAGGTAGAAAATTTCCTACCACTGTTGCATACTCGTAAACTAAATATAATTTCGCGACTCCGTGGCCCAAGGTCATCACGCCGGACTGCCACAGGAGGTCCGGGTTCGATTCGAGTCAAGATGGAAAATTATCTTTTTCAGATTGACCCGGGTCTTGGATGTTTATCTATATATGTATTTGTTATAAAATATAGTATCGTTGAGTTAGTATACTGCTCACAAGTCTATTTTTCTGCTCAATCTGTGTGATTTGTCCGTATATATTTATTTATTTATTTATAATAATTATGCAAGGTTGTAGAGATCTGAACACAAAAAGACTGTACTTACGTGGGAAATGTGATTAATTTATTACGTTCATGCGGTTTTTACTGTTCTTAATGCTGTAGCTCAGGTTGTAAATTTTACACGAAATACAAGTTCCAATATAGATTTACACTTAAAATATCATGCGAAACAATATCTCAATTACAATATATACTTAAATAAATTGTAATCTAAAAAATCTATCTCCTCAATATTTTTTTTTAAATATAAGTATTTATTTATGTTTTTGAATATTGTTTTCTATGAAATAATAAATAAAAGTAAATTAATTCTTATTTCAAATTGCGCCATCTAGTGAATTTTTTTGGTAAAACGCGGTATGCTGACGCGGTTTGATCATGCTTTGTTGGTTCTAATTTTTACGACAAAATACGTGAGATATGCGTGAGATTAAGACTGGTAGCGACATCTAGTTAGACGAGGAACAAGTAACAGCAAGGCACACTTTCATATATGAAGGGTATCCATCTATAGTTACTAATATTTTATCGATGGTAAAACTAAATGATAAAACAACGGAAATTGTTTTTTGCTATAATATTTTACTTTTTACTAACTGAGCCTCGCTCCCATGGAAATTTCGGGATATAAAGTACCTTATGTGCTAGTCCTGATATTTTTCTACCAGTATACCAAATTTAATCGAAATCCGTGTAGTAGATTTTGTGTGATTAAGCAACAAATATCACATCCAAACTTTCCCATTTATAGTGTGACTCCGCCCGCGGTCGGTGGTCACTATGAAAAATTTCTTGGACTTTTCATCAGATGTTAGATCTTCAATTTTTATATCAGCAGAAAATGCTCATCAGGTTGAAATTTTAATAAGCATTTAAATATTATAGTGTAACTGGTCTCTTGCAGTTCTTCATCAGTTGTTCCCGATCTTCATTTTTTATACGTCATCAGAAAATGCTCATCAGGTTGAACGACTTGAAGCACCATTTTATATTTCTTATAGTTTAGCTGTTCTGTTAAGGTTCTTCATCAGGTGTTCCAGTTTTCAAAATAAATTATAGCCTATATGTTGCCCAGGCTTAATAGCTATACAACAAAAAAAGTTTCATTCAAATCCGTCCAGTAGTTTTTGCGTGAAACGCGTACATACATACAGACAGACAGACAGACAGACAGACAGACAGACAGACAGACAGACAGACAGACAAGAAATTCCAAAAAAATTTTTTTGCTTTCTATTATTCTTTTTAAGTGTCCCTCTATCCATTTCAGTCAAAATTACTAAATGTACAGACAAAATATTTTTACTGTTTTATTATATGTATAGATTAATTGCAGGTGAGTAAGGTGATCAGGAAAAAAGTGTCTGTACATTATCAAGTAAATATTAGATAATATTTGCTTCATCAGCAATAAAGATTGGAAAAGAAAGTTTTTAAAAAATGAAAAACTTTATGTGATATTTTTGCTCAATCATAAAAAACTACTGGACGGATTTGATAAAATTTGGTATGCTAGTAGAAAAATACAGGGCTAGCACATATCTTTTATCCCAATATTCCATGGGGTAAAGCGGGTACTAGTAGACAATAAAATATGATAGCAAAAACGTAATATTTTAACTTTTACTTTTACCCCCTATTCCGTAGGGTTGGTTAAAAAAAATTACATGTGTTTTGTAGGTAATTAAATTTCCTTCAAATTTTATTCCAATATATATTTTCCTAGAGTAGGCCATAAATGTATTACAGCGCTCTGAAGTAAAAAGTTTGACAATTTTCCAAATGCGATCAAAATTTTAAATGCATCTCCATAACTATTAGTCCTAGAAACAAAATATAAAATGTACATTATAGGAAATTTATTTTTACAACATTGTGTAGAACTTGGCGATGGCGATATAAATGCGAGTAAAAACAAGAAGGGGCAGAGGACGACCGCCAGCAACGTGGATGACAACCGTCACCAAAGATTTATCAATACACACTGACAACAAATCGTCCGATCGAGGAAAAATAATGGGATCGCACGGAAGAAAATATTGTAGAACTCTGTAGCTTTGCATCTAAACGAAGGTGAGCAAATCTGAATAAATAATTTTTTTTGTTTTTACATCTGGAAAGATTGTGCCTCGCATTTAAACACTTACTAACCATCCTAAATAACATAAAAATTCAGAACTATTGAACCATTTGTAAGTAAACCCTACCCTTAGCTCTATTTTGGTCTAGAACTATACGGATTTGTATTAAATTTGGTATACTAGTAGAAAAATACCAGAAATAGATACATAGGTTACTTTATATCCTGAAATTAGCGAAGACCCGAGGCGCAGTTAGCAGATAAAATATTATAACAAAAAAGCAATATTCCGTAGTTTTAATATTGAGTTTTATCTTCTGCTGGTTAAGAAAAATGCAAATACGTTTTGTAGGTAATTAAATTCCCTACAAATTTTGTTCCAATACTTATTCTCCTCAAATATGCCATAACTAAATTACAGCGTTCTGAAGTGAAAAGTTTGACAAATTTCAAAATGTTTTTTTAATTTTTTTCAACATCTCGGTAACTATCAGTCCTAGATACAAAATGTAAAATGTAAATATTAGGAAATTTTATCTACAGATTTTGTAGAACACTTTCCTAGCAAAATGCATCTAAACGAAAATGAGCCTAAATCTGAAGAAAGTTTTTTTTTTTAGTTTTTTAAGATTACTACGGGCGCGGAAACTTGGCAGTTGTGCCCTTTTTATTTTGAATACTCACAATAATCCTACACAACATTTCAAAAAATTCACAATTGCTGGACCGTTTGTAATTTGATTCTCGTCTATTTACTGCGCTACATTGTTATTTCATATCGCGAAGCTAATCATTTCGTATCATGTGGTAAATTTTATCATATCATGTTGCTACTTTGGTCATGCTCGCGAAATCGATAAATATGTTGGTGATATATGATACGATATATTTTATCGTATATCTACATGGTCATGCTACTGGCTACTCCAAATAAAATGTGTGTCCCGTTTTTGTAAAGGTTAAAATAAATCCGCTGCAGCGCTGAAGCAATAATTAAAGTGTCTAGAAACAAGCAGTGCTACAGCGCTTCAAGGCTATTGTTTACTTGCGACCAAGATTATAACAAACACCACAGAGTGGACATCTGTTTCGCGTTTTGAACTTACCAAATCTTTTGAATAAAACTTGGTAGGTACAAAACAAATTGATGTTTGTTTCTTTATTGCATACTAGTTTATGCCCGCGACTTCGTTCGCGTGTAATTAGAACGCAGTAGACTAATTACAAATTATACTTTTAGGTTTGATAGGTACAAAAAAATAAACGCCATATAATTTTTCAGTGAGTAATATTTATTTAATTCCTTCAAACAATATAAGTTTAATTAATTTTTGCCTCTTAGAAGATAAACGATTATTATTCTGATGCCACGTTTTTGCTTCTTGGCTAAAACAAACATAATACAATGTTAGTACATAAATAATATTTTATTAAAATGGTATCACTTTTATAAGGTAGGCTAGGTATAACAAGAAATTACAGGTTATTCTACCTACACTTGTTCTATCTGAATTCTTAGTCTATGACAAATGACGCGTCATGGGCATCATGGCGTCCGCTAATAATATTTAGCACAAATTAAGTTAAAAAATGATTATCTAGTAACTCACCGAAGGAAAGTTACTCCATCCCACTTCCATGTATTGCTCGTATTATTGGTACGGTATCGTAATAAACGCGGGCGTATTTCGAAGAAAATTCACGATTTTTTGATCACGAGCAAGCTAGACAGAGCTTGCGTAGCGACCGTCTGAGCGAGCGAGCGAAGAGCCGCGCTGGCGTATGATTACGCGCCGATGTATTTCGGCGTCTCCTCTAGTACGTAGTAAAATATCTCGATGACCTACCTACATATAAATAAGTAATTTTATAGTCGTTTCGTGCATGTAGTGTAGACGTCGATTATTATTCATATAGATAGGTACCTACTGTAGTTGTAGAGATGGTGGTGCCATCTATTGCCATAGGTAGGTACCTACTGTAGTTTTAGAGATGGGGTGCCATCTATTGCCTCTGAATATTAACTAACTCGTATGGTATTTGAACTACGACTGCAGCGACACACGGAATTTTCATGAAAACCGAGATAATGTACTTCTCAGTGGCGCCATCTAAGTATAATACATATTTGGTGAGGTACAGATTCAATGTACGTGAATATCCATCTATAGGTACTAATATTTTATCGATGCTAATAGGTACTTTGGTTTTTTATTGTTTCTAACAAGTTCATTTGTAATGTTGTAGTTGATTTTTTGCCCATTTGCCCCTCCCTCCCCCCTTCAGAAAAAATCCTGTATCCTTGTTTGCATGTGTGCGGGACAGGATGTTTAGCCAAACGTGGTTTAACCGCTGAGTGGATTTTGATGTTATTTTGACTGTGTGGGTAGACTGTACCCGTAAATAATAACAGATTCATAAAGAAATGGTTTTATTACCATTTCATATGGGGTCCGCGCACAACTAAATAATGGCAATAATATTTTTCCTTACTTTCATTATTTCTTTGTTACAGGTGTTACCTACAACTAAATTATTCTAAGCTGCCATTACGTGACTGTGATGTATTTTGATATTGATAGGTTTAAAGATCATATTTTATAATAAATTGTTAAGTCATTGTTTTTTTGTAATAACATTTATTTTTCATATATTTATAGGTACTTTTATTTTGTTCATCCGCCTTTTAATTTTAATGAAACTGGGTCAAATCACGCTGCTGCTTAGAGCATTACAACCATCGATTTAGAATAAAGAATATGATAACAACAGGAGAGGCAACTTACAGGCAGCTCCTCTGCCAAACTTCACATGATCAAGTGTGCGTAGTTTTTATGCTAGTGTGTCGGCATTATTTTTGGTGTGCGTGTATAAATGACGCCGCCCGGTGTAAATCTAACAATGCGGATTACGTTAGTGAGCGCGTTTTCCCCCCGCCGAAAGTGGCAGAATTTGTGCATAGAAAAAGCGTCTCAGTTGTTGTCCTATAAAGACAGGAAATTTGAGTTCGCATCCATCGCCTCCAGTCGGTTAAATGCTCTAAGCTCTCTCTATGCTGGATAAGGTCCCTTTGCATATAGGCTTGACTTGGGCTTGACTTTGTTGTTTGGGCTCCCCAAGATACAAGCCCTCAGGCTGAGAATGACAACTTCCTAGAATGACAACTCTCGAAAATGACGACTTACTAAGGGATGTCAATTTCCGAGTCGTTTAATGTCAAAGTCGGAGATTTAATTTTCCTAATTCTAAAAGTGGTCAAGAGTTGTTTATAGACAGTCTAAACAAGACAACTAAATAAAAATCATTGTGCAAAAGTAAATATATTTATTAAAAAACTGTGCACCACGATTACAAAAATATTTTAATTGTGCTAAATATTTTCATAAATGTTACTTAAAAAAGCGAATTTAGCCCCCATGGAGAACTTCCAAAACGTGAAAAAACTTAAAATTAAAAATTCTTTTATATTACTAGTATAGTATTTACCTGTGGTTATATGGCAAACATTGTATATAAATTCAATAGGCTTATAAAAAGATAAATATAATCAAAAGCATATATCAACATGGCCATTAGCATAAAACAATCTAATAATAATACACTGGTCAACCTTTTGTATTTATAAAAAAATCTTCCTGGCTTGTATATATCAGGTAAGACTTAGAGGCGAGTTCCCAGAAATTGTTGTTATCTATTAATTTACTTTCCATTCGCTTTATTCCCCAACCGATTTCCCCAACTTAACACTTACCTAAAAAGTTTCTACTCATAAATATTTTCTTAAGATCTAACCCAAGCGGCTTTAAGCCTCCAAAGGGTAAAATTTTTTTGACCAGTGTTCTCAATAATTATTTGCTACATAAGCTTAATACTTAAAATGCGTATATTACAAAAATAGCCTTTTTGCTCAAGACGTGAATCGTGATCAGTCTAATGAGATCGTCATCTGTGTTGCTTTGCAGTGCTGTCTACCCGTGTCTTCCTGCACACCATTCGACGGTCTTGATGCAGAATTTCGTTTTCGCATATTATCATAAAAATCATCGTAAAAATTTGGTGACCTTCGCAGAGCGTCATTTCGCACAATGTCACTTTCGCAAAACGTTATTTTCGCAGAATGTTATCTAGCCATTTCTGGGGTTCCTAAGAAAAGTATTCTTGACAGACAGGCGGACAACAAAGTGATCCTATAAAGATCCCTTTTGCCCTTTGAGGTAAGGAACCCTAAAAAGCACGAAACCCTGATAGGATTACTCTTGTGTCTGTCTTATCTGTGTGTCACAGTCAATTTGCTTGATCCCTAAAAATGGCTATTTAGTCCTTGCTCTGAGGGCTATAATGCGCAAATGATTTTTTGCGAAAGTCACTTTCTGCGTCAAGATCCACTAAACCACCTGAATTTCGCCCTGCCAGAGGCAGGGACTAAATTAGAAGGCGCTTATAGGTGTCAATAACAAAAAGGCAAGGGTAACGCAAGAACACAACATTTTTTGAGATTCATAGCTGTTTTCCAGTAAATGCTACTCGACTAGGTAGTCTTTTAGAAGGTAGTCTTGAAGACTGCTAAGTAACTAAGTAATAGTTTGGTAACTTAAAATCTATTTGCACCATATTCCCTCGGAATTTGTAACGTACGTAACATTAAAAAGTGGTTCTACATTGGTTCCCACAACATTGAATAATACGACTACATTGTCCTACGATTTTATTCCATAATCATCATTTTCTCGAATTGTTTAACTTTGATATTTTATGTGAAATTTTTAGAAAATTGAAAATCCAATGAAATATTTGATTTGAAATATTTATTTATCAAAATTGATGTTATTTTTTTACGTATTGTTATTTATTAATAATTTTAATATTCGTGTGTATGTTGCGACTAATTCGGGGAATGGTCATTATGAAGTATAATGTTAGGAGAAACGTTTTATGTGCTTTGAAAACCTGATTTTCAAATTGGTGGGATAAGTAGAGCACTCTACAAAAATATATACTTATAGAATATGCGTACACCAGTACTAATTAGTTACATCAACACTCCAGAGTACAAAATATTAAAAAAAAAACATTTAAAGGAATTATATTCCTTACCTACAATACTCTCTATAAAGAATATAAAATAAATAAATCTGGCCACCAAAAATACTTTGAAAGTCTACACTTTCTCTTTTTAGTCAACCTTAGCCCAGCAGTGGGACAATAATAAAGGTTAAAAAAAATATCCTTTCTTGTCGCAAAGGTCTTTTCCATTTGATTCCTTTCCAAATTAAGCACTATTATCATCTTACCATTATTCCACATCAAGTTGGTATGTCTGTCAGTATCCTCCACTTTTCTCAGAACTGTACTATCACTTAACCTCTAATACTAAAGAAATTGAGTCAATCTACGTGAAAAGGTACCCAAAAGATCATTGGCGCTTAAATCGTTTAGAAATACAAATACTTGCCTAATAATTTAAGTGCCAACAATCAAAAGGTACATATTCCCGTGGATTCATTACGTCGCAAAATGGCTTTTTCGCAAAAATGTTCAAAAGTTTCGTAAAATTTTTATGTATATAAAATATGGTTAGCTTAGCTTACAAAATGCTTGTTAGCAAAACGACCCTTGTGCAAAATTTTTACAAAATGTCTCCCTGTTAGCAAAACGACCCTTGCGCAAAATGTCTCTAAACGACCCTTTCGCATTTTTTTGTCACCCTGTTAGCAAAACGACCCTTGCGCAAAATTTTTGCAAAATGTCTCCGTTAGCAAAACGATCCTTGCACAATTTTTTTATGTATAAAAAAAAATTTCGCTAACAGCTACATTTTGCGACGTAACACGTGTATTGACACACTCTTTAAGACTCCAAGATCAGGCCCTTGATTCTATAAATTACAAACGTAGATATCGTGCCTCAGTTGTGTCTCAAAAGTCAAAGAAATCGTAATAAAACATAGAACTTACAGAGATCTTGTCAATTTATTTCAATTCCTTGGCTCTTGAGACACAATTGAGACACGATATCGACGCACAGTATTCAAGAACCTCTTC